>LPNX010498539.1:0-64632 GCA_001517045.1 Pseudotsuga menziesii
GTTTTGAGGGCTTCTATCTAGCACATGAGTAAAAAATCAGGTTTTCATCGCCAAATTTGGCCAAAAAGTGTTACCCATCTTCATGGAATCACCCTCTAGCATAAATTGATAAACATTATCTAAGCTTGGAGAGGAAGCTCTTCCCCTCCATTTACGTTGTGGAGTCCTTTCTTGAAATTGTTCAAGTTTACTTCATCCACGAACCTCAAAATGGGAATCAACACTATACTTCCTAGGATATGACATGGTGGTATGATGAATATTCTCTATTGTAATGATAGGCATGGGGATATTATTGAAGTTGATTCCAACACACATCCTTTTTGTTGGACCGATAGGTGAATTTGTAACATAAACAAGGATTTAATCTTGCCACTATTTTACGGAGGCATACATGTACCCTTGGCCTACAAGGAACCTAAAATGGTGCAGGTCACCTCAATACTAAATGCAATCATAGTGAGAGGATGGGGTAGTATATCAATTTTCATTAATAGTTCATAGGATTTCCTATGCATAATTGATGGATCCTTTCTCCACCTCATCTCTTAGTCATCTAACTCAACGGGCTCCAAAGTTGTTCATGATCCATGTTAAGCCATGATTTATTTCCCATGCCACTTTTATTCTTAATGTTTTCTTCTAGTAGTGTTCTCTTTCCTTGATTATTTTACTTTTCTATTGTTCTTAAACTAATTGGGAGCATCTCTTTATGGTCCACTCCACGTGTTTAAGAAAAAATATGAATCATAAACGATCAACATTTTTTTGCAAATTCACAATACCATCTAGAAATCATGATGTCATTATGTGAAAGTGTATTTCCACTTCAAACTAATGTTATTCACCACGTGTTTCAATAATGTATACAAGGATCTTGGTAGGTTATAAAGGTTATCAGTGGGTTATAGACAACACCTAGTTGTGGTCAAGTTTTGTGGAACTATAAGCAACAACCAATGCTCATGGGGTGGTTATAGGTTGAAAGGGTAAATACATTTCCACCAAGAAATTTCCCTCAAGTGACTTCACTATATCCATCTCTTTTTCATTTGCTAGCATCTCTTCAACAATGAACTTAGTCCATATTGAACCTATGATTCTAGACTTTTTCATGGTCATCGCAGTAGGGTGATGTATCCAATATGAATTATTCAATTGTCACCCCTATGTATACTTCTTCGAATGATTCATTTTGATAGCATAAATTGATAAACATTATATAACATGGGAGAGGAACCTCTTCCCCTTCATTTACACCATGGAGTCCTTTCTTGAAATTGTTCAAGTTTACTTCATCCATGGACCTCATAATGGGAATCAACACTATAATTCCTAGGATATGACATGGTGGTATGATCAATATTCTATATTATAATTATAGGCATGGGGATATTATTGAAACTGATTATAACACAAATCCTTGTTTTTGGACCGATAGGTGAATTTGTAACATCAATGAGGACTTAATCTTGCCACTTTTTTATGGAGGACTACCTATACCCCTAGCCTACGAGGAACCTAAAATCATGTAGATAATCTCAGTACTAAATCCAATCATAGTGAGATGATGGGGTAGTAGATAATTTTTCATTAATAGTCATTAGGATTTCCTATGCATAATTGATGGATCCTTTCTCGACCTCATCTCTTAGTCATCTGACTCAATGGACTCCAAAGTTGTTCATGCTCCATGTTAAGCCATCATTACTTTCCCATGCCACTTTCCTTATTAATTCTTGCTTCTAGTAGTGTTCTCTTTCCTGGTTTATTTTATTGTTCTATTGTTCTTAAACTACTTGGGAGCATCTCTTTCAAGAATACGGATCCCACTACAAGAATGGAATACTTGCTAGATCTACCCATTTCAAGAACATAAGAAACTTCCATAACATAACTCTTAGTTTTGGCCATGTGAATTCAATGTGTTCTACAACATATCATCGGTGAGATACCTCACCTAGTTTAAATTTACTCTAGCAGTACAGGTGTCGGCCACATGCTCCACTTGTTTTGAACACTCCCCTTTTTCACATATCCACAATACCCTAATATATAGTTCTTGTGTTTTCATGCTAACCAATATATTTTTAATAGATGCAATATCATCACTACATGGATAACAAATTCTAGCAAAGTTTTTTAGAAGATATGCCATTGATGATGGATGTTATGGTAAAGGTCGTAATAGATACTCACTATAACTAAGGATATCTAGGAAGGTGGAGTTTATAATGGAGAACTTTTTATGTAGTACACAAATAATTAATGAAAAAAGATTTTAAATTTAAAGCCTAAAATCATCGGTGTAAAAGAAGCTCCAACTAAGTCTGGGTTATGTGTTGTGAGATTTAGCATAATTTACTTGGGAATGGGTTGCACTCATGCTCCAATAGGAGGAGGACTCCACATCCATCACTATAAGTTTTTTGAGATATCCTCATATTGTATTTCCCCTAACTTCTTGATTAGTTGACAATACACTTCAATCTAGATACATTATGTAGAAGCTAAATACAAACCTAGAATTGATTATTTACAAGGTTATCCGTGGGTTATTGGTCAAGTCTGTGGCACTGTCAATAGGAAATAAGAAGCAACCAATGCTCATAGGGTGGTCATAGGGTGAAAGTGTAAATACATTTCCACCAAGACATTGAACTCAAGTGCCTTCACTATATCCATCTCTTTCTCATTTGTTAGTGTATCTTCAACAATAAACTTCTTCGATATTGAACCTATCATTCTATATTCTTTTCATGGTCATCATAGCAGGGTGATCTATCCAATATGAATTATTCAATTATCACCTCTATGTATATTTATTCAAATGATGCATTCTTCTAGCATAAATTGATAAACATGATCTAAGTTTGGAGAGGAAGCTCTTCCCCTTCATTTATGCTATGGAGTCCTTTCTTGAAATTGTTCAAGTTTACTTCATCCACGGACCTCAGAATGGGAATCAACACTATACTTCCTAGGATATGACATGGTGGTATGATCAATATTCTCTATTGTAATGATAAGCATGGGGATATTATTGAAGCTGATTCCAACACAAATCCTTGTTTTTGGATTGATAGGTGAATTTGTAACATCAATGAGGATTTAATCTTGCCACTTTTTTATTAAGGACTACCTATACCCTTGGCCTACAAGGAACCTAAAATGATGTAGGTGACCTCCGTACTAAATGTAATCACAGTGAGAGGATGGGGTAGTAAGTAATTTTTCGTTAATAGTTCATAGGATTTCCTATGCATAATTGATGGATCCTTTCTCCACATCATCTCTTAGACATCTGACTCAATGGACTCAAAAGTTGTTCATGATCCATGTTAAGATATGATTTCTTTCCCATGCCACTTTTCTTATTAATGTTTTCTTATAGTAATGTTCTGTTTCCTTGATTCTTTTATTGTTCCATTGTTCTTAAACTACTTTGGAGCATCTCTTTATGGTCCACTCCACGTATTTAAGCAAAAATATGAATTATAAAATATCAACATTTTTTTGCAAATTCACAATACCATCTATAAATCATGATGTCACTATGTGAATGTGCATTTCCACTTCAAACTAATGTTATTTACCATGTGTTTCAATAATGTAGACAAGGATCTTGGTAGGATATCAAGGTTATGAGTGGGTTATAGACGACTCCTAGTTGTGGTCAAGTTTTGTGGCACTATAAGCAACAACCAATGCTCATGGGGTGGTCATAGGTTGAAAGTGTAAATACATTTCCACCAAGACATTGAACTCAAGTTACATCACTATATCCATCTCTTTTTCATTTGTTAGCATCTCTTCAACAATGAACTTCTTCCATATTGAACCTATCATTCTAGATTTGTTTCATGGTCATTGCAGCAGGGTGATGTATCCAATATGAATTATTCAATTGTCACCCCTATGTATACTTCTTCCAATGATGCATTTTTCTAGCATAAATTGATAAACATGATATAAGTTGGGAGAGGAACCTCTTTCTCTTCATTTATGCTGTGGATTCCTTTCTTGAAATTATTCAAGTTTACTTCATCCATGGACCTCATAATGGGAATCAACACTATACTTCCTTGGATATGACATGGTGGTATGATCAATATTCTCTATTATAATGATAGGCATGGGTATGTTATTGAAGTTGATTATGACACAAATCCTTGTTGTTGGACTGATAGGTGAATTTGTAACATCAATGAGGATTTAATCTTGCCACTTCTTTATGGAGGCCTACTTGTACCCTTGGACTACAAGGAACCTAAAATGATGTTGGTCACCTCAGTACTAAATGCAATCATTGCGATATGATAGGGTAGTAGATAATTTTTCATTAATAGTCCATAGGTTTTCATATGCATAATTGATGGATCATTTCTCCACCTTATCTCTTAGCCATCTAACTCAATGGACTCCAAAGTTATTCTTGCTCTTTGTTAAGCCATGATATATTTCCCATGCCACCTTCCTTATTAATGTTTGCTTCTAGTAGTGTTCTCTTTCCTTGATTCTTTTATTGTTCTTTTTTTCTTAAACTACTTGGGAGCACCTCTTTATGGTCCACTCCACGCGTTTAAGAAAAAATATGAATTATAAAATATCAACATTTTTTGCAAATTTACAATACCATCTAGAAATCATCATGTCATTATGTGAACTTGTATTTCCACTTCAAACTAATGCTATTGACCATGTGTTTAAATAATGTATACAAGGATCTTGGTAGGTTGTGTCCATGATTTTGTTGGTGATAACCTTTGAACACAATATCCACACCAATTTTCATTACCTTGTATAATTCAATTTTTTCAAAAATAAAAATTAAGTTAACAAAATACATAAACTCAAGGAAAGTTAATAAAACATTAAACATAAAAAATAAAAATAAAATCAAGGAAAGTTTTTTAAAAAAACAAAAAAAAAACAAAAAGCGATAAAGAAATTCCATTTAACAAATTTTGAGCTTGTTGCCAAATCCACACTCATTAGTCTTATTTTTGGCTACTAGATTGAGCTGTGAGCGATTGTTTGTTTGGTAACAATCTCCAAATTGCATGCAGGAAAGAATAACAGAAGGAGGTTTGATTTGCGATTTTTTCCATCTCCGAGAACAAGGTGGATGTGGATGTTCAGTCTGTTATAGTCTCCAAAGAGAACGTAGGGAAGCAGAGTAGCATGAGGTTTGATTTGGGTGTTTTTTACATCTCCCAGAACAAAGTGGAGCATCTACAGGACACTGGGAGCACTCATGGAGGGAAAGGTTTTGTGGCACGAGTTTGATAGAGTATTCCCCCTTACAAGTATTTGACTTAAAGATCTACGTTGAAATTTTCCATTGCAATAATTTGTAACTCTATGAAAGTGTCTCCATAAGGCTAGTTTCGATGGAGCCTATTCTAAATAATAAAGAAATTTATGTCTTTGTTTCCACCGCATGCATAGACTTATTATTACCTAAAGATGCTGGATCATTTGTTGATGAATAAATCCCTTGAGCTATAGATAGTTTCAGTTTTGGTTCTTTCACAACCGAATATAATAATGTGACTGCCCTTGTTATTGGTTGTTCTTGAAATGGGAATAGGCATAACCTTAGTTATCAATTATTATAATTCGTCTTTTTTTTTATAAATATTTTGTCTAAAAAAATTAGTGTTAGATTGGTCTCTAATATTCCATTATTCTAATCTAACTACAATATACATGGTGTTTTGAGAATAGGCATAACCTTAGTTATCAGTTATTATAATTCATTTTTTTTTATAATATTTTGTCTGAAAAAATTAGTGGTAGATTGGTCTGTAATATGCCATTGTTCAAATCTATGTACAATATACATGGTGTTTTGATTGGTTGTCATATTCCAAAATCGGTGCTACATCAATGAAATGCCACTTAAAAATGTAAGTTACTGGTATAAAGACTGTTGGTTCTAAAAACTCAACATCTCTCCCACCGATAATAAAGGGCCTTCACATAGAGCATTGTTTGATCTGCGTTGGAGAGAGCATTCACAGGAAGGCTTCAATAACGATACCGGTATGTCTGACATCAACGTTGTCGGAACTGTTCTTCAATGTCAACAAGTATTGGTTGGTTCTAACTTGATGGGTACATATATGTTTGTCTAAACCGACCGAGCTTATCCAGCATGTATGTTCATGCTGGATAAGCCAGCTGAATGGCGTGGTCCCCGCATATGGATTCCATTTTCCACTGGAAGGAATCGAAAAAATAGGCCAGTGATCAGACTTCCGTCGCGTCATGTGGAGCCCTCTATGTCTCTGTTAACCTCCATCACGACATGCTCTGGAGACAAGGTATCAGGCTCGGACGACGCCCAGCAGATTGATAGGACAACTCCCCATCACACCACTGCCGAATAGTCTAGTCCAGATCTACTAGATAGATTTCGCCCTTTTCCATTGGCAGCTTTGCATCGATTACATAGTATTTAGCGGTTCTTTCAAATTCAAAATTTAAAATTCACATTTACTTCCAAGAGCAGACTTGTTATGGGATAACTATTGGAATTTGGAACCATTCTGGGTAGTTCTCCTGGCTGCAAGATGCCATTGCTACCTTCATAGATGCATCAGGATCTTGCTCACTCCACAAGGTGATTATGAGATTTTGTTAGGCCTTCAAATGACAATTTTTTTCTCAGGTAAGTTTAGTACTAGAACATGGAAGTTATTATGCCATTTTTGTGGTGGCTCAGTATTTCTACAATATTTTGATAGCCAAATCCAAAGGGAAGTAGAGATGGTTTTTGCTAGAATCAAGATTAAAAGGAGAGATCCCAGTGATAATAAATCTTCCATCCAAAGTCGTCCATCTATTATGCGTGTCAAGCTATGTGGGCTGCTATATTGAAATATGGATAGAGGCCTCTCAGCGCCTCTTGTACACTCCTCTAGTAAACAATACCCAATATAAAAACCAGTATTTCATTGGTGTAACTATTATCCAGATCGGCAGAAAGAGTCTTGCCATCGACTATGCCAGATTGAAGTTTGACAGCGAAGGTAATGGAGGCACCATACACCACGGTTGTCACACCGATTTACACTGCGATCCGTGATTCTTTCATAAAGCAGCGAAGGCGAGGAACATCATGCGTGTGGCCTCCTTAAATCCTTTCGGTGCTTGCTTCGATGCCAAAATTGTGTTGTCCACAAGAATTGGACCCTCAGTGCCCACGATCGGTCTGGTTTTGTAGAACAATAATACAACCTGGAGCATTTTTGCAGCGAATTCCATGGTTGAGGTGAGCAATGGAGTTATACTATGTCTTGGAATAGTAGATGCCAGTACCGATCCCACTACTTCCATTGTGATCAGAACCCATAAGATGCAGGATAACCTTATCCAGTTCGATCTCGCAGCCTCTAGACTGGGTTTCTCCTCTACCTTGCTC
The DNA here is from genome assembly GCA_001517045.1 of Pseudotsuga menziesii. NCBI lineage: Eukaryota > Viridiplantae > Streptophyta > Pinopsida > Pinales > Pinaceae > Pseudotsuga > Pseudotsuga menziesii. The sequence continues at coordinate 7,430 of LPNX010498539.1, forward strand.
AGCTGGCAGACAACTTGTTCAAACTTCAACTTCACCTCCACCACTTAATAATGCTTCCATGGATATATTACAATGAAAATAAATGAACTTCTTATTGTTGTGATGAGGGATCTCATGGTTGTTTATCTCATGAATACATATTTTATGTATTCGAATGGATACAGTAATATTGAAGGATTATCATCTCTTGTTTTCTTTTATTTCGTTAATAAAAATAGACCCTCATGAGTTTTAATGTTTAAACTGCTTCATTCGAGTTCGCAAGTTCATTGCGTTTGAGGCAATGCTGTTAATTTTGGATCTAGATCATGTAGATTTTTATTTATTTATGAAATTGTGAGTACAAAATGTATATATCGCATGACTTGGGTACAGTAGGAGGCTTTGTAGTTGTTGATATTTGGAATTTTTATGAATTTAACAACCAATTTAAAAACAAAATACATTGCAAAATTCCAGTAAAAACAAATCATAAACTCATTACGCAAATCATAAAATAATAATTAAAACATTTAGAATTCCTTAACAATAACCCTACCAAGAAGATATTTCCTTAACAAGAACCCTACCATGAAGATATTTCCTTAAGAAGAACCCTACCATGAAGAATAGTTGAGGGTCCATCTTTGTCTTTTATTTTATAAATATTTTTTAAAAACACTTTACTTAACTTACCACAATAAGTCATAAGCATTAATTAGTTAGTTATCAATTATTGCAAGACATCTAACCTAACACATCTCAATCGACTCTAATATATCTGAGCCTTGTTTTTAAGGAAAGTCCCTAGTTCCATCTCTTCTGCTCATTCGTGTCTTTTATGTCATGTCTCAATGTAACTATTAAAGAATTTTTTCTTGGTATTCAATTATTGATTAAAAAAATTAGTGAAAAGAAACAATTTTATTATTAACAATTCAAATTGAACCAAAGTTTACTATACATGTTGAGAGCTAAAAATAAACCAAAGGTAAACAACCCACACTTAGGAATCCACACGTGTGATGCATAATGCATAATAGGAACCATAGTAACATAATTCTAGAGTAGGTTGCTTCTAGATTTAAAAAATTATTATTCAAAATTAAAAAAAAAATACACATAAACCATTCAACATTTACATAAGTAATGGAATTTGACTAGCAAAAGGCTATATTTTATACCTCTCATCACAAAAAATCAAAGAAAACATTGAAACTTTTATATATAGTGCCCAAGAGGGACGAATTTATTCAATAATGTATCTATAAATTTAATTATAAGGATATTAAATAATTCAAATACCAAAATTAAGTTATAAAACAATAAAACCAATTTCTAATAAGATATTCCAAAAAAATTACCTCTACTAATATTTATAACTTAAGCATAAAACAAAATATATATTTTAAATTTTAAAACTTTAAACTTTTAAAATCTAAAACTAATTCTAAATATTTATAACTAATATATATATATATATATTAAAGCTTTAAACTTTTAAGACTATGATACAAACAAAAATATATAAATATGGTATTATGAGACGAACAAAAATATATATATTTAGGAGATAATGCATTGGGCACTAATTGCACACTTCACATGTAGATTTGGGGTCTTTTAATTACAAATGATTTGGGAAATGAAATCATTAGTAGAACTACACCTTGAGAAGGCTTACAAAGTAACTTAGTTTTACTTATTTTTTTGGTTGATTAATTGAAAAAAAATGAATTTAATTATTTTTAATTAATATTTTGGTTTGTGTTTTTTTAGTTAATTAAAATCTTAGTACTATAAACCTTAAAATAAAATAAAATAGAGTGTTAAAATTATATTATATTAATTATATTTTTGTATTTTATGTATATAGACCTTAAAATATAATGTTAAAATTGTATTATATTAATTATATTCTTGTATTATATGTATAAAGTAAATGTGTCAAACATGTCTCATGGAAATGATTTGTTGCATTCTTATATCTTATGTGTAAAGTAAATAAGAAAACACTCACCTGTGCATGTGTATGTTGCTGGGGTTGAAGTTGTTTTACAAACGAAATTGTGCAATGGAAAGGATTTGAGGAGATATTAGACATCCAATAACCTTTGAAATCAAGACACTGTTAGAATCGAAGAGACAGTGGCTGAAGTAGCACGGTGACAGGTTTAAAAAGCAATCTATATAGACAATGAGGCAATCTTAGCCATGGATTGACCGATTGAACAATGATTGAAATTATTTCATCCATTGGTTCCTATAATTAATATCCGTATAGAGTGGAGATATAACATTTCACATTAAATATGAGATATGGCATTTGTGAAAATATAAAAACTATTATATATTTCCTACGTTTTTAAAACGTCGGAATGGTAACCATTCTCAATGTTTTAATTATTATTTAATGATTTTCTTAATGATTTTATGATTTGTTTTTACTGGAATTTTGCAATGTATTGTGTTGAAATTGGTTGCTAAATTCATCAAAATTTCAAATATCAACAACTACAAAGTCTCTTACTGTACCCAAGTCGTGCGATAAATACATTTTGTACTCACAATTTCACAAACAAACAAAAAATCTACATGATCTAGATCCAAAATCGACAGCATTGCCTCAAACAGAATGAACTTGCGAACTCGAATGAAGCAGTTTAAACATTCAAACTCGCGAGGGTCTTTTTTTATTAACTAAATAAATGAAAATAGGAGACGATGATCCTTCAATATTACTGAATCCATTCGAATACATAAAATATGTATTCAGATAAACAACCATGAGACCCCTCATCACAACAATAAGAAGTTCATTTATTTTCATTGTAAGATATCCATGGCAGCATTATTAAGTGGTGGAGGTGAAGTTGAAGTTTGAACAAATCATTTGCCGGCCGAGCAAGGTGGAGGAGAAAACTGCGAGATCGAAATAGATAAGGTTATCCTGCATCTAATGGGTTCCGATCACAATGGAAGTAGTGGGATCGGTACTGGCGTCTATGATTCCAAGACACAGTACTGCTACATTGCTCACCTAAACCATGGAATTCGCTCCAAAAATGCTCCATGTCGTATTACTATTCTGCAAAACCAGACCAATCCTGGGCACTAAGGGTCCAATTCTTGTGGACAACACAGTTTTGACATCAAATCAATAATAGAAAGGATTTATGGAGGCCACGCGCATGATGTTCCTCTCCTTCGCTGCTTTATGAAAGAATCACGGATCGTAGTGTAAATCGGTGTGACAACCATCGTGTAACTAAGCTTGGTGCCTCCATTGCCTTCGTTTTCAAATTTCAATCTGGCAGAGTCGATGGCGAGAATCTTTCCATCGATCTTGATAGTAGTTACACCGTTGAAATAATGGTTTTTATATTGGGTATTGTTTACTAGAGGAGTGTACAAGAGGCACTGAGAGTCGTCTATCCAGATTTCAATATAGCAGCCCACATAGCTTGACACGCATAATGGATGGACAACTTTGGAGGGAAGATTTTTTTTCACTAGGATCTCTCCTTTTAAGCTTGATTCTAGTGAAAACCATCTCCACTTCCTTTTGGATTTGGCTGTCAAAATATTGTTGAAATACTGAGCGACCACAACAATGGTTTAATAAATTCCATGTTCTAGTACTAAACTCACCTTAGAAAAAATTGTCATTTGAAGCCAACCAAATCAAAGGACGTAGAACGAAAACTCTGATGAAAGAAGGCCTAAGAAAATCTCATAATCACCTTGTGGAGTGAGCAAGATCCTGATGCAGCTATGAAGTAGCAATGGCGTCTTGCAGCCAAGAGAACTACCCAGAACTGTTCCAAATTCCAATAGCTAGCCCATAACTAGTGTATAACTAGTGTGCTCTTGGAAGTAAATGTGAATTTTAAATTTTGAATTTGAAAGAACCACTAAATACGATGTAATCAATGCAAACCTGCCAATGGAAAAGGGCAAGAGCTATCTAGTAGATCTGGACTAGACTATTAGGCGACGGTGTGATAGGGAATTGTCCTATATGCTGGGTATCGTTCGGACCTGATTCCCCGTTTGATATCCCATCTCCCGAGCATGTCGTGATGGAGGTTAACGGAGACATGATACCCCATCTGCCGAGCTTGCCATGATGGAGGTTAACGGAGACACAGAGAGGGCTCCACACGATGCGACGGACGTTCGATCACCGACCTGTTTTTCCGATTCCTGCCGATGGAGAATAGGAGCCATATGGGGGACCACGCTAGCTAGCTGGCTTATCTAGCATGAATGTACACACTGGATAAGCTTGGCCGTCTAAACATTTTCCTCTAAAAGCACCCAGCCAGAGCTATAACTCAAATTGGCACCCAAGATCCCAACATGAAACTGGCATCTGGATCACTTTTTGGGAAAAAAATTCTTCAAGATTTTCCTCAAACCTTAGCCTCACCCCTGTTACCAGAAACTGAACAACCAAAATTGTTTCTTAAAAAGGTGGTTGAGATAGGAAAATTACATCGAGAACGCCATTTTTTTGTGGTTCCTCCATTCTTATTTGGTAACGCCCCAAAAATTATTTGGTTGATGCAGGGTTAGTAGGGCAGTGGAAAAGCCCTAAAAAGTAACCCTCTAATAGCAGCGGGTGGTATCCTCCATGAAAAAAAATAGGTGTTTTTTTTCTGGGGATGAGCTTCCGAAATCTAGTTTCCAAAGATTGCATTTTCACATAGGCCTGAAACCGTTTTTTTACAATGAATTTTCACACAGGCCTAAAACCGTTTTTTTACAATGAATTTTCACACATATGAATTTATACGAAATCTTGCATTTTCACACAGGCCTGAAACCGTTTTTTTTACAATGATTTTCACAAGTAAATGCATTTATAGCAATTGTCAATGTAAATCAAGGAAGTTTTTTAAGAAATCTAGTGACTGTAAATGCATTTATACAGTTAGATGTGTTGAATGAGGATGATACGCGCTTTGTCCATCCGGTGATGAAGAGCAATGGGTCTCAATGCGGTGAGTGGTGAAGGATTACAATGATGGGCATGGTTACAGAGATGGATTTTGCCGTAGTATTGGATCGAATAGGAGTTGTTAGCTGCACGTTCAAGCTTTATTAGTGCGATAACTACTAACTACTGGGTGATCTCCCTGGGAAAAAGAATAATTGTCTTCGATGAACGAATATCACATATACTAGTGGTAATAACAACAATATGTAGTTCTTTATGTTACCACTTGTTATGCATGAATTTACTGATAATAAGAAAAGGCCTATCCTTCCAGCCAAAGAAAAGCTATTCATAATAGTAACCACCATTGGTATAATAACGAAAGGGTTGATCCCCTCCCGCACGCGAGAGTACATTTATCTATTATATAACGCTGAATTTTTTACTAAATATAGTGACTGTAAATAACGAAAGGGTTGATCCCCTCCCGCACGCTAAATCCATATTATTGCGCCGAGAGGTGCTCTGCAGCCCAGTATGGGGTATATCTTGTAACGTTACATAACGTTGTAACGTTACGTAACGTTGTAACATTACATAACGTTACATAATGTTATTTCAGTACGTAACGTTGTAACATTACATAACGTTACATAATGTTATGTCGGCTATAAAAAAAATAGAACATAATGTTATGTCGGCTATAAAAAAAACACAATATGGGGGAGATGTTGTAATGTTTTTACTTAACAAAATAATAAAAAATGTTGGCCTTGCACATGGTTTTAAAACCATAAACCATGTGGTTTTAAAACCATAAACCATGTGCATGGTTTTAAAACCATGTGCACATGGTTTGCACATGGTTTTTATGCACATGGTTTTAAAACCATGCACATACGTAATAAATGTCGGCCAGAAAAAAACCTAATATGGGGGAGATGTTGTAATCTTCCTAACTAACTTAATTATGCGTAACAAAATATGGGTGAGGAAAAAAACACAATATGGGGGAGATGTTGTAACATTTTTACTTGACAAAATAATAATAAAAGTTGGCCTTGCACATGGTTTTAAACAAACCATGTGCATGGTTTTAAAACCATGTATGAGGAAATATTGTAATGTTAGTTCATAACAAAATAAAAAATAATAAAAAATATTATATGTGGGCCATAAATAGTATTAAATATTAATAATAAAATATTATATGTGGACCTTAAATAAAAATATGTGTCTTTTGGTTTGAATCAAATCAATGGATACCTACAAAGAGATTTGATCCCTCTCGGTGCTTGATAGAGCCTAGGATTTGGATCTACGCTGGTACTCATTACATTCACCAAAATTCAAGAAGATTGATGTAATAATAAACAAGAATTGTAGGAAGAATTATGGTTTAACTATGCAGAGCACGAAGGGAGGTTTTACACAGTAAATCTACGATGACTGAGCATTATGCAGGAAAATCAACGATCACTGAGTGTTTGGAAGACAGATCGACAGTGTATAGAAGTTTGGTAATGAGCTCACAAACTCAACGAGGAAGATTAACTGGTGAATAGATCGATGGTCGACAGAGCACAACGCAGTTGGAAGTGCACAAAGGTTAATGAGGTCATGGTGGTGTGATAAAAACCAGAGTGGATTCACGGTTTTGTGATGTGGATTGATTGGGAAAGATATTGCAGTGAAAACTGTTCATACGCCTGAATAAAGTTTGGCCATTGCGATATGGCCTTGGTTGTGAGGTCTTGATCGTATTTAAAGAAATGAGGTTATGGTAAAGCATTTTTCATGTGAGAGCGATAGGCCTGGTTTGTGAAGCTCTGTTCATGTGTAAAGAGCAAAGGAAGTAAGCGCCTTTTTTGTGTATTGCTATGGGAGGTGAACAGTGAGGGTTAAAACCTATGAAGTCGAGGTCTTATGGAATGAGGCGAAGTGCTAGAGTGTTAGTATATTATTTCTAATACTATGGTTATTTGATATAGTTTAGAGCTCAGATATATGGAGGGCTAGGGTGCTCGAAGGAAAATGTTAGTGAAGTTGGGTGGAAAATTGGCGGAGGCTGCCAAAGATGAAGGGAGGACTAAACTAGTTAAGGTTTTCTAGTTTTAACTTTGTGCAAAATTTTGTTTCTAATTAACATACACAGAAAAAGAAATTGTGTATGAAATTGCTCAGTTTTTTTCTAAAGATTTGAAAGTTTTAGTAATTGTCTGGTATAGGATATAGGCTATCAGGTTCTTCTGCACATCCTCACGAGAGATGGATCCAAAACTAATTAATGATGTTAGAGAGGGGGCCACTTCAAATGAGTTTACATGATCTACTCTATCTCTTTCATATCTAAATATTTCAACTGTGTCTCTCAGTGCTTCTGAGAATGCTACTTCTCTTAGTGCGCATATACTAAAAAGTGAGAATACAAATAGGAAATCATGTGACACACTAAATGATCGTATAAAAATAAACCCAAATAACATTATGGTCATTTCGCTAGGTGACCCTATAAAAATCATATAGATATTTAATAAGTCAAAATTAAAATTCAGATTATTGATAATCAGGATATACTAGTGTATATAATAACATGTCATGTTTTTTTCGAAGATACAAATAAAAAATTAACAATATCTAATTCTAATTGATATTCATGAACAACAGCAAGCATGAGAAAAAAAAATTAAAAAAATAATGTCATTGTAATATCAAATCAATCATAATACCCAAATATCTTCTAGAATGAAAACACCCTAGAAAATGTTTGAATAAAATAAAGCTCATATTTGGATTAGAAAAACTGTATAAAAAAGAGTATAAGAGGACTATGCAAAGCATGTTTCTGGCTAGAAAATAAGTGTGGGGATTAAGAACTTTGAACAGGGTTAAAAACAATATAGTTTTAAAATCATAAGTATTACATTTTATGACATAATTGCAAATTAAAGAGAGAAGGTATAATAAAAAAAACTAGTAGAAACCCAAGGAATATAAACTTTAAAGACATTTCATTGTTGTCTACTTTTTTTAACATTTATTTTGATGAAATAAAAAACAATTGAATTTCACTATACTAGGATAATGGATATAAAACCTCTGTGGGAAGAATAACACTCTATCCCATAAACACTTGGGATAGACCATTATCAGTCATGTTCTCACTCTATCACTCTATGGGAAACTCCAACCATATTATGTGAGAACCCAATGTGAACTTGGGATAAGCTACCTACTGTCACTTTGGTAGCCTTGTACTTCTTTCTTCTGGTTATCTCTCCTCTAACTTAAAGGAGGAAGCCTAATTAAAAAATTAAGTTCAACAATAGTAGGTGGAAAGGATGAGAAATGGACTTAAGGTAGATCCCTTTTAGGAATATTTTATACCTTACAAATTTCAAATCCACTCATGAAAACACTTCATCGTATTAAAAGGATATATGGTAGTAATTGTATGAGGTTGGATACATTCTAGATATAAGGATAAATGGATTGAATATTGTAGAATTTTACAAGAACTTCCAATCATTAAATTTATGTATGATTAAAGCATCAAGGAGAAAATCAAATTCGAAATAGAGATCCTAGATGCCATTTTTTTCCAGATTTCACCCACTAAAACTATAGTCCTATTTCAACTTAAGCGATGAGGGTTTATAGGACATATTTGCCGATATGAATTTATGATTTATTCACTATTAAATATCAGATCATAAAATATAAACTTATTATAGGACATATTTGCTAATATAATTTTTTTATGTATTCATTGTGAAATTTCAAATTGTAAAACAAAAAAGTAAAATGTATTTTTGATGATTTAAATGGTGGATGAAAGGGAGATATCAATTCCTATTTCCATATTAGGTTGATGGGTTCAAATGGTATTCCAAGATAGTTGATTATTTTATATCTAATTTATATAATTTTGGCTCAACAACCTCCACAAAAAAAATAATATTTTTTTGCTAGATCTATCTTAGAGAAACATAAACTAATAATATTCTCTCAACCAACAAGATATGTCTATCTAAAATTGAAAATGGAAAATTGAAGATGAAATATTTTATATGCAAACAAAGTTTAATGCTTTCCATCACAAACCAAATAAATTAGATCAGATATTTCCACAATCATTCCCAATCAAGTAGTTGGAAGATATGGACAACTAGACCCTCCCTTTCCAAATGTTCTTATACCAGCCTAGAAATTGACGTCCCATAGGATGTGATTTTAATTCCATATATTATTTCACAGATATACCCCCATGGTAGGAATATTTGGTTTTATTTGACTTCTTTTATGGAAATTTGCACAAATTCAAAATTCGGTGAATATTTCACATAGTACAAATACAATAAGGTTAACTAAATGTTGAATATGGAATATAATTTTGGATGCTCTAACCTAGTTGTTGATGAAGTTGTAAATATTGGAACATTTAAGTGTTGAAGATATCCTAGTGGATAAAAGTGAATTATGAGAGTCTCGTAGAATGTACTTATTGAACTAAGAATGTACTCCTCGATGAGATTACAACAGTCTTACCTCTAGAAATAATTAAGAATTGACCACTATCATGCCAAGGGAATCCTTGAACCAACAAAGGCGAGTTCATCTTCAATCCCCCAAGTCACGACATGGTTTACCTATGAAGCTTGATGACTAGGGAAAGCGAGCTCCCTCTTTAGAGATGCAGGCGACGCCTATGTTGAGTGCATGTGATGGGAAGTTTGAGATGATTCTACAAAGTTTGAATTTATACTTGTGGTTTTATTTACACATTTTTTAAATTTGAAAATGGAAAATTGAAGATGAAAGATTTTATACGCAAACAAAGTTTATTTCTTTCCATCACAAACCAAATAAATTAGATCAGATATTTCCATAACCCTTCCCAATCAAGTAGTTTGAAGAGATGGACAACTAGACCCTCCCTTTTCAAATTTTCTTGTACTAGCCTAGAAATTGACGTCCCATAGGATGTGATTTTAGTTCTATAATTTATTTCATAGATATACCCCCATGGTATGAATATTTGGTTTTATTTGACTTCTTCTATGGAAATTTACACAAATTCAAAATTCGGTGAATATTTCACATAGTAGAAATACAATAAGGTTAACTAAATGTTGAATATGGCATATAATTTTGGATGCTCTAACCAAGGTGTTGATGAAGTTGTAACCATTGGAATATTTAAGTGTTGAAGATATCCTAGTGGATAAAAGTGAATTACACTACAACAAATCCTAGAATTAACATCCCATTTAGCATCCCTTTTTAGTGTAAATTTTTTTTACATTGAGTGGTAAATATAGACGCTAAATGGGACGCATCATGGACAAAACTTAAAGCGTCTCAAAAAATGTCTTTTCTTTCTTCCTAGATAGCATCCTTTATGACGTCCAAAATATCGTCTATTTTTTTGCTTCCAGAATAGCGTCCAACTTTGCTTCCTAAACAATGTCAAGGTTTGCTTCCTAAATAACGTCATATTTTGCTTCCTAACGAGTGTCCTCTTTTGATTCTTAAATGACATCCCCGTTAGCATCATATTTTCATCCTTAATAGCACCATGTTAGCATCCAAATTAGCATCCAATATTGCATCCATTTTTTCTACCACTTTAGCATCCCATTTTGCACCATGTTTTACTTCCAAATATGTGCCAATTTTTGCTTCCAAATTTGCACCAATTTTTGCTTCCTTTTTTGCATCGTGTTTTGCTACCAAAATGATGCCAAACATTTCTTCTATTGTTTCACCATATTTTACTTCTTATGTAACACCATGTTTTGCATCCAAAGTAACACCTTATTTTTCTACCATATCAACACCATGTTTTGCTTCATCATTAGCACCACATGTTGCATCCATTTTAATGCCTAGTTTCGCGTCTTATTTTGCTACCATATCAACGCCATGTTTGGCTTCATCATTAGTGCCACGTGTTGCATCTTTTTTAATGCCTAGTTTCGCATCTCTCATTTTTTGGTCACTAATTTAGTCGTTTTTAATTGTTTTGTATACAAATTTTGGTCATTTTGTTTAGTCACTTATCTCCCATTGTTTGGTCACTTATCTCTTATTTTTTGCTTACTAATTTAGTTGTTTGTAACTGATATTATAATATCATTAGGGCATGGAGGAATCAAACCACCAACCTCTTGCTTGTAAGGCAAGTGCTCTTCCATTGAGCTAACACCCTTTACGAATTTGGGAACCTAACTTATAGAGTCCTTTATAATGGTTAAAAAGGATCAATACACAACTTTTAGTATCTAATGGTAAAAAAATGATGATAGATTGTATAAGTTCACAATATATGATCAAATAGGCTGTGAAATCCATAAACCTTTTCTAGGAATTTTCAAATAGATCTTGCAACTTTTAGTGCTTCTATGACCCATTGATCCCCCCAAAAAATTATTGTTTGATGAAAAAAATTAAAAACCCTAAACACCTAATGGCTAGTGTAAACCCCATTCCTGCTCAAGGTCTGGTCTATCCTTACATCAATATATGCTCTTGAACTCTGATATATCAATATTAAGGTATGCTTTCAACGTTTTTATTTGATATATCCTTTTGGTCAAGGTTTGTTGTCAAGGGCTGGTCTATCTTTATGTACTATGTTGTTGCTCACTTCACCTACACTATTTTGTAGTCTTGCCATAGCGTACAAGAAAACCACTTTATTCCCTGTTGATAGGGACGTGTGGATCTAGCTCACAAAAACACTATTATGACCTGCTTCAAGTTCATGCTGAAATGGTTTTTAAAATTATCAATATCACAACTTACCAAATTATCATTTATGGTACATGAACTCTCCTTTCTCGCAATAACCCAAAGTTCTACTCTTGTGTTTCCTAAATAGTTTTGTTTCTTCATTCTATTTTTTGTATTTATTCTAAATTTTTTTTTATATTTGTTTGTAGTTGTCATTTCCCCGCCATATTCAGATCCTGGGTTTTAAAAAATCTAGCGAATCCATATCCAAATCCATATCCTGGTAACGCAGGTATGTTCTCTAGTTAACACTACAACAGCACCCTGGAAGGGGATACTGTACATCCCATGGCCAACAAGAGACCATTGGGTAGTAGAGAATGGAAGGGGATACTGTACATCTGGTTGAAGACACCGGTTTGGTCTTTTGATATAGTATCCACATCCATATGTAAGAGGTTTCAACTTCTAACTAAAAAGACATTGAAAAATAAGTTAATGCAGGGAAAAATAGTCAATGTATATGATTCTCATAAGTCAATACGAATGCAGAAATGATCCACATGCAAGATATTCATTCTTCACTCTAATCCTTAACAATTTCCATCATTAATTTTCCAAAAGTTAAAAACCCACATTAAGAAAAAATAAAATGAGATGCTTGTTTACCATACTAGAAAATAACATATATCAAGCTTACATCATCAGCAAGGCTATATTTTGCATAGTCAATAGCATGACCCAATGCTCTGCCAATACTTTCCTTCATCCTTGAAAGCATCTCTAGCTCTCCTTCAAAGGTGTCCCTGGAAATTGTTGCTTCTGTATGCCCACTAAGTGTCCCTCCAACCGATTTATGCTCTGAGATTATTGTACCTTCTTCACTTGATTCCAAATCCATTGTATTTGGAAAACCCCACTGCTACACATTAACTCTGGGACTTCTTGATTCTATATGGGAAATGGCATCCTTTTTATCTTGAGTTGCCTCACCATCTAAGTGAAGTTGGGATGGTGAACTATGATCTGAACTACTCCCTCATATTGGTGAAGGACTGGAAATAAATGGAATAGAATTCTTAGTTTCTTCAATTGAAACAGAATGTAGTAGAGCTGCAGAACATGCGTGTTCTATCTTAGCTTGTGCGATGCATCATAGATGTAGATGGTGTAGCAATGTCGGAATCATTTGACATAGTTCTGAATTTTACTTCTTTTGTAGCATCATACGTGTAACATAAGCCAAAATGATAAGAACAAAAAAGGAAGGACAATATGAACATTAATAAGTGGGAATCTAAATATAACAACAAAAGGCAGAAAACTGTAATTTGAAACGCAACTAAATTAATATAGGACTACACGTGTCTAAGCTTGTTTGATTTTTCTAAATGCAACTCTGTAGATAGTAAAACACCATACAATTTCATTTCTACAGTACCATTTATCTTCACCTTAAATTGTGATGAACCTGTCACCTTTACTGATGAAGGTTCAGTGACATATTTTATAGGGGAAACTTTCTCATGCTTACGAACAGAAAACTGCTTAGCTGATTTCCCTTGGTTAAACTTTTCTGAGCCAGACTGCCCATGATATTTCTTAAGGCCTCTGCTATTTTTTTTGTTTGGGTCGCACAAAATTTCTTCACCCTGATGCCCTTTGACTTTTATTTATATTGCTTAGCCTCACCCTTTTGTGCAAAATAAGCCTTGATAGGAGGTGTTATGATTGAATTGACTTATCAGATATAGTTTATCAAATATTTATTTAGTAATCAATTACATTAAACATGTTTCAACTTTCAACATTACTAAAAACACTAGCACCAAGCTACCTAATATAATTTCTAAGAATTATTCTGAGATTTAGTTGTTAGAAAGAGTCATTTTGATGGCTTACCAATTGAGGGGTTTTCTTAGACCCCTATATTGACTAATGGAAAACAAAGAGATGCTAATCAGTGTGACTGTGTTTCACCTCATAATATGAAACAAGTCACAGAACCAACTACTGAGGGCTTGCCTCAGAGAAATTGGAAATAGAAAATCCGTCAAGCGTCAACTGCTATTTCTGATAAAGGTGCCTATACTATGTTGTTAACCAATCAGAGGGCTTCTTCTCTAGGGACAAAAATAGGGAGAGAGTTGATCCCAAAAATAACACCGAGGAAAATAGGTAGCCAATTGGATAATGTTTTTGTTAAAAACAGAAAAAGGAAAAATGAACATGTTGTAGATGCAACAAACTTGGGAGGCTTCAGAGGCCTTCATTGGAGTGGAGGGAAAGCATAAAAAGAGTTTGACATCTAGCTCCTCTTTACATTCCTATTATGGAATTAATACTACAACTTCAGGGGCTCATAATGAAGTGGTTAATCCATGTATTGTTGCTTTGAATATGAAATGAGATATTCAAAGAGATATATCGAAATCCTCGCTGAAAATAAAGAAAGAGAGCATAAATAATATGTCATATGAAACAAATAATCAAGAGGGATATGGATTACTCGAAGGTGTACCTTCAGGAGAAAAAATATTCACAATTACCAACAAACTTGGGAGGCTTCAGAGGCCTTGATTGGAGTGGAGGGAAAGCATAAAAAGCATTTGATATCTAGCTCCTCTTTACATTACTATGATGGAATTAATACTACAACTTCAGGGGCTCATAATGAAGTGGTTAATCCATGTATTATTGCTTTGAATATGAAATCAGATATTCAAAGAGATATATTGAAATCCTCTCTAAAAATAAAGAAAGAAAGCATAAGAAAATGTCATATGAAATAAATAATCAATAGGGATATGGATTAGTCGAATTTGTACCTTTAGAAGAAAAAATATTCAGAGTTACCATCCCCCACTTGGAGTGCATTAGCCAAAGTTCAGCTGAAGGTAATGATGGTTTCGTTCAAAAAAAAGAAACTTTCAGTGTGCCAAAACTCATTGCATATAATTATGTGTTGCAAGCACTATATCTTCAAGGTTATCATAATTGGAAACATGAAGTTCCCCTTACAAATATTCGTGAATCACTAAATATTAGCAACGAGGAAAATTCTATTGAGCTGAGACGCATAACATGAGGTCATTTTGATTGAACAGTCGTTTGTTTTTTATTAAACAGGGAATGTAGAGGACACAACTTTTTGAAATTTGGGCTATTTTTAATGTTGTGGAGGCAGTTGACTGACTACAGAGGTTATCACTACCTATGCAATTTTGTAGTATGTATGTATAGATGGTGGGTTTTTGTCTTTTACCACTTTTCTCAATGGAGCTATGTAAATTCCTTGAGTGTTATTATAAATATGCAGTACAATACTCGTGCTTTAATATATTTAAGATGGAAGCAAGCTGAGTGCATTCAGAGTCAGATAACATATTGGTTTTTGAATCTGTAAACATACTAATGGAGGATTTTTTGTCTTGATCATTGACACTGCCTAATATTTGGACTTGCTTCTTAGCGAGCAAACACAATTCCCAAAGTGCTTTTGAAAGTTCCTCCAATATAATTTGCAAATTTAGAGTAAACAATATATATTCAGTGTAAAATCTCTACATTTTGTTTCTCCTATATGCAAACCAGGATTGAATGGAAACTTTACTGTCACATTGGGGTATATGTTATTCAAAGATTTCTTTGTTTTCAATTTTGATCATTGTAGGATATTAATTGTTTACAAGTCATTGTGTTTAACTTTGATCAGTGTATCCTAATATCTTCATATTGTAAATAAATGTATATAATACTTACAGTCTAAATTCTTTCACCTCATCCTGTTAAGCGTCCACCCACCCTGTTGCATGCACATACTCAAACATTGCACATACACATTGTAGCACCTCATTGTAGCACATATGTGTTCACTGCACCATAGCCCCTCTCCCGAAATACTGGCTCTATCCCCTCCCAGTGGAATGTCTCTATATATCCCCTTCCTGATCTGAATGTCTATCTCTAAAACCTCCCCTCCCTGAGACGTTAAGGCTATACCTCCTCCCTGGTAGCAGAGTCCTCAATTCCAAATCCAGATTCAAATTTAGATCGATACCTATCATCAAAAATAGATAAAGAGAAAGGTAGTAGTTCCTATAGCCCTAGGGAAGGATTATTCAGAGGCAGCGAAGGCACCTAGCTCAGATGTTGTTGATCAAAATTGAACTAGCCTTGTTTTTGAGCTTCTTAATTAAGACCACGAATGCAATGTGAGCAAAGAAACTAGTAATTATGAAGGGTTTAGTCCTGGTTTTGCTACGCGGTCAAAAACTAATGGAAATAAATCTTGAGATGATGCTGGTAGCTATAGATCTGTATAACCTTCATATGGTCCTAGAGCTTCCCTTGCCTATAGGGATCAAGAATTAAAAGGAATGCTCTCTTTACTCCCTTTGCCTCTTATTTCAGGCCAACGACTCATCAAATGCAACCACGGTGCCTCCACCCTAGCTTCTCCTCTCTCCACCTCTGCTACTATTAGCACTACTTAGCAATAACTTCACTAAAGAAATATAACAACTATTTGCTAACAATGCTCAGCTAAAACTCAAATGGGTTAAACCATTTATATTTCATTTTAAACTAATGGTGAAACAATAGAAATATCACATTTAATTTAATTCCACATTTTTATCTAATCACAACTCGTGTTGAACAAGTCGTAGGCATAATCTTGGGGCACGAAAAGTGAATTTTATCTTTACGACAAATAGCATTTCAGGATTATTTATGATATGAAATATAAAAGAACCTACCCACTGAGCGTAGCCAACAAGCCCTTTACCATGCTCTATTTTTTATCATCCGGCATAGAAATTTGAGTTTGTTTTCTGAGCGAAACCCACCTTTTACATCTGATTGAGCATCAGTTTAGTCCATTTTGATTTACCTAATTCACTATTCTTGATTCCTTTACTTGGGTTAACAGGGGACCACACTTAACTGACTGCCTTTTTAGTCTTACCGTTACACCTGTGGAAACACATATTATGTTTTAAAACTCGGAATCAATTGAGGCTCAACTTGGAATCGAACTCAAAATCTGTAATAAATCGATAATGACTCATCCTATTTGAATTTACTAGTTTAATGGCTAGGTTTACTAAAACACAAAAAATATTCATATTTAAAAAAAAATTAAAGATTCTGGGAGTGCATTCAAAAACTCAGCAGTAGCATTAGTAGTGAGGAGACTCAGCACTAAAAAATACAATTTAAACTTATCTCGGGCCGCAGACAAAAGGCCCAACTTTCACTCTTCACACTTATAGTCACATGACTCAACCTTCAACTCCAATCACTCTAGGCAGTTAATTTATTTTATTTTAATATTGTTGTATATAAGTTTAATATATCCTAAAACATGCTATAAACTCAATGCTTAAAGGAACAGAACCTTATAATTAAACTCTATGTCTTTTATATCCTGAAAGACGCTATATGTGTGACACATTACTCTGGAAAGAGGAAATGCAATTTGTAAAAACTATGGTTCTCTTTCACCAAATAGGATTGGAAGCTTGGATTCTTTAAACAAAATCGTGACAATGAAAATGCAGCATCCCACTCCACTATTGTTGACAGGTCAATGCGGGAAGATTAATGGGCTATGTGGAATAATTACTGGTGACTTTGACTTTAATATGCATCATATTTAAAGGCTGCTATGTTTTCCTTTGGACAGAAATACCCAAACAACAGTTCACTTAACATTGAATTTCCCAAACAACATGATGGTGTTTATTTCTAATCTGTTATTATATAACTCCATCTATCAACTCAGGTGAGTCAACCCATAACTTGGGTGATTTGGACACCGACTCAGCCACCTGAACCGATTTATAGACCGACTCTACTCGCCTCAGGGTCAAATCTATCAACTTGGCCGAGTCTGAGCCATCCGATTTTTAAAAAATATTTAGAAACCTTCGTATTTTCCCTTGGCAGTAGCACATGAAGATGATTCCTATTTGTATGTCATTTACTATTGTACAAATTATCCCTCCTATTCATGAGAGATTTTTATTTTGATCATTGTAATGTTCTTTACTGTTTCTAAGCAATTGTTATCAATTTTGATCACTACTTGAATGTTTTCGGTTCGCAACTCATTTATTGTTTTAATAGTTATCCCTTGTATTCACGATAGAACTGAATGTGTTTATGAGCCAATGTGTCAAAGATTCATCGCTTTATACTTTTTCATTTCAATTGGAAATGCCTGTTTAAGTTTACGATTTATATGATTGGATTTGAATATTTGATTGCTTTCTACTGTAGTTAAACATGAGTCTTCAGTGAGCTTGCTTATTAACTATGGGTTTGTGTAGAAAATTCCAAGAAAATATTGAAAAATTGATTGCTACTCAAGTGCATGACTGGATATCCTCGTGGATGAGGTCTTGGTTCAGCAGTTGAATCAGGTTAACTTCCAAATTCAAAATGCAAGTCCTAGGTGGTTTTGACAGAAGAGTATGAACTTAGCCAAATGGAAAATAGTTGTAATTACTGATTCAAATATTTAAGGGCCATCGTGTTGATAAAAACAGGCTGCTTATGGGCCTAACAAATTTGGTCCAATTTTAATCCTCTTGGAGCTAGACAAAAGCAATTTCCATCTAAAAATACACAAAATTGCATCCATCCCTTGGGTTTAAACACAAAAAAACATGAGCTTGCATCCATCGCTGGGGTTTAAACAAACAAAAAACACAAACTTGTGTCCATCGCTTGGGTTTAAACACTAATATTTGATATAGGGTTTGATTTCTCATGCAGGGTTTAAGAGAATCCCCGTGCAGCAACCAGGTTTTGCAATTCTAGGTTTAAGAAGAAAATATCGGCACATATTGGGAAATCAAAAAGGAAAATTGGTGCAATGAAAATGAAACCCTACAAAAATCTATAAACATTTACACAAACCCTATAAACATTCACACAAACCCTTGGACGACAATATGGTATTGAAACAGGGAAATAAGAAGTATATAATTTGATGTGTAAAATGCAAATAATAGCAATAACATACATCACATACATCAAATAAGGGAAAACAAATGGGGGTGAAAAATAGTCTAACTTACCTTAGCGGTCCATGCAAGAAATCCCTTGACCTTGGCGAGCACAAGATCTCTGAGGTTTCATTGTCTGCAGGAAGTTGTTTTAGTTTTTCCTTCTCGTCTTTTAGCCAATGCCATGTCCTAAAAACCTAATGGAAACAACAAACGAAACCCATAAAACCCTGATCGAAACTGAAAACTCAACCCTTATTATTATTCATGTGTCGCATACCATAAACAAGAATTATACCCTCCCAGTCCTCCTCTTCCATAATTTCCATAACACCATTAATTTTTTTTGGCCCTAAGGCCAGACTAGTATCTATGCCTCATAACAACTGGGTACCTCTTAAATTATCAATTAATATTTTACAGTGGCAATATTTTACCACTCAATTTCGACTCAACCCTTTTATATCTCAAGATTTAACATCTCCACCATCCCATTAGGGGGTTTAATCTTGACATAGTTTAAACCCGACAGACCAACCACATACGCTTTCATTTCTTCCTCTTAAAGTTGTATTTTTTTCTATTTTTAAAACTAGCAATTGCTCGAGAAGGTGCAATGGTATGTTGAAAGGAAAAAACAAAAAGCAGAGTAAATGTGATGGAGTGAAAAACAAAAGAAAATTTTTAAAATGAAATGAGATTGAAAATTTATTAGAAATGTATACACATAAAAAATAATATAAAGTAATGTTAACTATAACAGAATAACTACATGTATATTGTACCAGTTAATCTTTAAGTACTTAAAAATATCAATGTCAAGGTATATCACAAGTTAGATACATGAAAATCATTAGGAAGCAATTAAATTAAAGGATATAAAAAGCTGTGTACACATATTTAATTAATATTAATCTTGAAAATTAACATACCGAGGAACCAAATAGATATTTGTATTAGTTTTTTTGTTTGAAACCAATGTAATATCAATGAATTGATTAGGATAGAAGTTGTGTTAGGAAGATAGAGGCACAAAAGGAGGATACCATCAAAAGGCATTTGCCTAGTAAAATAATACAACATTGAAGTCTAGAACAAATTTTTAAGATAAGTGGAGAATGAAAACATTAGTTACAATAAATTTTATGTACAAAACTTCAAATATTAAAAGTGCATAGTATCCATTAACTTTGGAAAATACTATAAAATCCATGCATGATTTCTTAATAAAAGTATAAGAAAATGTGATGAGACACTATAGGGAAAATAACTATAATCTATAATGATGAACATCTCAATTTGTAATTGCATTTTTTTCATTAATGAAAATTTTGACACTCCCGTTGGTGTCATGTACATATAGTCATGGATTTTGAACTTGGGTGGGGAAAGTGATAGCCTACTACCCCAACTACCCAGGCTACAAGAGGAACCCTTGTAATTGCATTTTATATGTACAAGCATCTTTCTAAATAGACTAAAATCCTTCTTAACAACAAAATATAGATATTGCAAGGTTGAAATGTTTTTTTAAAAGTTAAAGCCATACATGTATCCTCTTCATAATGGAATTTTATTTATGGAAAGTAAACAACAATGTTAAAGTGACATGAACAAGACACAAAGAAACACATCATTTTCTAATGAGCATTTTCTAAAGAGCAGTTAATGAAAGAAATGAGCTCAATATAACATGATCTTCCCAATAGTTGATATACCTTGCATGTGTTATCACTTATGACCATGAAGGGTCAAACACTCATAATAAGGAAGGGATTGCCTAATACATGTGTCTCCACTTCCATATATATTAATAACTAGGTTAAACCAAACTTTTCCATCTTAATTTAGAGTTATGGTTAGTAGCTCTTAGGTTTTGACGTGGCTTGATGACTTAAAAATAGTAATAAAAATTGATAAGAAACGTATCATAGTGTCGTTATGTGCCTCTTATGTTTCGATTAAAGTATATATGTCACACAAATAATATGTGAATCATATATATAAAGAATTTACGAAAGTGTATATGTGGCTTGCAATGAATGTTGTTATCACAAACTAATACGGTGATTATAATTCAAGTGTGCATTCAAGTAAACTAATGGGCATGTAGAAAAGGAAACTATCGACTTTGTTCTGTGCTTGTTGGATGACCCAAATGCACAATCAAGTTAAGAGAAGGGATGTTCTAGTGAAGTGTAACACAAAATAATTGGTTGGAAGCGATGTTCTAGTGAAGTGTAAAAAGAAACAATACAACCATGAGAGAATTGAGGAAAAAAAATATTATCCTTGTTGACTCTCTTACCCACAAAAGCCTTTAAAAATAGTTGCAAACACAATTGAAATGATTTGGTTTCAAGGGTTTTGGCCACTCCTATAAACATGGTATGATAAAAAATCAGAGATGAGAAATGGGATGTTGCTTTGAACTTGTTCCAAAATGATAATTTAGTACAAATAAATAGCATGCCTACTTGTTATATCGCTAAGTTAGGATAGAAAATTCCACAAGATCACATAAATAAGACTAAATATAAAGGAGTGGGAACACATTCGATTATAATCAAATAAACCTATGAACTATTGAAACATGAGTCCATAAGAATCTTGTAACATACAACAAACATCCATTTTAGTGAGCATGCCTTATAAATTTTGTTGATTAAAAAACATGAACAAAATCTCGGTTATAATAATGTCTTCCAATAGTTTCTTCCCAAATACAAATCCTCTTTGTTATAGGGAAACTATGAGGGGCCAAAGGAAATTTGCCATAACTTTGGATCTAATTTTATTCATAATGTTGCATAAAGAAATGGGGGAAAGAGTGATTAGTATAGCATTAAACCCCTTTGAGGTAGTTCCTATCCCATCATGATTAATCTATGTATGTCAAGACATAGTCTAAAATGTGCTAATGGAGATCAAATTTCCATTGAAACCATCCAAACCTAAGGAAAATCTATCATTGGATGTTACACCTCCTTGATAATTGGATTATGTTTTGAAATGATCAAAGAGGGAATATGAGAGAGAAAACTCTCAAAGAGGCCAACATTTCCATATGCAAAGGAGTTTATGATGGCTTGGGGCCCACACATAGCCCATGAGTCCTGGAGGAAAAGTTTATGGATTCAAACTCTGTATTTTGATCTTGGACTGTGTCTAATGTCATGATAACTATCCTTGATGTGCCAAACTCAGAATGGTACGTTAATTCTCAAAATGATGAACATGAATCCCATCAAAACATTACCTCTAAAGATGGAAGATGTCAACACTCATAAAGGATTTCATTAAATGAAGTTTGAACGCAAAAAATTCTTGATGCAAGGGAGGTTAAAATGAAATAGTACATAGTATAAAGTGGAAAATGGCCATAAGGAGTTGAACCTTCTTGATAACATTAAAAAAAAAACCTCCTTGCTACAACGATCTCATCCTAGATAGAAGCATGGAACTAGTTAGTGCATCAAATACACAACTTTTTAAAGAGTTCCCAATGTAGCTAAACCACATACATCAAATGAGTGGAACATATGTGGTATGATCTATGTCATTCAATATAAAAATTGTTTCCATCCAATCCACATTGCAAACATGTTTCTATAGTAAAAATGTTAGCTTCTTTTCACTTTTTCCATCTTATTACCATGAATCCATGCCTTGGAACATCTAGTCCATGCATGCCATTATAATAAAAATAATTTACTTCATTTTCATGTTGTTCCAGTATTACATGTAGAATTTTGCAAATGAATTTGTTGTGATCACCAAGTCGCTCATTGGCAGGTCACTCCATATTTTTCCCATACAAGTCATGAGTGGTGCTACTAGTGGAAGGTTGTCATTCAACCACCAAGACATTCTTCTTAAGGAATAATTACCAGAAATATATATGTGAAGCATGATTCACCAAGGCACTTACCACTAAGGAAATTTTATTCAAAAAATATTTTCACTAATGCACTTCACTAAGGTGGCCTTCACTACTACAATAAGTATGGACAACATCACACCCTTATCATCTAAAACTGTCACCATGACAAATTCACCCAGACTTGACTATGTCCATGTGTTGGTTACTTAGGGCATCTTCCTCTTGGACAAGGCATGCCTTTAAACCTAAATTTCCACCACAATACACCAAGGGCATTATCACTTCATCATTCCAAATATTAGATTCCCTGTGGAGGGATTGTGGTGGTAATTTGGGGCCCCACGTATGGAGCATGAGCTTTAGAGGAAAATGTTACAGCTTAAGACCATAGTTTTGACTATATTTTAAGTCACACATCAAGAACCATACCCCATGTGCAAGTTTTCAAAATGATGACCATATCTCACATGTAGGTTGTGTATTTTCTATGTACATTCATGTTATGTGATGGTCCATGACCCCGTAAACAAATGGTGTGAACTTAAGACATAAATTTAAACCTTGTACCATGGTGTTGGCCAAGAGATCCATTATCGATGTTATAAATCTCAAAATACAAATATATCCCACTTGTAGTTGAAAGAATATTCTCTCCATAGAGATTATGTGTTGTCTCAAGGCCCTTACGATGCATCACACATGGGCCACATTGTTACATCTAGGCTAGAGATTCCATGCGTAGTTCTTATGTGGTAGTCTAGGTTAACATTCATGGACCATCAACCCCATAGAAAATTAACATGGCATAAGACCCTAAACTTATCCCAAGGAGTGTCCACCTAGTTTGTCTAAGAAAATGCAAGTCAAAATAAAAACTATTGTATTGTGATTCAAATTAGTTATTATTGTCATATTTTGAAAATATATCCTTTGAAGTGTATGGATAAATTGCAACTTTAAATTTTTTATGATAAAAAAAAATGAATGATTTATTTTCTTCGATATGTTTCAATGTGTTCATAACTTGATAGGTACAAAAATATATAAGAATATGTGAAATTGATTTTTAGAATCCATGACAATTGAATGTGTTGACATGACATACTACCATTTAGAAGTATTTATCCAATGTGCTCTTGGGTATTTATCCAATCATTCCTTTAGCCATGTTGAACTTGACACACATAACTACTAATGCTCCTACTTGGATATATGAAGATATGTTTTTGTCACCATCACGGAGTTGACTGGTTGGTCAAGAGGGGGTGGTGATATTCCCCTTACTAGGATTCAATTCCACCCAAGAGTGTTGTATGTTTTATTCTATGATATGGAGAGAGATCTAGGTGTGGAGTTTTCTTTGTAGTGCAACACAATGTCCCACTTATTTATATGTGGTTGATTCCCAACACTTAAGTAGAGAGGAAGCACAATGTACCACTTATGTCGGATGTTTACCAAATACAATTCCTAGATATAAACCTACTGCAATTCCTAGCACAGTTCCTTTCAAAATTTGTGGCATTATTCCGGGCATTATATCTGCATCTATACCTGGCACTATGTTGGATGTTTTCTAGGAGAAATTCTTGGCTCTATACTTGACGCTATGTTGAATGTTTTTCCTACCGAAATTCATGGCACAATTTTTGTCGCTAACCCTCGATTAATATATGGTGCTATGTTATTCAAGACATTTTTTTGGAGGCTATTCTTTGCATTATATGGGATGCTTTTGTGGACACTAATTGGGACGTTAATTGGGATGCTAATTGGGATGCTAGTTGGGATGATAATTGTGATGCTAATTGGGACACTAATTGGGATGTTAATTGGGATGCTAATTAGCGTCCAAAAAATCACCAACTTTTAAAAAGAGACGGTAATTTGGATGCTAGTTGGAATGCTAATTGAGATGTTAATTGGGATGCTAATTGGGACGTTAATTGGAACTTTAATTGGGATGCTAATTAGCATCCAAAATAGTGCCAACTTTTAAAAAGGGACACTAATTGGGATGATGATTGGGATGCTAATTGGGACGCTAATTGGGATGCTAATTAGCGTCCAAAATAGCACCAACTTTTAAAAAGAGACGCAAATACCGCCATTAAAAGCGCCATCTCATGGAAAAGCGTCCATTTTGTCCAAAAATTGATGAAAAATACACTAAAAGTGATAGTGGACGCTAAAAAGGAAGCTAAAAGAGACACTAATCATAGGTTTTTGTTGTAGTGTTATGAGAGTCTCATAGAATGTATATCATGTGGAAATGGATTTGAGATCTGAAGGAGGGTGTCCATCACTATCTATGGTTTCAATTTGTCACTAAATTTCACCAAGTTTGTTGAGATGTTATGCTACAAAAATAACATGTGCATGAGCCTTTGGTGGATTAGGGAATGTTTAAATATTGAATTGAAAATGGTGTATCCAAGAATCCAATGTTTTTGCATCTTACCATTATAGTGTAAAGGAGAGACTTGAGGATGTATGATGTATGTGAAAGCTTGAAGTGTTTTTTTTTTATGGAAGTGAAAAGGAAATTGGAACTAAAGATAGGGATTTAATCTCCATCTGTGTTGTTGAGTAAGAAGAAGAGAAAAATAAAATTGACTACTAAGGAATGGCATGGAGCTAAGGAAGAATCCCTAGAAAATTTGATTTGGATTTTCCCTTTAAGAGATGCCTAGGAGGGAAGGTGACCTTGACAAAATCAAGTCTGAAGATGTGGGGGAAGGGTTATCTCCAAAAAAATCCAATGCTTGAGGCTAGATCCATGAAAATGGGTAACACTTATCAATGAAATGTAAAGATGAAAATTTGGTATTTTGCAGATTCTTTAGATTAAAACTGCCAAAAATCATATAAGCGTTTTGAATTTTGATGTACAATAAAAATGAAACTCGTAAGGAATTGCGTTGTCTGTATAATGATATTTTTTTCAAATAATATTAGTGTCATTTATGTTGCCAAATTTTAATTTAATTAAATTCTTGTCCTTGCAAGTTTATGGATAAGTTAACAAGTTAGTTTTGTGCCGGTAATATAATTCAATGTTCAATATATAGTTTAAAATAAATATATAGCAGGATGATATGCACAAAACATAGTAGATTCCATAATTTGTTCTAAATTATATTTTTATTATTTTTTTGAAGCGAACCCATTAATATTTTAATCACATTTTATACACTGTTGTGTTATCGTCAATATTTTCCAACTATTTACATAAATTGAACAACCAAAAATACCATTTTGAAGAGGAAATATCAATGGAGATTCCACATGTTTTTTATACTTTTTTGGTTGTGTATTTTTAACGGTATTGATTTTTCTCTAGGAACCTTTGAAATAGTGGGAGATTTTTTACTGTAAGTTTTAAAAGAAATTAAATATAAATATAAAATTAAATCAAAAGTATGAAGATTATATGTCATTTGATAGAGGATTCAAGGAATCAACTCGTGTTAACCCCACAACCTAAGATATACATACATACATACATACATA
This sequence comes from Pseudotsuga menziesii, assembly GCA_001517045.1. Lineage (NCBI taxonomy): Eukaryota > Viridiplantae > Streptophyta > Pinopsida > Pinales > Pinaceae > Pseudotsuga > Pseudotsuga menziesii. Next base: position 33,498 of record LPNX010498539.1, read on the forward strand.
CATACATATACATAAACATACACATACACATACACATACACATACACATACACATACACATACACATACACATACACATACACATACACATACACATATATATATATNTCAATCAAGGAATTTGTGTGAATTTTGAATTAGCACGATAGAGGATTCGAACAACCCTCAATTGAGGGTTTCTATCATTTGAAAGATATATCAATCAAGGAAATAACTCTCTATCAGTTAGTAACATTTCTTAGAGGTGTTGTAGTGATATGTGGATCACCTTCCTTTTGATTCATGTCCACGTGATACATACTTATTTCCAAGGAAATGCTACTCAGAAAGGAGAACATTAACTTCACAAGTGCAAAACAATTCCTCATATTATAATGCGAGACCCCTCCACATGCATACCCTTCGTGGTGCAATGTATTTGATGCAAATGTGGTTACTTGTATGAAAGCTAACACGAGTTAGGTTTCATTCACAACATTGTGATATTGTTAAAAATTCCCTTGTGCTTGTGCTAGAAGGAAAAATAACATGCATTAGCTTTCCTTCATGGTGCAATGTATTTGATGGCAATGTGGTTGTACCGGTAGGAAATCTAACATGGGTTAGATTTCATTCACCATGCAACGTTGTTGTTAGAAATGCCAAATGTTTTTGTTAGAAGGAAATCTAACATGCGTTAGATTCCCTTTGTGGTGCAATGTATTTGATTAAAATGTTGTTATATCAATAAAAAATTTAACACATGTTATATTTCATTCACCGCATGATATTGTTGTTAGAAATTCCCTTGTTCTTGTGCTAAAAACAAAGCTAACACGTGTTAGCTTTTCTTCATTATGCAATGTTGTTATAAGAAATGTCCTCGTGCTTGTTGTAGAGAGATGACCAACCTGTATTGAAATTTCTTCATGGTGCAGTGTCTTTGATGGAAATGTGGTTGTACCGGTCAACAATATAACACGTATTAGCTTTCATTCACGATGTAATGTTGTTGTAAGAAGTTCCCTTTTTCTTGTCCTAGAGAAAAAGCTAACATGCATTAGAATTCTTTCATGGTGTAATGTATTTGATGACAATGTGGTTGTACCAGTAGGAAAGCTAACATGTTTTAGCTTTTCTTCATTGTCCAATGTTATTATTAGAGATGACATTTTTCTTGTGCTATAAGGAAAGATAAAATGTGTTAGAATTCCTTCATGCTTCAATGTATTTGATGGAAATTTATGGAAATGTGGTTATAGCAGTACTAAAACTAACAGGTGTTAGCTTTCATTCACCATTCAATATTGTGGTTATAAATTCCCTTGTGCTTGTGCTATAAAGAAATCTAACATGTGTATTTTATTCATGGTGGAATGTGTCAGAAGGAAAGATAACATGTGCATTGTATTTGATGGCAATGTTGCTGTACCAGTCGAAAAGCTAACACGCATTAGATTTCATTCACCAAGGAATGCTATAAGAAATTCCTTTGTGCTTGTGATAGAAGGGAAGCTAACATGTGTTATATTTCCTTCATGGTTCAATGTATTTGATGGCAATGTGGTTGTACTGGTAGAAAATCTAACACATGTTAGCTTTCATTCACCACACAATGTTGTTGTTAGAAATGTCATTGTTTTTGTGCTAGTTGAAAATCTAACATGCGTTAGCTTTCCTTCATGGTGCAATGTATTTGATGACAATGTTCTTGTACTAATAGGAAAGCTAACACGTGTTAACTTTGACTCACCATGTAATGTTGTTGTTCAAAATTCCCTTGTGCTTATGCTAGAAGCAAAGCTAACATGCATTTTGCAATGCCCTTATGCTTGTGTTATAAGGAAAACTAACATGCATTAGATTTTCTATATGGTCCAATTTATTCGATGGCAATGTGGTTGTACTGGTAGGAAAGCTAACACATGTTAGCTTTCATTCATCAAACAATGTTGTTGTAAAAAATTCCCTTTTGCTTGTGCTAGAAGGAAAGTGTTAGCTTTCATTCATTATACAAAGTTGTTGTAAAAAATAATGTTGTGCTTGTCCTACAAGGAAGGCTTACATGAGTTAGTTTTTCCTTCATGGTGCATTGTATTTGATGGAAATTTGGTTGTACCGGTCAAAAAGAGAACATGCGTTAGCTTTCATTAATCAAGCAATGTTGTTGTAAGAAATGACCTTGTGCTTGTATTAGAAGGAAAGGTAACAGGTGCATTGTATTTGATGGCAATGTGGTTGTACCAATAAAAAAAACTAACACGCATTAGAATTCATTCACTAAGCAATGTTGTTCTAAGAAATATATTTGTGCTTGTGATAGAAGGGAAGCTAACATGTGTTAGAATTCCTTCATGGCCCAATGTATTTGATGACAATGTGGTTGTACCGGTAGGAAATATAGCACATGTTATATTTCATTCACCACGCAATGTTGTTGTTAGAAATTCCCTTACTTTTGTGCTAGTTGGAAATCTAACATGCGTTAGCTTTCATTCACTACACAATGTTGTTGTAAGAAACGTAGGTGTGCTTGTTCTAGAAGGACAACTACCATGTGCCAGATTTCCATCATGAGGCAATGTATTTGATGGCAATATTCTTGTACCAGTAGGAAAGCTAACATGTGTTATATTTCATTGACCAGGTAATGTTGTGTTAGCTTCCATTGATGTGTTAAATTTCCCTTATTCTTGTGCTAGAAGGAAAGTGTTAGCTTTCATTCATTGTATGAATTTATTGTAAAAAATAATGTCGTTCTTTTCCTACAAGGAAGGATTACATGAATTAGTTTTTCCATCATGGTGAATTGTATTTGATGGCAATGTGGTTATACAGGTCGGAAATCTAAAAAGAGTTAGCTTTCATTCATCAAGAAATGTTGTTGTAAGAAATGACATTGTGCTTGTGTTAGAAGGAAAGCTAGCAGGTGCATTGTATTTGATGGCAATGTGGTTGTACCAGTCGGAAAACTAACACGAGTTAGATTTCATTCACCAAACAATCTTTTTGTAAAAACTTCCTTTGTGCTTGTGCTACAAGGGAAGCTAACATGTATTAGAATTCCTTCATGGTGGAATGTATTTGATGACAATGTGGTTGTACCGGTAGGAAAGTTAACAAATGTCAGCTTTCATTCACCATGTAGTGTTGTTGTTAGAAATTCCATTTCTTTTGTGCGAGTTGGAAATCTAACATGTGTTAGATTTGATTCACTACACAATGTTGTTGTAAGAAATGTAGTTGTGCTTGTTCTAAATGGAAAACTAACATGTCCAAGATATCCATCATGATGCAATGTATTTGATGGAAATGTTCTTGTACCGGTAGGAAAGATAACACGTGTTAGATTTCATTAACCATATAATGTTGTTGATTGAAATTCCTTTGTGCTTCTACTAGAAGCAAAGCTAACATGTATTATATTTCCTTCCTGGTGAAATATATTTGATGGCAGTGTTCTTGTACCGGTAGGAAAACTAACACGTGTTAGATTTCATTGGCCATGTAATGTTGTTTCTCGAAATTCCCTTGTGCTTGTGCTAGAAGAAAGTCTAACATGCATTGCGCAATGCCCTTGTGCTTGCGTTATAAGGAAAGCTAGCATGAATTAGATTTTCTATATGGTTCATTGTATTTGATGGCAATGTGGTTGTACTGGTAGGAAAACTAACACGTGTTAGCTTTCATACATCAAAAAATGTTGTTGTAAAATATTCCCTTGTGCTTGTTCTAGAAAGAAATCGTCATGTTTCATTCATTGTACAAAGTTGTTGTAAAATATATTGTTGTGCTTGTGCTAGAAATAAGTCTTACATGAGTTAGTTTTTCCTTCATGGTGCATTGTATTTGATGACAATGTGGTTGTACCATTCAAAAAGATAACACACGTTACCTTTCATTCATCAAGCAATGTTGTTGTAAGAAATGACCTTGTGCTCGTGTTAGAAAGGAAGCTAATATATGCATTGTATTTGATGGCAAAGTGGTTGTACTAGTGAGAAAGCTAACATGCATTAGATTCCATTCACCAAACAATGTTGTTGTAATAAATTCCCTTGTGTTTTTGTTAGAAGGGAAGCTAACATGTGTTATAATTCCTTCATGATGCAATGTATTTGATGACAATGTGGTTGTACCGGTAGGAAATATAACACATGTTAGCTTTCATTTATCACTCAATGTTGTTGTTAGAAATACCCTGTTTTGTGCTAGTTTGAAATATAACATGTGTTACCTTTCATTCATTACACAATGTTGTTGTACGGAATGTAGTTGTGTTTGTTTTAGAAGGACAACTAACATGTGCTAGATTTCCATCATGATGTGATGTATTTGATGGAAATGTTCTTGTACCTGTAGGAAAGCTAACACATGTTAGATTTCATTGACCATGTAATGTTGTCATGCAAAATTCCCTTGTGCTTGTGCTAGAAGCAAAGGTAACAAACATTGTGAAACACCCTTGTGATTCTACTATAAGAAAAGCTAATATGCATTAGTTTTTCTTCATGGTGTAATGTATTTGATGGAAATGTTCTTGTACTGGTAGGAAAACTAACATGTGTTAGATTTCATTTCCTGTGTAATGTTGTTGTTCAAAATTCCATTGTGCTTGTGCTAGAAGCAAAGCTAACATCCATTGTGCAATGCCCTTGTGCTTGTGTTATAAGAAAAACTAACATGCACTAGATTTTCTATATGGTCCAATGTATTTGATGGAAATGTGGTTGTAGTGGTAGGAAATCTAACACGTGTTATATTTCATTCATCAAGCAATGTTGTTGTAAAAAATAATGTTGTGCTTGTCCTAGAAGGAAGGCTTACATGAGTTAGTTTTTCCTTCATGGTGCATTGTATTTGATGGTAATGTGGTTGTACTGGTCAAAAAGATAACACGTGTTAGCTTTCATTCATCAAGCAATGTTGTTGTAAGAAATGACATTATACTTGTGTTAGAAATAAATCTAACATGTGCATTGTATTTGATGGCAATGTGGTTATACTAGTCGGAAAGCTAACACGCGTTAGATTTCATTCACTAAGCATTATTGTTGTAAGAAATTTCCTTTGTGCTTGTGCCGGAAGGGAGGCTAACATGTGTTAGAATTCCTTCATGGTGCAATGTATATGATGGAAATGTGGTTGTACCGGTAGGAAAGATAACACACATTAGCTTTCATTCACTGCACAATGTTGTAGTTAGAAATGTCATTGTTTTTTGCTAGTTGAAAATATAACATGCGTTAGCTTTCATTCACTACACAATGTTGTTGTAAGAAATGTAGTTGTGCTTGTTCTAGAATAACAACTAACGTGTTGTAGATTTCTATCATGATGCAATGCATTTGATGGCAATGTTCTTGTACCAGTAGGAAAGATAACATGTTTTAGCTTTCATTAACCATGTAATGTTGTTGTTTGAAATTCCCTTGTGCTTTTGCTAGAAGCAAAACTAACATGCATTGTGAAATGCCCTTGTACTTGTGCTATAAGGAAATCTAACATGCATTATATTTCCTTCATGGTGCAATGTATTTGATGGCAATGTTATTGCACTAGTACGAAAACTAACACATGTTAGCTTTCATTGACCATGTAATGTTATTGTTCGAAATTCCCTTGTTCTTGTGCTAGAAGCAAAGCTAACATACATTGTGCAATGCCCTTGTGCTTGTGTTATAAGGAAAGCTAACATGCATTAAATTTTCTATACGGTCCAATGTATTTGATGACAATTTGGTTGTATTGGTAGGAAAGCTAACACCTGTTAGCTTTTATTCATCAAGAAATGTTGTTGTAAAAAATTAGCTTGTGCTTGTGCTGGAAGGAAAGTATTATCTTTCATTCATTGTACAAAGTTGTTGTAAAAAATATTGTTGTTCTTGTGCTAGAAAGAATGCTCATATGAGTTAGTTTTTCCTTCATGGTGCATTGTATTTGATGTCAATGTGGTTGTATCGGCTGGAAAGCTAACATGTGTTAGATCTTCTTCACCAAGAAATGTTTATATGTTGTTGGTGGAAATGTGGTTGTTATTGAAGGAAAGCTAGCACATGCTAGCTTTTAATTGATGTGCTTGTACTCAAAATCTATTTTTTTTATTCCATAATTTGAAATTATGTTAATAGTTTTAACTTTTATTTTCAGAAATAATGGAGTATCAAGCCACCGAAATTTGAAAGGAGTCATCCAAGAAAATGAAAACTTCAAAACAGACACCACACAAATAATCTTTACAAGGTATGGTGGTTAGAAAATCATATTTATTGTACTAAGATTGAGCATAGTTAAAGCTTCCTTGATTTTGTTTATATGTATGAAATGAGATATAAGAAGAAGATTTGATAATATTTTGTAATCAATTTATTTTTATTCATTTGAAATATTAATTTTTTTACTACAAATGTTTTTAGATTCCAATAACAATGATTCAACTGAAATTCCTAAGATAGCATCAAAGAAAAAAGGGAATAAAAATATTACACAATGCAATCCCTCTACTACTGGTAAGACATGAACTTCCTTGTTCTGTATTATAAGGTTGTTTCATAATTTTTTGTATTTCATGTTCTTCCATCTATCAATGCCTCCTCCATCTAGTATGGTAGTTTTATACCTTATTTATTATCCACTACAAATTGTTAGATAAGTTCAAATTTTAACAAAAGATTATATGATAATATATGGTTGTTATTGAAGGAAATATAGCACATGCTAGCTTTTCATTGATGTGCTTGCACTCAAAATCGAATTTTTTCTTCCATAATTTGAGATTATGTTAATAGTTTTAACTTTTATTTTTCAAAAATAATGGAGTATCAAGCCACTGAAATTTCAAAGGAGTCATCCAATAAAATGGAAAATTCAAAACAAACACCACAAAAATAATCTTTACAAGGTATGGTGGTTTCAAAACTAGATTATATTTTGTTATAAATGGTTAGACAATCATATTTCTTGTACTAATATTGATCATAGTTTAAGCTTCCTTGATCTTGTTTATATGTATGAAATTAGATATAAGAAGAGAATTTGATAATATTTTTTAATTGGTTTATTTTTTATTCATTTGAAAATGAAAGCATACATGCATTACAATTCCTTCATGGTGCAATGTATTTGATGTCAATTTTCTAAGAAGCATTAGATTTCCTTCATGGTGTAATGTATTTGATGTCAATTTGCTTGTGTTAAAATAATTAAAATTTCATGTTTTTCCATCCATTTGAAATTATAGACTAGGTTTTCTACTATTGTTTTCAGAAAGTATGGAATCTGGTGTGACTGAAATTCAAAATAAAGCATTGAACAAAAAATGAAAAGATAATGATACACACACAATGCCTCCCCCATCTAGTATGGTAGTTTTATATGTTATTTATTATCCACTACAAATTGTTAGATAACATGGTCCTTTCAAATTTTAATAGAAGATTATATGATAATATATGGTTGTTATTGAAGGAAAGCTAGCACATGCTAGCTTTTCGTTGATGTGGTTGTACTCAAAATCTACTTTTTTTCCTCCATAATTTGAAATTATGCTAATAGTTTTAACTTTTATTTTCAGAAATAATGGAGTATCAAGCCACTGAAATTTCAAAGGAATCATCCAAGAAAATGGAAACTTCAAAACAAACACCACAAAAATCATCTTTACAAGGTATGGTGGTTTCAAAATTAGACTATATTTAGTTATAAATGGTTAGACAGTCATATTTCTTCATGGTGCATAGTATTTGATGGCAATGTGGTTGTACCGGTCGGAAAGCTAACACACATTAGCTTTCATTCATCAAGTAATGTTGTTGTAAGAAATGACCTGGTGCTCGTGTTAGAATGAAAGCTAGAAGGTGCATTGTATTTGATGGCAATGTGGTTGTACCAGTTGGAAATATAACACATGTTATATTTCATTAACCAAGCAATCTTGTTGTAATATATTCATTTGTGCTTGTGCTATAAGGGAAGCTAAAATGTGTTAGAATTCCTTCATGGTGGAATGCATTTGATGGCAATGTGGTTGTACCGGTAGGAAAGGAAACACATGTTATATTTTATTCACCATGCAAGCTACTCCATTAACATGTGCTTGTTCTAGAAGGACAACTAACATGTGCTAGATTTCCATCATGATCCCATGTATTTGATGACAATGTCCTTGTATCGGTAGGAAAGATAAAACGAGTTAGCTTTCATTGACCATATAATGTTGTTGTTCGAAATTCCCTTGTGCTTGTGCTAGAAACAAAGCTAACATGCATTGTGAAATGTACTTGTGCTATAAGGAAAGATAGCATGCATTATATTTCCTTCATGGTGCAATAAATTTGATGGAAATGTTATTGTATCGGTAGGAAAACTAACACGTGTTAGCTTTCATAGACCATGTAATGTTGTTGTTCGAAATTACCTTGTGCTTGTGCTAGAAGCAAAGATAACATGCATTGTGCAATGCCCTATCCTTGTTCTTGTGTTATAAGGAAAGCTAACATGCATTATATTTTATATATGGTCAAATTTATTCGATGGAAATTTGGTTGTACGGGTAGGAAAGCTAACATGTGTTAGATTTCATTCATCAAACATTGTTGTTCTAAACAATTACCTTGTGCTTGTGCTAGAAGGAAAGTTAGCTTTCATTCATTGTAAAAAGTTGTTGTAAAAAATATTGTTGTGCTTGTGCTAGAAAGAAGGCTTACATGAGTTAGGTTTTTCTTCATGGTGCATTGTATTTGATGTTAATGTCATTGTATCAGTCGGAAAGCTAACATGTGCTAGATATCATTTACCAAGCAATTTTTATATTTTGATGGTGAAAATGTGGTTGTTATTGAAGGAAAGCTAGCACATGCTTGTACTCAAAATCTAATTTTTCCTTCCATAATTTGAAATTATGTTAATAGTTTTAACTTCTATTTCCAGAAATAATGGAGTATCAAGTTACTGAAATTTCAAAGGATTCATCCAAGAAAATGGAAACTTCAAAACAGACACCACAAAAATCATCTTTACAAGGTATGGTGGTTAGACAATCATATTTCTTGTACTAAGATTAAGATATAAGAAGAGGATTTGATAGTATTTTGTAATCAATTTATTTTTTATTCATTTGAAATATTTTTTTTACTACAAATGTTTGTAGATGACAAGAACAATGATTCAACTGAAATTGCTAAGATAGAATCAAAGGAAAAAGGGAATAAAAATATTACACAACGTAATCCTTCTGCTACTAGTAAGACATGAACTTCCTTCTTTTGCATTATAAGGTTGTTTCATAATGTTTTGTATTTCATGTTCTTCCATCCCTTTGAAATTATAGACTAAGTTTTCTACTATTGTTTTCGGAAACCGTGGAATCTGGTGCAACTAAAATTCCAAATAAAGCATTGAAAAAAACGAAAATATAGTGATACACACGCAATGCCTCCTCCATACGGTATGGTAGTTTTAGACTTTATTTATTCTCCTCTACAAAATTTTAATATAATATTATACAATAATATTTGTAAATAAAATTTCAGTTTGATTTATGCTAAAAATGTTTTATTATTGTTTTCAGAATAGTTCGGTTCCAAAGGAAGGAAAATGCTACATTCATCATAAAAAAAACAAAGAAGTCATTCAATTGAGATTGTTGTGTCAACAACACTTTCTACTTCTAATTTCAAAATAATTAGAAAGTACGATACATCTAATAAATATGAGTTTTTGAGAGACTGGTATGTTCAGATAGATACTCTCCCGAATATGTACCCTGATATGTATCTATTTGGATCCACAGGTGGATAAAATCAATATATATTGGGCATAGTAATTAATTGTTATGCTGATGGTGAGAGCGATATCATCTTTCAAGCAGAGGTTGCGAAAGAAAATGAAGTAAAATTAGTTTCTTGTCAAGTGGATTACAGGAAATTTAGAGCAAATTTTATTGAAGCTTCATCTAAGGATGTTCCAAATACAATAAAGGATTCAATGTTTAAGTTGGATATTTTTGAGAGCTTCGATAAATTTGGGTTAAACAGTTGTGGAGATCTTTTATAACGTATCACTAACGTTCTAAAATACCGATTTTTCAAATGTATGCAAACATCATCTGTGCTTCTTTATTTGCATCAAAGAGGAAAATTACCTAATAAAATACCAGATGATAAACTTGATGCTCAATTACTGGCTTTAAGGAGAGTTTATTTAAAATATCTGGAAGAGAGAATTTTAGGTATACCTACTGTAGAATTTTAGAAGGCTAGTAAAGTTGAATCTCAGATGGTGAAGCTTGCAGAAAAATGCGATGAAATTCTTGAAGCATTCAAGGATTGCTATTTATTTTCAAATTCTTTCAAAAAAAAGTAGACGTTGAAAGATGTAAAGAAGCCCCCAAAGTGTTTAAATTAATATCACGGGATGTTTTAAATGTTCAACTATTAGTGAAATCATTCCTAGAAAAATTTCAAACATCATTGCCTCATGCACTTCTTATTCCATTTGATATAAACGAGTTTGATCCACTGGAAAATCCAATCAAAATTGTGAATAAGACAGATACAAATGCTAATAACATCAACTTTTGGATAGTTGATGGCCAACACACCATTCAAGCAGCTATAGAAATTTTAGCAAATCCTAAATATAGTGTTTCAATGGAGGCAAGGGAAAAGTATAAAGAACGCAGTGCTCGATTCTTAGATCCATCAGTCAAACCCAGTGTTGTGATTCGAATTTGTTGTCAATTAAATTCTACAAATAAGGTGTTCTTGAAAATCCATTCATTGATTTTGTGCATTCTGCAATACAATTCTTAATTGCCAATGACAAATTCAAGAAAAGGAGGATTGGAAACTCTAAGACAACTGAAGACAAGGTATGTACTTTTACATTTTTTTACACCTCTTGGTTTATTAATTTCATACTTGTAATGATTTTTTATTATTTTTTATTGACTTATTTAATTTTAAAATTCTTATTAGTTTATATTTTTTTTAACAGGTTGACGATGAAATGTTATGCTCATTCTTTGATTGTGCACCATCAAATTTTGCTGATAAAAAAATGCTTTTATATCTTGATCAAGTTATTTGGGATAAATGGGACACTGTTTTTAATTGTTATCAATTGGGCATGATGAAGTGTTCTCTGAGCCAACCCATTTTCAAAAATATAATACAAATAGACTACACAGTTTGATAGCTGCTTCTCTTGGCCCCCTTCAGGGACAAACTGATAAAGAGATTTTTTCTGTAGAAGATAAGCTAATGGATGGAACCGTATGGTTTTATATTCCACAAAACCACCCAACTGATGCCATCAAATTAAAGGATTATTGTTCTAAATTGAAAACCAATAGAACAATATTGGATGCAATGGTTGCGTATTGTCAAAATCACGATGAAAAATTGAATGATAAAACTCTTACAACTTTCAATATTATTGAGCATTATGATATTGATGATATAATATTTTCCAATTTATACAAAACAGTTGAAGGGGCTACTTATGTAAAAGGAACGCGAAATACAAAAATAGAGTCCTTTTCTCAGGAAGAATGTGGAGTCCTTGACAGAATAATAAATGGATCAACAAACATTCAACGAGTTGACAACAATTTTGAATTCAGTTGTCTTTTTGGGGGCCCTGGTCTTTTTTCAACACTTCTACACTCTTTTCCTCATCAGTTGCATCCAACACTATGGACCAACCTTGTTGTTTTGGCTACATTGTCTTTGAAAAAAGACCCATTACACAAAGGTTATTATCTTGAATTATTTCGATTTTTTATCGAAAAAAATGAGTTGGATGAATTTATTATAGTTTTCATAGCATAACTTTGGTCATATGAAGATGTGTGTCAGGTTTTTGAAAAAGAAATAAATAACTCCAAATTCAAATACATCATGGTGATTGTCCTTTATGAATATCAGAAACAAAATAGTTATTATAGTTATGATATTGTTCCGACTATACATTTCTATTCTTCAAAGTTCAAAAAAATTGAGCCTTTAAATCACATTCACACTTTTGAAGAAACAATTGATGAAAGTGAGAGAGATTTTGATTTTTGGGTGGATTTGTTTGAAAAGAACCAACAATATAGTGACGTAAAAGTGATTATTTATCTTTATGCGGGTACAAATTTTATCAAGGCATGTTCTACATATAGAAGAAGAGTTGCATGTGTTGTAAAAATAGAGTCACAGAGGACAACCATGTGGAATGCTCAAAAACATTTTCAGCTGACAAACCCAAGATCCATCAACTTCTTGGAAAATACAGGTTATACACTTCCTTTGTTGTTTATATTTTGGTTTTATGCTATTTAGATTTATTAATTGGCAAGTTGTTTACTACATTAACTACTGATGGATATTGTAAAATAGAAAATGATGATTGTGGACAACAAAGCATCAGTCAATACAGTGTGGACAATGTTGAAAAAACGTTGGAGAAGGAAATAGAAGGAGAAGAAGATGTCCTACTAGCTATATAATTTTCTTGGTTGTTTCTCTTGTTATTTACTTATCTATTCAATTGTCCAACCCAAGATCCATCATCTTCCTTTGTTGTTTCTATTTTTATTTATGTTGTTTAGATTTCCTAATTGACAATTTTTTTACTACATTGACTACTAATATACATTGTATAACAGAAAAAGATGATTGTGGGAAACAAAGCATACGAGGAGAACAAGATAGCATAACAGGTACATAGTTTGTTTGGATTTCATCTTGTTATTTTTTAAAATTATTTAATTGTCTCATTTTATAACGCTTTTGAATGTGAATTATAGGGAACTATAATAACAAAGGCATTAATCAAGACAACAAGCATGAAATGACACAGGGCCACTGATAATCCAACAAATGTCATTGCAGAAGGATATATATCTATGCATAACACAGTGTAGTGTGGTAGTTGGATTAGCTGGAACATTTTTTCATCTCTAGTAAATTATATGATAAACATATTGTGATTGGAAGCTTTAAAATCTTACGCTCTTCAATAGGATAAGAAGCACATTCCAACAATTTTTAAATGTTAAATCTGATATTTCTCCTTGTAACTCATATGGATATGGTAATATTTTTCTGTACCAGTCAAATAATGTAACAGTTCAAGGTGGCTAAAATAGAACCATTTTTACAATTCATATTTTATATTGAATGTAAAAAATGCATATGATTAAGAGTTATCTTTACAAGCTTCTTATCTTTGTTAATTTCAAATCTGCATAATTTTCCCATGTGTTTCCTCACAAAGGTTTCTTTTGAGGACCGAGTTATTTTTTATTTGACACATACTATAACTGTAGTTGGTCACAAAACAAATATCATATATGTATACTGTACAATGCATCAAGTCAATTTCACAAAAAAAAAACATTCTTACTAATGGGAGTGTTAAATTGTCGTTTGTGCCATATATATTGCAGAGTTTTAAGGGGAAGTCTTCTCTATGGGAGCATGTTTCATGAAGAATTTTTCCCCATTCAAAAACATTTGATACCTTCTTTTTTAATGAATGTAATGAAAGTAAAAAATGCATTTGGTTATGAGTTAAATTTACATCCTTCTTATCCTTGTCAATTTCAAATCTTAGAAATTTTTCCATGTGGCTTTGAAATTCACTTACATATTTGAGCAACCTATGTGAAAAGGTATTGTATGTAATGCTGAAATATTTAATTTGAATACTAAGCCTAAAAATATTATATTTATGAGATCGTTAAGTCTAATAATATGGTGAGGAAGGAGGATTTATCAACTACAATATCCTTTTACATTGACTTAGATGATATCAACACTGAATTGGTGTATTGGATGCATGTCGAATTAATGTAAGTATGGGAGAGTTTTGAAGTATTAAATGATCCTCTAAAATATAAATATGATGGATGGAATAGAGATATTGGACCATACAGGTAGCATTGTGGTGGATAATACTAGGTAGACCAAGGATCATACCATTATTACTAGTGTACAAACTTCTATCTATCAACATCAAATGTGTTAGATTTGAGTCCGACAATAGGTAAGGTTGATACATTATTTTCACCTCCATTTTTTCATGATATCTCAATATAAGTTTAAGCTATATACTCAATATGGATATTCATACATTTACTTGGGTTTCACCCTCAATACATTTCACACCACTATAATACAATGTTGTAACATCATAGTGTGGTTTAATCTTTTGGGAAAATAGTCAAGCTTTCATGATTCAAGCACATACTTCATATTTCATGTCTCTTTTGCATCATAGTGTTACATTTTTGCATTACCTTTTTTATGCATTTTATGGGAATGACATTAATGATGAAAAATTCAAGGAAAATACTTTTTGAGTCAATTGAACATCACATAATGTCACATAAAATTACAAAAAAAACATACGAAAAATCCTAGCCATGGATTTCATAAAATAAATAACCCTATTTCACCTAAGTAGTCAATATTACATGTGGTAAGCATGTTAGATCATAAAATACAAATAGTCATTGAAAAAAGACTTTCAAGCATATCTTTGATTTTAGAAACACCTTACTTCCAATGGTAAAATGAAAAGCTCATGTTTTTAAGAAACATTAGTGATATTATGTGTTCATGCAAGACTTATTCCAAACAAATAGAATAAATTTATTAGGTTTATGTATATATTAACGTATCATTCATTTGTTCACTAGAATGGGGTCACCGTAATTATATATTTTCATTTTCATTTACTTTGTAAAATTCCCTTGGTATACAAATTATTTTTTTTCTATAATAAATATGAATTACATAATTTTTTAAAATGCTTTTAATAATATGTTATGATGTCCTTAGAGGTAATGAAGTGGAGCTACGATAATGATATATATGTGGTTGCAGTGCAGATGGGAATTGATATCAATCGAAAGATGTTGTTGATATTTGAAATGGAAGGACTATTGTAATCGTAATACAATAGAGATGAACCAACTTGTCAAATTCAAAGAAAACCATATTGGGAATTTGGTGATGTGTCCTATTTTTTAGGCCTTTTCAGGCGGAATTATTGAAGTACTTCTTAAAAAATTATGATGTTGCAATATGGAAATTTAATTTCACTGACAAGTATATCCGACAAATACTTGAAAATTCAAACATTGATGTCACGGAATTACAGTTCACATGGGATCGGTCTCATTGTCATTTTTGAACAAAATTCAAAGGAGGGAGTGCAATACAATTTTATGAGAAAAGGTTGAGTGATGTGTGGTCCCAATATGTAGATAAATATGGAGAATGAAATGTTTTGCTAATAGATACATCAAATCCTACTTTTCAAATCGTTAGATATCGGTCAAACCATATCTTGATAAAGGCCTATACAGGGCAAGAGAAATATACACGGCTTATGCAAGTTTTATTACCCTTTCTTAAGACACTTCATCGCATCAAAGAGAAACGTGAATACATTTGAATGTTCAATCGAACAACAAATTCATTGTAGCAGATGAAAAATATTTTTTGAGAAATTTGTTTCAATACAACATGGACATGGTTATTGGTGAATCAATTTGTACGATTTGATATTTTTTTTGAAATATATGGGAATTGAAAGTTATATTAATATGAATTTTTATTATTGGTGAATCAATTTGTATAGTTGCTTTTGCATTGACTCTGTTGCACCGCAATAATTTTTTTTCTAGTGTATACTTTTTTTTCCAAATTGTGTTGTTTTAATGAATTATTTGCAATTAAAATAATCTCGTATGATCCATAGACGCACATAGTTATTTATTAATTTTTATTATTTTAAGGAGAAAATTTACTTAGGTTCTTGATATTCTAATGAATCAAGGAATCTAATGTCATTCTGTACAAACATGTCACAAGTGAGATTTGAATAATTTACTTGATAATAAATGCTAAGTGCACCATTCATGCTACATTAATGAGAATTTAGTCATAGGTAAATTAGTTAAACTATAAGATATTTGATTTCTCAATCCATAACATTTAATAAGTTTCCATACTTAAATTAATTAATATATGTAAAATTGCAATAATATTCTATTATAAACCAACAAATCACAAAGTCAATTAATGAATACATTCTAATGTTCAATAGAATAACTAATTCATTGTAGCAAATGAAAAATATTTTTTGAAAAATTTGTTTCAATACAACATGGACATAGTTATTGGTCACTCAATTTGTACATTCTCATTTTTTTTTTGAAATATTTGGGAATTGACACTTATTTTAATATGCATTTTGATTATTGTTTATACTTTCTTTTGCATTGACTTAGTTGCAACACAATATTTTTTTTCTAGTGTATATTTTTTTTTCTCCAAATTGCATTGTTTTAATGAATAATTATCAATTAAAATAATCTCATATGAGCCATAGAGGCACATAGTTATTTATTAATTTTTATTCTTTTGAAGGGGAATATTTACTTAGGTTCTTTATATTCTAGTGAATCAAGGAATCTAATGTCATTTTGTACAAACATGTCACCAATGAGATTTGAATATTTTACATGATAATAAATGCTAAGTGGACTATTCATGCTAAATAATGAGAATTTAGTCATATGTAAATGAGTTTAACTATAAGATATTTGATTTCTCAACCCATAACATTTAATAAATTTTCATACTCAAATTAATTAATATATGTAAAATTGCAATAATAATCTATTATAAGACAACACAGCACAAAGTCAATTAATGACATTAAAATTCCTATAATATGCATTAATATGAACATATAATTTTAAAATAAAACTGCGTTATATTTCTTAAATTGTTGGTCATTATATATATGAAATCATGAATGATTTATAGAGAAATGTGAATCCATTAGAATGTTGAATAGAAAATCGACTTCATTATAGCATATAAAGATATATTTTTGATAAATTTGTTCACAAGTATATTTCAATTTATACAACATGGACATAGTTATTGTTGAATAAATTTGTAGGATTATTTTTTGAAATATATGGGGATTTACACACACACACACACACATATTAATTGCTTTTGCATTGACTTTGTTGCACCACACTAAATATTTTTCTATTGTATACTATTTTTAATTGCATGTTCAATTTATTATTTGTAATTAAAATAATCTCATATGAACTATGGGGGCACAATTATTTATTGACTTTTATTCTCCTTTTTTAAAGGTCAATTTTACTCTCTCATACCACTCGTACAAACAACTCACAAGTGGAATTTGAATAATTTACTTGATAATAAATGCTAAGTGGAATATTCATGCTAAATTAATATGTCGTGTCATATATAAATGAGTTGAACTTTTTGAAGTATACAATATTTGATTTCCCAATCCATAACTTTTCATAAATTTGCATATTTAAATAAATTAATATTTGTAAATGCAATAATATCATATTATAAACCAAAACGACACAAAGTTAATTAATGACATTAAATCTCCTATAATATGCTTTAATTTTAATGTATAAATGTGATATATAATTTTGAAAAGAATGTTGTAAATAAAATTACATTTAAAAAAAAAAAATCATAATGAGAACCAAGTGGACTATTTAATATAATTCGAGATGTGCGATTTATCCCATATAAGTCAATAATTTATGGAGTTATTTTATTGGATTTTACTTTTTTATATGATAATATGAGTGTCTAAATGTGAAAAACAAATTTTGAAATAAAAATACATATAAATTAGTATGATGCATTTCAACCAAAAATTCTTAGAATTTTTTTATTACGACTTTTTATGTTGATTATTCAAGCAAATGAATGACTTCAAACTCTATGGCTGCCTCAAATATCTTAGACATAGAACCTTTTGCACTATATCATGAAATTAATATACCATGTGCAATTTCATTGCATTATTTCTATATAATATATCTCAAATGTCTCGCCATTCTTAACATTTATGAAATCATGGATATTCATAGATTCATGATTTATGGCCTATCGATGTAGTTTAATTGAGAAAATATTTTCTTTTGATTTTTTGAATACTATTACTAAAGTAAGAATAAATTGATTGAGTAAAGTTTACTAAAAGTAATAAAAATTTCTAATGGAGAAAATAGTTCCTTGGATTATTAAATAAAAATTGACCTTGAATACACACATAATCTTGAAAAAAAAATATATTAACTGATAATTTATTTACAGTTGCCTTAAATTATTATTATTTAGTGACAATGAATACATATACAAAGTTAGACTAAAATCCATGAAAAATTAGTTTCAACATCTAACTCTTAATAATCCAATGCATTTAAAATTCTTATCATTTTCTTCTCTTAGTGAAATTAATGCTCAAACATGGTTATTTCTACAGTTGGTTGGAACTATTACATGGAGTTATTGGTTTTGCAAAATCAACAATGTTGACAAGGAGAAATCGATACCAAAGCTTCCTTGTGTACTACTCTTTCAAGACCTAGTTGCATCCACTTCCTACTTGTCCAATTCAACAGGTTCTTATAGGACACTTTGATTATTTCAAAATGAGACATTTCCCATCATAATGGACTGACTTGAATCCCCATTTAAACACTCTTAATTGATATACTTGGATTTGATTTAATATATATTAATGGTACCCAACCTTCTTTAAATACCCATTTTAACAATGCCTAGCCTCAATATACATGATAAATTCAACATACTTAGGCTCATATCTTTCTTTCTCAAACCACATCCCCCACCGAACACCACAACTAAATGATCACCTCCTCCCTGGTGCTTCCTAAATGCACTAATAGGTAAACAATTTAACACAAACATATTATTATTATCTTCCAGTAGACTAGTGTCGACTTAGACAATGCACAGGAGGCACCCTCCCTCCACTGGCAAGATGCTCACAAAACTTCCCTTTGATCAACAACTCCCCCGCTCCTCCCACCCCCCGTTGTTGTGGGAAAGGGGTAACTTGGAGTCCTTTGGCATTGAATTAAAATGTTTAGATTGGTATATTATGCACAACTTTAATATCTTTGTTGGATATCAAACATACTAATAATAATTTAACTAAGATTTATTTCTTATAAGAGTGGATTTCAAACTCCTACTCTATAATGATATTGTTGTACCTAGCAGTCCAGTGTTTTCCATATTCATGGTCACTTGTTGATTTGGCATTACTAAAACTATTTTTTATGACGAATTCCTCATGTTTTTAATTCTATTTGTGCAATATTATTTTCCCATATAACATAATTTGCTAGCACATATCTTTGTACTACTTTGGTCACCTCCAATATAGATAGAAAACATCTTGTAGCATATCATGTAAGAGTGTGTGCAACTTCATTGGATCATTCATGCATAATATATCTCAATGTCTCAAAGATTTAACATTTAGGAAATTAGGGATATTTTGAATGCCTACATACTAATGAAAAATAATTATTAAGGAAATAGTTCCTTGGATTATTTTTTCCAAATTTAATGGAATAGTTCTACGTTAATTTTCTAGATTTAATAGAATATTTTAAAGATTTACAAAAAAATCAATGTTATTGAAGTCCTCATAATAGAAATGCTACAAATTTAATGAAATATGTGTTATTCCTTTAAAATAAAGAAATTGCCTGGTATGCTGGTTAAATTGGATATTGCTAAAGCCTATGATAAATTAAACTAGAAATTCATAAGCAAGATGTTGGAAGCTTTGGGTTTAGCCATAACTGGGTTAACTGGATTATGCAACTTATCTCTTCGAATTTCTTTTCTATTTTGGTAAATGGAGTCCCATGTGGAACCATTAAACCATCTCGAGGAATCCGTCAAGGGGATATGCTTTCTCCTTTCTTGTTTATTATCATGGCTGAAGGTTTAGGAAGACCTATTTTCTCTCTCAGGGAAGATAATTCTATAATAGGTCTTTGTGGCTCTAACTAAAGGGCTAGCCATTCTCACCATTAGTTTGTGGATGATACTATGTTGATGGGATATCCATCGGTGCAGGAAGCTACCAGTTTTAAATGATGTTATTTTCAACGATAGCCTAGCTCTTATTTTCATTCTTAGATGCTACATTCCTGGTGGGTAAGGTTTGGTCCGATGACATAAGTTTCTTGTGTCAAGGAGGAAATTCATACGAGATGTATCAAAAGGCAGGATGGAAAGGACAAACTTTGATGAGGTTATAGTCCAAAATGTTTTTTCACCCTCAAAGAAGCCTACAATCTTCTAATAAGTAATAATCTGAACCTTGATGAGAAAACTTGAAGAAACCTATGGGGTAGAAAGATTTGGCCTAAAATTACTATTTTATGTTGGCTAGTTATTCATAATAGAATATTAACTGGTGAAAATTTACAAAAGCGGGGAATGTATGGCCCTTACTAGTGTCCATTATGTGAGCAGGCAGAGGAATGGACGTCGCATCTTCTGGAATCGTGTAAGTTTTCATCAAACCTTTGGGATCGAGATGCAATGCTTTTCTGTTGTTTTACGAGGATATGCCAAAATATGGTAGGTACCTTTACTGATTGGCCCAATAAAATGTTCCTTAATAAAATAGTGAATCGTCTTTGGGAGATATGGAATGAATGAAATTCCATAATTTTTCGATCCAAGGCTTCAAAACCATCCATTGTTTGGGCTCGTATGGTGGCCAATATTCATGAAAGCATTCTTCTAGGTAGCTGGGAGGAAAAGGATAAGGAGCTAGTGGGGAATGAAGGGTAGATAATGTCAAACTGGGGTTTGAAGAACCTAGGGACTATTTTATTGGTAAACCCTAAGAGGCTTCTGATTAATCAGAGTTTGGACCACTTGTTTCCTCTGTCGGTGGGATTCTTGAAGCTAAATTTCGATGGGGCTTCCAAGGGAAACCCTGGTCAGGAGGGATATGGTTTTATTATTCGTGACTCGAATGGCCAAATGGTTGGTTTTGGATATGGATTCCTGGGTAATGATACTAATAATGTTGCAGAGATTGAGGGACTGATGCAGGGGCTTTCATGGGTCTCCTCAAATTTTCGAAGGCCTCTTATTGTAGAAGGCGACTCTCTGTTGATCATTACCTTGGCCACCAAACTGTAAAGTACAAAAGTGTCATCATATTGGTGTTCGAAAAATCATGTTGATTCCCTTCGCTCTTTGCTCATTAATGGAACGATGGTTTATTTCTCTCATGTAAGACGAAATGGTAATGAAGTGGCAGATGTTTTAGCCAACCTGGGGGTGGGTGTGTGTAAAACGATCAGAGCTCAGGACTGGAACATAATTCCAAACTTGACGGATTGAGACCAGTGTAAAGAATTAATTGAGAAAGACAACACTTGTATCCAGATGGAGGGTCGAAATAGCTACATCGTTGGCATGAAATATTTCCAGCGTGTGGAGCCTACTAGATGCGATCTTTGATTTAATGTAATGACTAGGAGAGGTATTAATATACGATGGCCTATGAATTCATTTGCGTACTTCCGACAAAGGATGGTACATCTTTCATCATGTCCGTAGGAGGTAAGGTGACGTATGTTTAATAAAAAGATTGATTTGAGATCTGTGGATGGGATTGTTGAGATTAGGTTATGGAATGTGATCATCATGACAATGATCTAGTTTTGGCTATATAATAGACTGCAGGGTGGTGAGATAAACATCAGCGAGACGTTGAGTGTTGCATATTTGGTTTTCTGCATCATTTTTCTCAGAGTGTTGAAGGGTATAATGTTGTTAACTATGGTGGGGGACAAGAGGAAAGGCAAGAGGCCATCGATTCCATAAGACTCCCATGAACGGGATTCCATTTTTCAACGTAAAGAATTGTGGGAATCCTACAAGTTCAAACTGGAATTACCCCAAGAGATTCATAATCGTATTACGGCCACTAAGAAAAAATTATGGGCATAACTGGATAATCAGAAATTGAAGGAGAAGTGCAAGAAGGTAGATGAGTGGATTTTGTATCCTTGTCACACGATGGGTCATGTAAGCTTATACGAAAAAATAGTAGCCTTGTTTTGGGTTATGAAAAATTTGGTTGGTCGAGATTCCTAGTACCGTTATTTTGAGGACTTGGACAATTCCTCATCGGACCCTTGGAAGGCTTCTATTTCAGCTTAGGTGGGTGGTGAACTATGAAACAAGTCATAGATTCCATGGACCCTTCATGGGTGCTGAACTATGGAACAATGACATGAACAAAACGATAGAGTTGTGGGTTTCGATTTGATGGACAACGGTGGACAGGGTGGCAACTTAAATGCTTCTTAGGAAGCACGGGAAGAATGCCTCAAGCGCTAGATAGGGTTTTTGCATTTGATTCATTTGGTATTTCGTTGGTTTTTGTTTGGTTGGTCTCATGCTTCTGGGATCCATGTTGCGCAACTCAACAACCTTCCCGCTCTCTCGTTGGTAAGCTCTATAGTGGTATGCACAATGTAATGTTTTGGTTTGATTGTGATTTATGGATTGCATGCTCCTCATAGAATTTTTGTGGGTTTGTACAGGTGACAGAGCATGGATCTATCATGGCTTGATGGTGACACCATAGGTTTCCTGCGTAACCATTATTCGGGTAAGCCCCGAAATTGGCAAGGCCTTTACCACTGTGTGTTTGTTTGACAGAGGTTTCGAGCTGTGGGGGGGTAAATGCATTCATTAATTGTTTCGTTTGGTTTGGTTTTTTATAGTTGTTGTGCATCCAATGGATGCGAATGTTTATTCTTCTCCATGGCTCTGCCATATGTAAACATTGGGAAAACAAGAGTTTTAATTGTCCGAATCTCAGCTCAGCTCTATGTATTACTTCGTCGTTTTGCAATGATTTGTAATCAGTTTTGTTTAATTTTAATGGAAGATTTTTGTTTATATTTATGGTGTTTTTTGTTACATATAGTGCTATTTCTTGCAATGGCACCGTGGATAGATTGACTATGTATTTTATGCAATCTATTCTTATGGTGGTATTGTGTGATAAAATCATGGATATTTGGGTTTATTTAATGTTGTGGTTGGTTATTACCTTACAACTATGAGAATGAAGCTTGGATTAGCACTTGATATGGATACACAACTTGTATTTATGTATTTATGTTTTGATAATGCGGCTATGCAATGGATGTAAAGAGCGTAGCTTAGTTTTGTTTAAACTGTTGGTTATCTGGAAGTTCTTTCAGACATCCTGAGAGGCGAAACCCTTATTGTATAATTTGTAGCGTTTTTGTTTTGTTTTATTAATGGAGACTATAGGATTCAATCCTAGTTGTTTAATGAATTAGTCTTGTGGTTTGTTAGTTTTGGGTTGGGCATCTCACAGGATTCGATCCTAGATGCATTTTGATTAAAATGAACATAAATGTAAGAGCATTCTTCTTAGTTTTGTTAATGTGAGTTCATGGATTCGTAGATGTGTTTCCACTAGTGCAATGCACAGGGAATGACTCTATTTTGATAATCTTGTTTATGTAATTAGTTATTTTAATTCTTTGTTTATCATTTTAGTTGTTGATATGAATGCATGTATCGAACTACAACGAAACCTTCACGGGTTTCGATGGCTGGGCTGGGTTAAAATATTTGAAATGATTTATGTGAAATACCGTAGCCAATCCTGGATATGATTCAATGGATGGGCTGGGTTAATAATACTTAGCAGTGTTTATGTTTTTGTAGCATGGATTTATAATGTTTATTTTAAAGGTTTTGATTGGTGTTACAATATGATGTTTATGGTTTATTTATTAGGTGGAAAAAATAGCAGCTTTTTTATTTTATGTTGAGAGTTTGATGTTAATGGTTTTTAAGAGATTCAATCTATGGTTAGTTTGTTTCTTTTAGGTTGTTATTTATTAATTATTTAAAATGTTTTGGACCTAGTTTTAATCTTAAGGGCTCATAGATTGGATCTCTGTTATGTATGTTTATAATTTTATAAATAGTTTGTTTTAATGAATTCTCTGGATTACATTTAAAGTTTGAGCATAATTTCAATAACTAGTTTAATTGAATAACTAGAGTTTTAAAATCTAAGATATGCATGTTTGACAATTTAAAACAATACTAAAAGAATATAAACTATATTTTCCTAGCTAGGTAATAATGGTTGAGTTTAATGTTTAAGCAAATAAATCAACCTATAGCATAACATCTACTCCTAGGGTTTATACACAAATAGTTCAGGCTTTAAGGCTCTTGTTAACCCAAAAAATCACCTGACTTGCTACATATGTTCTACACCACATAAATACATACATTTCCTAACCCCTATTGACCCCCACACCCTTTCTCAACCTATGTTTTCCCCTCAAAGGCTCAAAAAACATCAAAAAGGTCTTAAAAACCCATAAAGGGGCCAGAAATAGCTCACCGAGGGGCTAAACCCCTCAAAATGGGGCTAAAACCCCTAAAAGGGGCTAAAAACCCCAAAGGGAGCTAAACAGAGGCAGAAAGGGGCTTGAAAGCCTAGAAAGGGCTTAAAAACCTGACCAAGGGATAAAAACCCTAAAACTTGAGAAAAAAGCTATAAATACAGGGGTGGGGGTCACTCTCAAAACACGCATTCTTTGCATACCGTTACTCTGCCTGTATGAGTTCCTTGAGGAGCCATATCTCTCAAGCCATTCATCCCTCTGATTCCCTTTGCTCCACTAGTCTAGTTTCCTATATGTTGAGCATTACTCCATACCAACCAAACCAGTAGAGAGAGGTAGCCTCCTTAGCTGGGGCATGGTGGCCCATCTTCCAGAAAGACCTGAGGTATAATGATCTCAATGTGTTGTTTTGACTTATAGTTTATTGTATAGATATATCGTTTATGCTGAGTTTATTTCTAATGTTTTTTGCTATGGGTTATCTATATTTTATTGCTAATATTTCATTGCAGGTTCTCTTCCATTCAGTTGACTCTACCCTTCCATCCTATAGACAGAAGGTAGGTGCTTCTGCACGTAGCTAGGGCTTCTTCCCTACTACAGTTTGGAATCCATACCGGGTTGATCCCATAGAATCCCTTGGGTTTAGTTAGCTTTTTATATTTTTGAAGTAGTTGTTTAACAAGTTTATTTCCATTTCTTTCCATTTAAGTTACTAGGCGAGCCCTCTAGAGGCCGACCCGAGCACGTTCGGCCACAGCACCAGTTATCGTCGACCATTCTCAGCTCCAACTTTTAAAATTTTCCATTTCTGGGCTAGGTTGTTTCTTTAGGGCCTGAAAGTATGACCCCATCGCTCATATTTTCCCTTAAGAGAGGACCCCTCGCTACATTTCCCCCGACAAGAGTGACCTACCTTTGTAGGCTAAGTCACCTTTTTTGGGATAAACTGAGTGACCCCCTTGCCTATTTTGAGCTGACAGGTGTGACCCCCTCGCCACATTGGCCTCGATAAGAGAGATCTATCTCTCTGTTGTCTGCTTTGACTATTCGTACTGTCAATGCAGCTCTATCTCCATTGTCCAACATCCTGTATGTTTCTGCAAGCAATTTTTTAGGTTGAATATATGTGTGGTTAACTATTCATGAATAAAAATATATTTAAAGGATTAATTTAAAACATTATAAGTTGATTTTCAGTTTTTCACTTAATCATTGGAAATTAACCCCCTTGCACAACCCTCCCTCCTCTACTCATTCATCACCCTCCGGGGTATTCTGAGATAAGACGGGGGGTTGAGTAAGTATAGTAATAGGCACTTATCACTGCCATTTCTCCA
This sequence comes from Pseudotsuga menziesii, assembly GCA_001517045.1. Lineage (NCBI taxonomy): Eukaryota > Viridiplantae > Streptophyta > Pinopsida > Pinales > Pinaceae > Pseudotsuga > Pseudotsuga menziesii. The sequence goes on from LPNX010498539.1 coordinate 59,151, forward strand.
AAACCACTAAAAATAGGTGACTTGGAAGGTAGAGGGGGTGGAGACCATTGGGGGTTTCATGGTGTTCTCGTCCTCCCTTTTGACCAACCTTGCACTTGAAGAGTGACCTGATGATCTATGGGTGGGCTTGCTCCCACTATGTTGAGAGCCCAGCACTCTTTCTTGGTATAGGAGGAATACAAGGATAGGGTAGTCACCTAGCAGATTTACAATTGTTCAAAGTTTAATAGTTACATCTTTTGTTCTGTTTAGTTTCAGTTCTGTTCACAGGTTGCCCATTGTTCAATCTACATAAGAAACCAAATGTTTGCTAAACTATATCAATACACCAAATGATTGCAGATTCACATGTCTAAAACATAATTACAGATAATAATTTAAAACATGACTCATTCACAAGTATGCACACAGCCACACCATTTAATCAACCAAACTCATTTCATGACACTAATCCAACCATTAAAATCAATCAATTTACATTAATTCAAAACTTTGCAGAAGCCCACACGGGTGTGGCTCATTGGAGGTTCCATTGTTATGAAGTCACTTGTTGTAAATTGGAGGTCACGAGATCAATCCCACCCGGGTTCACCTATGTCCCATGTCTTGTGACGAGTGTGGGGAACCTAGGGTTATAGTTGTAGCGAGAATGGATCGCTGGATCCTGTGTCACATGAGTACCAGCCCGGCCCCAGTTGTCGATTCCCCTAGTAAAAAAAAAATTCAAAACTTTGCAGTTTGAGGACATAAGTCCCTAATTGCCTTAACCATGGGAAGTACTTGGGATATTCCCTAAAACTGATTATGAGGAGTACACGGGAACCCCAAAGTAGTTAGCCAACAAGAGGAATTGTCAAGAGAAACGGGAAATGACCCCCATCAATTGAATAGTAAAACCTATGAGGAAAAAGCCAAGCGCTGTCTTCTGGAGGTCTTGGTGGCCAAGTGACCACCCGCAAGCCACTAGGAATCGATTTAAACAGGGTCCAGATATTCATCACTAGTAACATTGTTTAACTCACTAAAAGACACCATTGATCCATCATGTTCCTCCTCTCATCTCAAGGGGGATTCCCCTCAGTTTGGCCCATTGAATCAACACTATTGAGAGCATTCTTGAAGGCCTACTACACCGTCAGAAGGTCACACAGCCTTTGGCTATGACTCCGATTCATACCAATCTGAGCCAAATTTGCACACTGCACCATCCAGCCCCACGGTTGGTACAAAACTTAGATCCCTTCTCCGGAGGGTTGATTGGTAGTGGACCCATGTCCATCCCTCAAATCATCACCAACATCCCTATCGGTGGTTCTAGCACAGCTGCGCATACCATGATAAATTAGCTACCCAATAGTAGTGGACCCACACTTATATTGATCATTCCCTTCATCCCACCAGTCATACCCGAGGGAAGTGGACTTTCCACAACTATGTAGGCTATCCCCATCATGGGAAGTCAGCCACAAGTTCCCCCAGTCACATAGGGCCATCACATTCTTGTAAACCTCAGTGCCATTTCTGGTCCTTCCTTCACTAACGTTGGGTCTAACCTCCCTTTCATGGCTCACCTGAACTTGCTGAATTTGGATAGGTTAACCAACGACCCAATCTACCATTAAGCACATTGGCCCCCCATGCCACCCAAACGCCCATAAGAAATTCCAAAGTTTGAAGGGAAGGAAATGGAATTCCCTCAAAAACACATAATGATTTTTCACCGATGGTGCTAATCAAACAACATCGTAGATGAGTCGATTAGACTGAGGCTGTTCCAATGCACCCTCATAGGTGCCACAACCAAATGGTACATTGAGCTACCCCAATCCAAATACCCAGATTTTAACTCCTTGGATTTTATGTTCATCCAGTATCTCCAATTCCCTGTTAGATATGACAAAGGGGTGGAGATCTTGTTATCTTGCTACCAAAATACTTCGACCCACATAACCGACCACATCCATGAGTGGCGGTGATGCTGTAATTTGTGCAAGATACAGATTGATGACATGATCTTCCTGGATTGGTTCCTAAAAACTTTTCTACCACCTATAGCAAAGGACATCGCATCTGAACGTCCCCAATCCAAAGAGGAATCCACCTTAAAAGCCCAACAATTTGATGTGATTTACACCCAGTTAGGATACCTTTATACCATCATTCCAGATTCTACCCGTGTGGGAATTTCTTACCGTGACGCACCGGGGGCATCCCATGTCGTAGATGGCATCATAGGCTCCATTTCCCATCAATCACAACATCATGTCACACCACCTATGATGGCACCACATTTAAGCAACACCCCTAGTTTTTCCCACCCTAACCAATCCCACGACTATTCTAGGATGATGTCTCAGTCCAAAGCCACAACCTCGTACATGCAACCCATGCCACAACAGCATGCCCATGCACCAGTTTGGCTGGCACAACAATATTCGAGATAGATGACTAGATTTGTAGCACCAAATCCCCTAGTCTACTATGCACCACCAGCACAAGCTACTCCGACCCCCACCCCAGCCGCACCACCACCCTTACGACAAGTTTTTTCCCAGCAAAACTATCACAACCAACCAGCCCCCAACAACCAACAAGGCCAAGCCAGAAATAACCGAGCTAGGAATCGAGGAGATAACCAACCACAAGGAGGTGGCCAACAACCAAATCCTCCCAACAACGATGGGGCGAACTGACTAGCTCAAAATCCCCAGCAACCAAACCCACCTAGACGTAATGCTCAGTTATGCAAAAATAAGCAATAAAAACTATGCGACATCTACGAGCACTATACGCATGAATGCCCCTTCATGGGTCGCGCTAAGTAGGCCATTTAGAATGAAGTTCAACATGGTACTAATGTGGCAGTTCCAGCTCAACCCAACCGGGCACCACCAGGCCCTCGACCCACGGTGATAGAAAACTTGTTACTGCTCCAAATACTGGTACCAACCGCACCTACTCCCAATCCACTCCAACAACCGCTGTTGCACCTCCGCCAACAGAAACAGGTGTTCACCACCTTCTAGCCCTGACAATCGAAGAGGTCAATTTACAGACTAGGAGAAATCATTATGGAGCCAACACTGAACCCGCTGACTCATCAGTGGCATCCATGTCCAAAAAAACCAATGTACCTCTTCACTTACCCCCTTTTCCCCCATGCCCCCCCATACGGCAGGTTACCAACAATGCCACAGGTAGAGTCGCAGTGAGCTACAACATCATTGATGACTTGGCCCAAACACCTACGACCATGTCCACTCTTAAGGTACTTAAAACTTTCCCAATGTAGCGAAAGGAATTACTAGCTTCCCTTAGTGTCGTATACCCCTCTAACTCCAAGATGATCACTTTCGACATAGATAACAGAGAGCCTCGGATGCCATTAACCATTGCCTTCCAAATTCCTGTATCCATTCGGAATTTGGTCGTACACCGGTGCATTCTTGAGGAGGGGGAATCCACTTGTGTTATGTCAACCTTAGTCTTACAGAAACATGGGTCCCCAATATTGCAACCATCCACCACTACTTTGTGGGATTATGATGGCCATCCCACAAAATCCCAAGGTATCCTTCCACATGTCCCCATAACATTAGCTTGGAAAACAGTACTGATTGACATGAGGTTGTCAACGCACAGTTGGACTATAACCTTATCCTGGGAAGAATTTATATGTATACCATGAGAGTCATAGCATCCACTATTTTCTATCTCATGATGTTCCCTCATGACGGGAAAATTGTGACTGTTGACCAATTAACTTATCACGATCCGCAAGGGCTAATGACACCAACCAATGATATCCCTACAATCGACACTACTATCGACGACACATCCACCTCCTTATTGTTGAATGCGGGACTTAGGTTGTTTTATGACACCTCCATGATGGCTTCCTTCCCCTTCGTGTCACCACCACTGACACCAAACTAGACTATGGAATTTGTGCATGCTCTCATCCAACACTGCTACACCTAACCTCCAACCACATCCGCAACCCCAACGGCATCCACATCCACAGCCGCAATATCTATCCCAACCACAACCACAAGCACATCCCCAAACCCACTCACCATGGAACTACTAGGGCTCCTTCCCAGTCCATACAATTCCCTTCCTATTCCCCCCACTTGGCATCGTAAGTAAGCCAGTAATGGGTACCTTAAACTTACCCAACTTCACATTGGGATTCCCATGTGGTACCTCGATCCATTGGCCCAACCTTTGATGCCCCAAGTTGTGTTGACCCCTATTCAACCCATTGCGGTTGAATCACGTCCTCCACCTTGTCGGTAATACAAAAAACTGCACCTGCACCTACTGTGCCCCACCCAAAAAAGGGCCAAGGGAAAAAAAGTGAAAGCAACAACTGAACCCCGGAAGACCCCAACATGAGTCGTGTGCGATGAACAGGGCCATGCAACTCAAATCTGTCCTAAAATTCCCATGATCCGTGCACATTTAAATGCCATGGATACAACAGAAAACATCCTCATGGTTGAGCTCCCAAGTGGACCGATAAAGAAAAACAATTCTTTGAGGACGAACCATTCTTGCGCCCTTTGTGGATTTTATGGACACTATTCTAACCACTTCTAGGACTTGTCTGAGTTTTGAATATCCCTAGCTAACCTTCGACAACATGCCCTTGAATTCGAGATCAATCTGATCGAAGAAATCAACCCCCCACCTCCTTCTTCATACACCATGTCCATCTACATGGTGTCCAGTTCCACAAACCCGCTTATCCCTAGAGTAACCGACAGTTACTCCAAGCTATCCCATCATTGCTTCTACAATGACGAGGAGATACTTGAATCCTTAACTGCTCCTGAATACCCTTAGGACGACATGCAACATCACTCATTCTTCATCCCCGAAGGACCTCTGTCATTGTCGGATCAGTTTTCAGTCGAGACCAAGGATTTCATTAATGGGAAAGTTTATTGGTTCAAAGATCCCATTCCAGAACCTTTCAAAGAAGGGAACATGGCCAATATCTCACCAACCATTAAAATCAACATATCAACCAAGCCTGAGATCGTTTAGGAGATCATGCTGAGGGAATCTTGCTCCTCTGAAGAAATCGCTTCCTACAAAGCACTCTTCCAAGAATTCTGCGACATCTTTTCCTGGTCCTACATTGAAATTCCTGGGTTGGATCCATCCATTGTTGAGCACCACATTGAGACATGGCCTGACATAGTACCGGTGTGCCAAAAGAAACGGTTGATCCATCCTTCCAAAGTTACCGCGGTTAAAGAAGAAATTGAGAAGCTGCGCACAACTGAATTCATTTAACCCATTGCTTACACAACATGGGTTTCAAATCATGTTCCCGTGAATAAAAAACAAGGTAGCATTCACATTTGTACAGACTTTTAACCACTTATACTATGAAACGAGAACTCGACACAGTTCTCGTTTTTCTCTCTCCTAATTTTAGTAGCTATTTTTACCCCCGTTTCAAAAATGGTTG
>LPNX010498539.1:71679-121555 GCA_001517045.1 Pseudotsuga menziesii
GTTTTTTGCATTCTAAATTTGGCATGTCCCAAAGAAAACTTCCCAACTTCCTTAATCGATCAGATCATTGATGTGTGTGTCGGACATGAGGTATTTTCCTTCATGGACAACTTTTTTCGATACAACCAAATTCAGATCCAGAAAAAAAATTGTTACAAGATTGCATTTACAACCCCTTGGGGCACACTCGCATATTGATTAATGCCCTTTGGTCTAAAGAACACTAGAGCCACCTTCCAACATGTAATGACATATTGTTTCCATGACCTCATCCACATCATATTGGTCTACCTAGATGACCTTACTGCTCGATCACGGAAGCGAGCACAACACATAGACGACTTGCGGCAAGTATTTTTGCGATGTCACAAGTACAAAATTTTCTTGAACCCCCTAAAGTGCATTTTTTGTGTACCAGCAGGTCATCTGCTTGGGTTCATGATATCCCACAAAGGGATAACGATTGACCCTCTCAAATTTCAAGCTATCCTTGATATCCTTACATTACAAACACTGCGCCAACTATAAAGCCTCCAAGGCAAGGCTAACTTCCTTCGCTACTTTTTACCAAATTATGCAACGAAATCCCATGGGTTCATACGCCTGCTGCATACCAACGTTCCCTTTGTTTGGGATCAACAAGCGCATGAATAATTTGATGCACTCAAACAAACCCTGGCTTCTGTACCATTACTCTTGGAACAAGACTTCACCCGAGACTTCATTCTTTATGTTTCGGCTTCTGAAAATGCCATTGCTGGAGTCTAGGTCCAGGAAGATGATGCTCATCATGAGCACGTAATTTATTACATTAGCCAGAAGCTGATAGGTCCCCCACTACAATAATCACCCGAGGATAAATTGGCCCTCGTCATTGTTTTCTCAGCCCAAAAGTTGCGCCACTACATTATTGCAAACCATACTCAAGTAGTGGTTGATTCCAACCCAATGCGATACCTCTTAAGCTGTCACCTCCTACAAGGCCACACGACCAAGTGGGCAGTCATCCTCCAAGAGTTTGACTTGTTGTTTATTTCCTCAAAAAGCATGAAGGCACTAGTGTTGGTCACGCTCATGACATATCTTCCCCCATTAACCATGTCACCACCACCCAAGGATGACCTCCCCGATGAATTCCTATTCATCATATCCATGGAAGACTCATGGTATGTGGGCATCCTTCTGTATTTACTCACCCAGAAGTTCGTAGCTCACTTAAACCGCGAAGACAGGCGACGCATCTAACATCAAGCCACTTGCCATCTTCTTATTTGAGATATTTTGTATCATCAGGGCATTGATACCATCTTACGTCATTGCCTCACCCATGACGAGCCTAAGACAGTTCTTAATGAATGTCATAGTGGAGCCTGTGATGGCCACCTTTCAAGTCTGGCAACTGCCCAGAAAATTCTATGTGCTGGCTACTTTTGGCCTTCCATCTTCGTTGATTTCATAGAGGTAGTCAAACACTGTAATAGCTTTTAGCTCTTTTCCCCAAAGGAAAGAACCCCCCTTGCAAAATTACACCTCATATTCAAAGTCAATCCCTTCTACAAATGGGCAATCGACTTCATGACAATCAACCCTACCTCGGCCAACAGTCATAAATATATCATTGTGGCTATTGATTACTTCACTAAATGGGCCGAGGCCATTTCCACATTCAATTGCAAAAGTGAAACGACGTCACATTCTTCTTTAACCACGTCATTTCATGATTTGGTGTTCCCAAACAATTGGTCTCAGACCATGGTAAAATTTTTGAAGAAACTGTTTCGACTGAGCTTTCAACCATGTTGAAATTCGAACACCAGTTATCGTCTTCCCACTAACCCTAGGGAAATGGCCAAGTTGAAGTAGTAAAAAAAATCATCAAAACAATGCTCCAAAGGATGGTAGGAAACCATAAAACCAACTTGCACCACATGTTATTCTCTGCCCTATGGGCTTATCGCACATCCACAAAAACTTCCACCGATTTCACCCCTTTCCATTTAGTACATTGTGTTGAATCTGTACTCCCTATAGAGTGCCAGATCCCATCACTCCACCTTCCTGATACTTTGCCTTTGGAAGAACGACTCCTCCAACTTGAACAAATCGCAGAGCACCGTCGAGCTGCCCTCCAAGCCATTGAAGCAGCAAAAACATGGTCAAAATCCTATTATGACTCCCATGTCCACCCTCACACCTTTAGCGAACGTGATATGGTTCTTGTTTATGACCAAGCCAATGATAAGTTAGGCAAAGGCAAGTTCGATTCAATGTGGTATGGCCCATATGTCGTCCACCATTTCCATAGAAAAGGGGCATACATTCTTGTTGATTCTGATGGATAACTCTTAAAGACCACCCGTAATGGGCTCTACCTTAAGATATTTTATGCTTAACATCATCAATGAGTCACTTGTAGCATAGTCTTGTCCTTTTTTGTTTTACACATTGTTTGAAGTGAGTCTTATGTATCATTTCCTTGACTACTCCAGATGGATCCTACCTTGTGTTGATACGTTGGATTTGCTGAAGGAGCAAGCAGATGGTCTCCAAATCTCGCCTCAGTTGCATGGGTCATCTACTCCCCGTCACATGAATTGATCCATATTGACGGAATATGTGTGAGCATTGCAACCAACAACCAAGATGAATATGATGGTGTCACTAGCCTCTTGGCTGCCTCCCTCAAGTTGGGTATCCACCATCTTGATGTCTTCTTAGACTCCCAGCTGCTTGTCTCTCAGTTGAACAATTATCATAGGGTACGTGATCCTTGCCTCTTTAGAAAATTCTTGCGCACTAAACATATGTTTAGAACATTTGAATCCATCACATTCACACATGTTCCCAGGAACCTCAATAGTATAGCATATGAAATGGCTAATGACATTCTAAATTGGCATATTAATCATCACACATAGGAAGCATATAGAAAACTGCATCATGCATCATCACACATAAATATGCATACACATGTACAAATGCATCATCTAGGCATTTCATTCACATCATCATAAAATACTTACACATAAAAATCATAAAAGTGCATCCACGTGTGTCAAAAATGTATATATATATATATCTATAAATCGCATGTCCAAATATTTCCAGTACAAAATGTGAAGCTATATATGCTTTCTCGGCTGAATATACATCACGATACAAAAATCCTAAGTGCACCAATGCACTAGGAGAAGCCCCCTAAGCTACTAATCAGAGTCAGACTCATCATCCTTCTCCTCTGACTATGTCCCCTCCTCAGACCCATCCTTCTCCTCGGTGTCATCATCATCCATTGGCACATCACCCCGCGCCACCGCCCAGACATACTCAGCCGCAACAACAATCCTCCTCATAAAAGGGACCCAATCGTGGGGAGCATGGTAGCAGGGAGCAATAATATCCTGGTCGAGGTGTTGCCACCCATAATCCATCACTCCCTCTAGAAGGCACTCCACGATCCCCTGCAGATCATCTTTAACCTTGCACTCCTTCCTACACATAGGTAACTCCATCCCCGCCACTACACCCATGCAACGCTGGTAACTTGCTGGTGGAAGCGGCCCAATATTTGCACATGTGCACAAGGATATCATCAACCCCAGTATATCAAACAACTACCAACAATCTAAGCACTCTATATATGAATGAAAAAACATAAAAATATCATGTGTACGTAGTATCTGGCCCCCATGCCTGGCCTGGAGGATAGGGCATCCCTGCATCCCCAGTGTAGTCCATATCTGCATATGGGTAATCCTCCACAACTATCAGGATCTGCCTCCACTGATCCAACAACTCATGAGTGAAAAAATGGCCCACTATACCACTTCCCTCATGGATCATCATCTCGCACCATCGTCGCATGCATGGCTCCCAAGGCCCACAATCACGTACTGCTACATGCAGCTTAAGAGTTGGAACCCTCTCAAAGAAGATGGCACACAGGAAAGAGGCAAATAAAAATTCCCCGCCAACCAACTTGGCATTGTTCAGAGCACACCAAACAACAAACAAATACATTTGGTCACATGCAAAGTATGTGCCTCCCATAGCCCTCTCCACCATCTGGAGCTGCCTCTGAGATATCTTGTGGTTCCCAGAAGAACCCGATATTCACAACACCATTGCTGCAAATGCACAAGTCGGAAGACTCTCAATATCACACATCAAAATATGTGAGCCTCATACATATGCAGAGGCATAACAATGCCTCTCGCAGAGCTCATCAAGCATCTCCCCATGTGAGAGTTTTGGCGTCATATCGCCAACCACTCCCAACATTGGGAGCCCAGTCAGGAAGTATACATCCCATAGTGTAATCTTGATATGCTTCCCGTGTATAATAAATCACTCCCCTTGAGCATCCCAGAAACTCACTAATACATCAAGTAATAGCCACAGGCTCTTCATCAAATTTACTTGCATGAACTTGCGGAGTCAACAGCGAGCAAGCGCATCCTGTGTACCTACATCTTGGAGTGCATCTTTCCGTAGATCCTTACAGTCCTGCTCTCTCCATACTGGTGGGGCCATCCTACACAAGCACAAAACTGTTGTTAGCCCTAGATCTCAGCAAAAAAGCACACCCATGACCATATCGCACCTATCGGACCAAAAGCAGTGACCAAGTTGCTCATATAGGCCAGACAAGTGCAACTGGGTCACACTTTGAGGCCAGACAGGAACGATCCCCGATCGCACCTTTCTGACTGATAGGAGCGACCCAATAGCACCTGTATGGCCAGAACAGGTGACCCTATCACTCCTTTTCCTTTGAAAATAGGGACCCAGCTCATAGAATCCCTAGCAAGCTAGTAGAGGGTCCCGGGTGAGCAAACCAAAACTATAAGCCACTGAAAAAGATGGGATTTGCAAGAAATCTTACCTACAAGTAACAGATCTCGAAACCAACGGTCGAAACAGAAGAAATCAATAAAAGAAGTTTGGTGCCCTCCTCTCGAACTCAGCAATGAACAGTGACAATGGCACTTCACAAAGTGGTCCCCACCCATTTATAGGCCTCATTAGGTCTAGTTTCTCCTTCCAAGAATAAAGGAGCCATACAGAGTCCGTTTCAGTCACCATTCGTACTGTTGGTTTCAGTTTTATGTCCTCTATCTGTTGATGGGACCATCGTCTCATGTTTGATGAATAATTTTCAGGGCCATTTCCTAGAAGTTACCTTGGTTTATGTTCCTTTCAAATATAACTGTCTAATCCATCCACCGTAGCTTACGTTGGTTCCTGGACCATTTCCCATAAGTCGGATCATTTTGCATGCATTTGGCATATAACTGCCTCCAGACATGTGCTTACATCATATGTAGTCTATTCTGTCCACCGCAACTTCCACTAATTCTCTGAACCTATTACCAGAGGTCACCTTGGTTAGTGTGCCTCTATCGTCCAGTGCATATAATGGTATGTTCAAGAGCCACCTGCTCCATCCATGATGCACAGTTGGTCACCTTTGACCACCTCTCACTGTCTCGCCATGGGGAACCACCAGTGCCCCCATATTGGTTGACCATAACAGAGTTTCTGTTAATCTCTTTTATGACTCCTAAAATAATGAAAAGATTGTCGAGCGCCCTTGCTTCCTTTCCCGCTCGTTAAAGTATAAGAAAGGGTGTCTACATCATCTCATTTACCTCCTTTTGCAGACTATGTAGACTACTATATGAAAAGGACTACCTTGGCACACTCAAGCCAATACTGTATCCCTCAGCATCCTTTTATTCTTTCTCAGGAATTGGGACTCAACTCTACGAAAAATATCATCATGGGTTTTCTTTAAGCTCTTTTCCAGCCTTCTCATATAGAAAAGATCTCCGAGAAAACTTGGTTTAGTTCATACTCATAAAAGTATTTGAATGAACGTTTAGTTAGTACAGGTTTAACCTTTTCTGACCTAATTGGACTACCAATGGTAAAGAAGTCTCCCATCCCCCAAAGGATGGGTGAGCTCTCCTATGTACACTTTTATCCTTTTTTTGGGAACAGGAGACTATCAATGAAAAAGATCCCCCACTGGAGTCTTCTTCATGCTTTCAAACTCTCTAAAATTGAGAGCACCATCGAGCATTTAATTTCTTGGGCTCGTTAAAAATCCATGAGATTGTACCACAATGGTGTCTTTAGACACCACCCCACATGTAATAGTTTGACAACATTCCCACTGTGGGTCACCTTTGTTCAGAGTATTTTGCGATGAGTATCCCTTGGACCCCATGAACACCAAAAGTGTCTATATGCGCCCAAGTATTTCCCATCTGTAGTTACATTCCCGCTATTACAACTATGATCCCTCTCTTATGAGTTAGTTTCATTTGCTTCGAGGTTAGACCTGTCGTCATTCAGTGAACAAAGGAAGTTTGAGTCCCTTGTACCCCTTCTCCCCCTATTCCCCAATTTAGTGTGTTAGTCCCCATATTGTATCACACTCTTGGTTATCTCCCTCGCGCTTCTAGTAAGGGAAACATCATCTCCTTGATAAGTTGCAGGTCTCCCTCTGTCGACGACAACACATGTATTCCAGAGGATAGACCCAGAGGTCCATGCATCTTGGTTTCATTAACCTCATTGATGAGTTCCTTGGACCACTTGAGAGGAGTTCTTAGTGCCTCTTGGGATGGTTGTGTCTCACGTGCTTAACTCCAGCTACATCATCGCACCCTTGAGATTCGTACAGGGTATTGGTTCATGCAGTATTTGGTCAAAGACCCCGGATGCCACCTAACTCTAGTACATTAATGAGTCTATTGAGGGACCCAAATAGGTTCATGTCCCTTGTGATTTCCAGGTTGTGTTTGAGAGAGTGCTCAAAATCCCCAGAGAAGTGCTTCGATATATATTCATGATTGATGTAACATATTGTACCACAGAGACTTTGACTCTCCATTAGTAAGTCCCTATAGTTATGTACCATTCCAGATCCAGCAGACCATCAGTTATGAAGATATAACATTCCATGAGAATGCCATGGGTCAAATATAGCATTTCTTCATATCAGTATTGTATTTAGGCCTCTTATCGAGGCAACCACTATGTAACAATAGTTGTACATGATCGACCCTTTCATTTTGGAGCCTAGATCACATTATTCTTTTGACATTTTTACAAGCATGGGGATGACCGCCTCGTCCATATACATGTCACACATTATTTGTATCCCACCCATTGATGGGAACCATATGAATACAAAAACCAAAAGCCACCATGTCCCAACCCAGGAAGCACTGCCTCTCCCCAGAAAATCCTATGGTGTCTGTCAGCCATACGATGAGCTCCTTCCCTCACACATCAGGGGGCAATCTATTAACCCAAAAAATCACCCAAATTGCTACATATGGTCTACACCACATAAATACATCCATTTCCTAACCCATATTGACCCCCACACCCTTGCTTAACTTATTTTTTCCCCTCAAAGGCTCAAAAAACAACAAAAAGGGCTTAAAAAACCATAAAGGAGCCAGAAATAGCTCACCAAGGGGATAAACCCATCAAAATGGGGTTAAAACCCCTACAATGGGGCTAAAAACCCCAAAGGGAGCTAAAAAGAGGTGGAAAGGGGCTTAAAATCCTAGAAAGGGCCTAAAACCCTGACCAAGGGATAAAAACCGTAAAACTTGAGAGAAATTCTAGAAATACAAGGCATTCTCATTCTCTACCTACCGTCACTCTACCTGTATGAGTTCCTTAAGGAGCCATCTCTCTCAAGCCATTCATCCCTCTCATTCCCTTTGCTCCACTAGTCTAGTTTCCTATATGTTGAGAATTGCTCCATACCACCCAAACCAGTAGAGAGAGGTAGCTTCCTGAGTTAGGGCATGGTGGCCCATCTTCCAGAAGGACTTGAGGTATAATGATCTCAATGTGTTGTTTTGATTTATAGTTTATTGTTTAGATATCTCGTTTATGCTCAGTTTATTTCTAACATTTTTTGCTGCAAGTTCTCTTTAGTTTATTGCTAACAATTCATTGCAGGTTCTCTTCCATTTAGTTGACTCTACCCTTCTGTCCTAAAGACGGAAGGTAGGTGCTTCTACACGTAGCTAGGGATTCTTCCCTACTACAAATCTATAAACAAAAGGAAAACCTAGCTGATGCAAACATACAATATACCAATTTTCATTCAAGTTTATAAACCCTACTTTAATAAAATATGTAAGAACTATAGAGAAGGTTAAAAACTCATACCTCAAATTTGTAGTTATTTAATGGATAGAACCCTGCACACTCAAGCACACATAATTAATAAGAACATAGATAATTCTAACCTCAGATGTCAACTGAATAACTTGGGAGCTACCACGTTCCACCCAACCATGAGCCGAAACCATTCCCGGTTTCAATCCGAATCCCCTCGAGTTGGTTCCAAAATGGAAGTAGTCTAAAGCTCCTAAAGGTAAGGCTCCACCTATCCGAAATATCAAGTGTTGTACCAGATTGATTTTCTTTTTGGAAAAAAATGCTCTCCCAAAATTATTAGGAGAATAATGATAAAAAATAATAGAATGAGATTCCCAAGCCTTTCTTTGGCTTGGGTCTTTATAGACAATCTTTAGGAAAAAGCACAGTTAAATTTCAGTTAGATCAAGAATCATTTATTTTCTTGAAATAATCTTTTACTTGATTTATGTCAATTTAATATTTATTTTACTTGACTTAGGAACTCTTTGACTAGTTCCTATTTTGACTCTTGTAGGTATTAAATATTTAATTAATTATTTTAGTAAATAGTAATACATAGGTTCTTTATTTATTATTTATAGTCACTATTATTGCTACATATTCTTACTCATATATAAACTATATATATACATATATCATTGTTAACATTTAAATTAGGTATCAAATAGCATGATCCCAATCACATGGTACTTTCCTTAGCTTATAATCATTTCTTTTATTAAGGCCTTCCGGTAGGGTTGGTCAACTAAGTTAGGAAGCTCTAAACCTCCTTGCATGTTCGATTACCTCGTATATTGTGGTAATTCTTTAGTGCTTGATGAGAAATAAAAATTCAAAATTTCATTTAATCAACTTTAAAAATAAGTAAGATGAGGTCGATGTTTTATCGCAGTCGTTTTCACTCAGCATAATTAATTTTCAGTAACTCCTAGCGTTATTCAGAGCCCACACTCAAAGCTAAAAACATGGAGTTACACTTAATACAATTACAGAGCCTCTTGCTCAACACTAATGCTAGGATGTACTTGTATAATACACCTACAGATACAATGACCAAGGATCCGATGTTCTAAAGCTTATTCTCCACATCAATTTGAAATGCTCTAGGGATTATGTCCAACACTTACAATTCTTATATTTTCATGTGCTTCAGAGCTTTACGGTCAGCACAAATGTTTCATAACTCATGTTCTCCAGAGCTGACGCTAAACAAAAAAATCAAATACTCATGTGCTTCAGAGCTCTCAATCAACACAATCATCATATTACTCATGTGATTCATAGTTTGCACTCAACACAAACATCAAATCACTCATGTGCTCCAGAGCGTGCTCTCAACACAAACATCAAATCACTCATGTGCTCCAAAGTGTGCGCTAAAAAAAAACATGAAATCTCTCATGTGCTCTAGAGCTCATGCTCAACACAAAAATCAAATCAATCATGTGGTTCAAGGTCCACACCCATCACATGCAACCACATATATGCTAAATAAAACATATGCATTGGTTTATGCCCAATATATCAAACAAATCATCATATGCATGTGCAGTGGGTCCTTATTCCCAATTTACAAAATATAAACATCAAAGAAACATCACATGTGATGGGACTTATGCCCATAAGTGTTAGGTCAAAATTTGGGATATTACATCCCTCGCTACTTAGAAAAACATCATCCCTGGTGTTCTAGGGACTAGTAATGAAATCATGAAATAAGGTGGGGTAAGCCTCTCTCATGGTGGATTCATTATCCCAAGTAGCCTCATCGACTTCAAAGTGTTTCCATTACACTTTTAACTGGACTATTTTGCGCCTCCTGGGCTACACCTCCCTATTGTCCAGTATATGAAGGGGTTTGGGTACAAAATCCCCTTCATGTTCCACCTGTAACAAGGACCAATCAATAACATGTTTAGTATCATATACATATTTCTTCAATAAGAATGCATGGAAAACATTATGAACTTTTATATGAGCAGGTAAGGCTAATTCAAAATCCACTGGCCCTCTCTTAGCCAATATCTCGAAGGGTCCACAAAATCTTGGTGCCAATTTTCCACACCTTCCCAAGCTCAATGAGCTCCTCTTTGCTTTTACTTTTAGTTAAACAAGTTTGTCAATTTGATAATATTTATCTTTCATTTTCTTGTCTGTGTAACTCTTCTGGCAGTCTTGCACTTCTTTAAGGTTTTGTTGGACCTTGGTGACCAATTGTTCCAAGTCTTTTAGTAAATCAGGCCCTAACATGATTCAGTCCATCGGACTATCCCAAGTAATCGGTGTTCTACACATCCGACCATAGAGTACCTCGAAGGACTCATCTTGGAGGAAGTATGGTATCCATTGTTATACAGAAATTGTGTGAGATGCAGATATTCCTCCCACTTGGTGGGGTTTTTCATAACATACATCCTAACCATGTCTTCTAAAATCTGGTTTACCGGTTCTGTCTGCCCATCTGTCTGCAGGTGGCAAGCAGTACTAAAGTTTAACTGTGTCTCTAATCTAGAGAATAAAAATCTCCAAAAGTTTTCGATATACTTCATGTCTCGATCTGAGATGATTTCCTTAGGTATATGTTAACACCCAAAAAGGGTTCACTACCTCATCTACCCCATTACATGGCTCATTTGTCCATTTTCCTACCATATTTCCATCAAAAACCCATAAAACCATCTAAAAAGCCTCCAAAAGGCTTAAATAGCCTCCAAAAGGCCATAAAACCCTCTTTTTTCTCCAAAAATATCCAAAATTCCTCCAAAAAAGAAAAAAATCTCCAAAAAGGAAGAAAAAATATAAAATAATGAGGGAAAGGAGGAAAAAACCCTAAACATCTGAAACCCTAACCCTAAACCGGCACTCCACCACTATAAATAAGTGATGGAGACCCCTCATTTCAAATCCACAATCACAAGTATCCTACCTATGCCAAAATTGCTCTTGAAACCCTAGCTCACCTTTGAGCTACTTTCACCGTGAGAACCCCTTTTGGCCCATTTCCACCATTAGAGAAAGAGAACGAGCAGCTGGAGCTCGGAGCAACCTCTCGGATCAGCGCAACGGGCTTCACCAACCTCCACATTGGAGGTTAGATCAATAAAAAAAATCATTCTTTACTTTTTGTTGTTTTGCTTCATGAACATGTTTAGATTAATTTTTATTACTGTTTAGCATCTTTTATTTCACATATTATTGAACTGCTACTAAGGAATCCATTCTCCTTAGTAGGTGCTCATTCGCACAAGCTAGGGGTAAAACCCTAGCTACAGTTTTGGCAACTCTACTGGTTTTTATTTTATTTTATTTCCTATTTTGTCCTTTCGGCTGTCGTTTTCAGCCGCCGTAAACCACCGTTTTTTCCTTCACATTCGCGTTCCGACCGCGCCTTTTCAGCCGTTTGCTGCGACCCGACCGCGCCTTTCCAGCTCTTAGCTGCGACTCGACCGCGTCCTTTTTCCTGTTTGTTGCGCTCCGACCACGCCTTTTAGCCATTTTACCCGCGTCCCGACCGCACCTTTCCAGCTCTTAGCCGCGACCTGAGCGCGCCTGTTTCCTTCAAACCCGCGGTCCGCCCGCCTGTGTTCTTCAGAAACTCGCGACCTGTTCGCGCCTGTTTCCTTCAAACCCGTGGTCCGATTGCCGATCTGATCTAACTTTTGCACTTTTTCCTGCTTTTGAACCCAGCCCCTTTTGCTGCCATATTTTCTGCACCTGCACAGCCATCTATTCTACCTGCAGCCCTACAGCCTTTTCTGCAACAGCATTTTTGTCCCCCTTTACAGAATTTTTTAAAAAATTTCAGCATTGTTTATTCAGATAATTTTGCATGGTAAAATTTTTTCATTCAGTATTATTGTTATTTAGGAAGCTGCCCCCGTGGTGTGTGGCACTTCTCTTCTAGGTTCATAACCTCACGAGCACACAATCTGTCACCTAATTCAAGTGAGACTTAAAAACTACTTAACTCAACCAACATTCTAACCCCACTTGGGGAACACAAAAGAATTTTTGTAGTTAGGTAGGATCGGGGGGATAGGCTTCCAAAAACACCCCTCGGTTACTTACACTTGAGACATAGTTGTTGTCCATTAGGGAACCAAAATCCCCTAGTATTTTTTGACACGGTCACAATCGGTTTATCAGAGGGCCTCTCCCTTAGGAGGGTTGAAGTCATGAGATTGGTTCCGGAGGTCTGAGTTGAATACCGAACTCCATTCAGTAACTAAAGGGCTACCTTTCGCAGTTCTCGGGATATCCCTGTATAGGGGTATTGCGGTAAAAGGACCAAGCGGCAGATTTACCTTTCTGGACGTGTCATGAACGGGGTATCTTAGTTGCCATTCTTCTAGGATTTGACTACCCGGTGTCCCTCCCGATAGGGGGATACCTTAGCCACTTGGCATCCCTATTCATATTGTCTGACTTGGATTTCATCACCTTGCAGAGGATATGTCTAGTTGAGTCATAATACTTTTAGTTATGTGTTTGCATGCTCCCTTACCTCCTTTTGGTCTAGTGAGTCCACCGTTTTTTATTTGTAGGCAACCTGCTATTTTTTGGTATTCTGACCATTTCTGTTGACACTCTGCCTACTGTAGCATGCAGTTACAGTAGGTGTTGGCCTAAGCGCCCTATTTTTTGAGCTCTCCTTCTGCACACTCGGTTGCATTAGAGTTTTTTGAGCTGTTTTGTACCTACCTCAACCCACAGAGATTTGACTCCATTTGTCACCATTGAGTCCCCGAGACATTCTCGGCGCCTCAGAGGCGAGCCCCCATAGCACAGTTCACTTGACACCACCCGTCATCGACAGAGATCATCATCACTTGATACCACTTATCATAGATCTCGAGCCTTGTCACTTGACTCCACTCCTCAGTGGCATAGGACTCTGTCACCAGATACTGACACCCCTTATTTTACCTCCGATTCTGAGACAGAATCCGATAACCCCCTTTACACTGCCCCTACTAGCCCCATGGCTGGCGTGACTCCCACTCCCATCTTGGTAGGGACCGTTGGTGGCACATCCACCACTACACCAGTTACCACACCTGCTATGGGTATGCCCTCCACGGGGCCCCCATTTACCATTCCCCTCACGGCACCTATTCCTGCAGCAGGAATACCTATTCCCACTCCATCAGTGACTCATACCACCCATGGTGGTGCAGGTCCGTCCTATACCACCTTAGTTCCCCCATTTGGGGGCAACCTCCCTCACATGACCCCTCCACTTGGGGGCATCGGCCCCAACTTGGTCCAACCCACTACCGTATCACATCTTTCGTCCAGTTTGCCATTCATGGCTAGCCTCAACCTGCCTGACCTAGCCAGATTAACCAACGACCCCATCCGACACGACCCTGCATGGCCTCACATGCCCACCAAGCTCCCCTCTGACATCCCTAAGTTTGAGGGAAAGGCAGGTGAGGACCCACAAAACCATATCATGTCCTTCCATCTATGGTGTTCCTCCAACTCCATAGTAGACGACTCTATTCGCCTCCGTTTATTACAGCACACTTTCACTGGCTCTGTTGCCAAGTGGTATATCGAACAACCCCATGAAACCCATACCACCTTTGCTTCCCTTGCCTCGACCTTCCTGCAGTTCTTCCAGTTACCTGTCCGCTATGACGCAGGCGTTGAGACCTTACTATCATGCAGACAGAACACAGCTACCCACATTGCGGACCACATTCATGAATGGCGTCGACACCGTAGTTTATGCAAGATCAAGTTAGACGACTAGATCTTCCTAGATTGGTTCCTCAAATCCCTCCTTCCTATCATTGCTAAGGATGTGGCATCCGAAAGACCCCAGTCTAAAGAAGAGGCTATCCTTAAAGCCCAACAGTTCGATCTCATTTACGCCCAGTCGGGTTACCTTTATACCATCATACCTGACGCCCCTCGCGGCGATTCCTCTCAGCAAGATGCACCGGGGGCATCCCACGCTATTGACGACATCATTGGCAATGTCTCTTCGCAGCCTCAACCATTTTCCATAGCACGTCCTACCCCTGGCCCTGACCTTTCGTGGGCTACCTCACAATCTGGAGCAACCAACCCGTATGCTCCCATGACACATCACCACCATTCCCATGCACCCTCATGTCCACCTCAGTGTTTCGGCCATATGACTCCCGCTTACGCCCCCCCGATCGCACATCAGCCCTACTATCACCAGCAGGCTGCACCAGCTCCTGCGCCGGCACAAGCCCAACCTCATTATTACCTGCCACAGACAGCCCATGCGGAAAACCCACAACCCGCTCCACAGCACTATCAACAACCCCCTCAGGTGGCTACACCTGCGTAGCCTCCACCTACATATCATCCACCGCATCCTGCTCCAGCCCCTAGGAAACCTCAAAATCCACCTGCTGTCCAAGGGCAAGTTTACGCTCAACAAAAACCGCAGCAAAACCAGAACAACCAACGCAACCAGGGCCAACAAAACCGCGGCAGAGGCCGAAATCGTGGGAACAACCAACTGACCGAGCAAGCTGGTCAACACCTTAATCCCCCCGCTAGTAATAATGCGGCCCCTGCTAACCAAAACCCTGATCGCCCGCCCAAGCAAGCTAAAAACCCCAATTTGTGCACAAACTATCCTTGTTCTGTTTGCGTGGTCTATGGCCACTACACACATTTTTGTCCACATATGGAGCGAGTTCGGCAACTTTTGGCTGCGGATGTACACCTCCAAGGGCAGGCGGCTCCTCAAGCACCACCCAACCCCCCACAACCTCAGCAGCCACCTTTGGTGCTGCAAAACCCCTTACCAACCCAAGGCGTAGTGAACGCTGAACCGTTGGCTCCCCCTCAAGCTAACACACCAACCCAACAAATCACTTACGCTGCTCCTGATCAACCCATGTTCGATTCAGGGACCCACCACTTGTTGATGATGTCCTCCGATGAGGTCAACCTCTAGACCTAGCGGAACCAATATGGCTCCACCCCTGAAGCCCCTCCCGCCGATACACCTACTAACGCTCATCCCACTGATCAGGTGTTACGTATACCTCCACCTCCACTAGATGGCGCTCCCAAAGCGCCTCGTTTCCCACTTCGTCGTATCAACAATAACCCCAATGCGCGGGATGCGTCAAAATACAACATTGTCAATGACTTAGCCCAATCCCCCGCAGCCATGTCTGCATTAGAAGTCTTAAAAAAATGCCCTTCGCAGCGCAAGACTTTACTCTCAGCTATTGGGGCTATCGATCCAAATGATTCGCAGTTAATGGCATTTGATTTGGACCAATCCGAACCCCGCCTGCCTTCCACTTTGGCATTCCAAGTTTCTGTTTCCATTCGGAATTTTGTCATCCATCGATGCATTATTGATGAAGGTGCCTCTACATGTGTCATGCCCACCTCCATCTGGCAGAAAATGGGATCCCCCCCTCTCCAGCAGTCCTCTACTGCGTTGCGAGCCTACGACGGCTGTTCAGCTCAACCACAAGGCCTATTAACTAACGTCCCCGTCCAGCTGGCTGGCAAAATTGTCCTCATAAACATCGAGGTTATCAATGCACAGCTTGATTACAACCTTTTACTTGGCCGCAGCTACATGTATGCCATGTAGGCAGTTGCTTCTACCGTTTTTCGTACCATGATGTTCCCCCATGAGGGACGTGTGGTCAAGGTTGACCAACTCACTTACCATGATCCCAATGCCCCCGCGACACCCGAAAATGTTCTCCCCATGGATGAACAACCTGTTTCGGGTGCCACCACCTCATTCGTTTCTTCTATGGGTCCCGGAGTTTACTCAGACGCACCAATGACCTCGACCTTCCCATCTATTCCACCCTCGTCACCTGCCACTGAAGTGTCCAACCTATGTACCCTGTCCCATAACACGCGAACTCCTACTAATCAACCGCCCTTGTTGCCTCAACCCCCTTTGGTACCTAGTCACATTGGTGCTACACCCATCCATACCATTCCTTTCCTCTTCCCTCCCTCAAGAGTAGTTAGCGCCCTAGTCATGGCCACCTTCAGCCTTCCTGGGTTAACCTTAGGATTACCCATTTGGTATCTTTCGCCTCCCGTTCGTCTGTCGACACCAGATGTCGTCCTGCAACTGGTGCAACCCATTGTCACTACTAGTCAACCACCTCCCGGTGTCACTACCCCGTCATCCTCCGCGAAACCCCCCTCTCCTCTTACCAAACCCACTGGGGGCAGAGGCCCCCAAACTTACACTGCTGTCCCACCTCCTAAGACAGTCAAAAATCCGCCTGTGTTTCGTGCTCCTCCGAAATGCGCGCTGTGCGATGAGTTGGGCCATGCGACTCACCTATGTCCTCAGTTACCGGCGTTACAGGAACACATGCAAATGCTTGACGATGACCCCACTATCCCGGTTGTCTACCTTGATCCAACCCCTATGCCTCGCGACAAGTCCCTGCGCACTAACCACTCCTGTGCCATATGCAGTATCTATGGGCATTACACAAATCACTGTCCCGATCTCCCCGATTACAGAGCAGCTCTCTTTGAGATGAAAAATATGGATCTTGAGACGGCACCACCCACCATTGAGGAGATCCACCCCCCAGTTTCTTCCCCTTCCGAAGAGATTAATACCATTTATATGATCTCTTCCGTCACTACTCCCTTGTCACCCGATTTGACGAAGCAAACATTCCGTACTAATGAGGAGATTCTCGAAGCTCTTACTGCCCCAGATTATCCCTGGGATGACATGCACCATCGTTCCTACTTCCTCCCAGATGAATCCTCCTCTAACACTGCTACCCAATTTGCAGTTGAATCCAAAGATTTCCTTCCCTCCAAGGTCGACTGGTTCAAGGACCTTATCCCTGCTCCTGATGGCTTCGAAGAGGGCAACATGGCCAACATCTCACCTGTCATCCAAAATGACATCCCTGCCCCAGGAGGCACCCCCGAACTCATCACTTTAGGAGCCTCTTGCAGTAAGCAAGAAATTGAGGAATACAACAAACTCTTCAGAGAATTCCGCGATGTCTTTGCCTGGTCTTATACCGAAATGCCCGGTCTTGACCCTGCCATTAAAGAGCACCACATTGACACATGGCCTGATGTACCCCCCGTTCGTCAGAAACAACGTCCCATTCATCTCTAGCTACAGTTTTGGAATCAACACGACGAGACCATCATGATGGTCACCTCGTTGCATTATTTTTTGCTACATCATTTTTGCCCATTTTTTCGATACCAATAGTCGCCTCGGTTTGCGCGCCACTTCGGCCGCTTTCCGTTTTTAACACTTGTTATATCGCCGGATTCATTTTTCCGAGCTCGTGATGATGCTTGAGATCATTTCTCGCTCTCACCTGGTACAATTTCAACATTGCATCCCTACACCTTGCCGCATTGATTTGTGCGCCACATCGACCATCATCAGATTATTTCATACTTTTTACATGAGCCATCCACTCCTGTCATACTGTAAATGTTTCGTTATTTTGCCACCATTCATTCACCCCGTAAGGAGGCCCACCAGTGTTCCCCCCCACCCTCATTCTTGGTCATCATAAATGTTCCTTGATTGAACACTTCCTCCTTGCCTGGCCATTAATTCAGAGTCTTCTTATTTGCTTTCAAACTCCTTAAAATTGAAAGCAACCTCGAGCATGCACTGTCCTGGGCTCATAAAATCCACACGACAGTGCCATTCCATCAATTCAGAGTCTTCTTATTTGCTTTTAGACTCCTTAAAATTGAAAGCAACCACGAGCATGTACTGTCCTGGGCTCGTAAAATCCACACGACAGTACCATTCTATTACTTCAGAGTCTTCTTATTTGCTTTCAGACTCCTTAAAATTGAAAGCAACCACGAGCATGAACTGTCCTGGGCTCATAAAATCCACACGACAATACCATTTTATTTCCACACTTCTTCTAGTTCCCTAACCCATGAAGAAGTCCCCCCGCGCCTCTTGTCGCTATGATCAATCCTCTCGGCAGCACCTCCAATCAAGTCGCCTTTGTTCAGAGTATTCTGCAATCTCCTGCCATTTTACCACAGCTTGAGTCTCCCTCAGCCCATTAACCCTCAGATCCTATACCGCTATGATCCCTTTACCACCACTCAGTATCATATGCTGCCCGATCATCCCCGCCATCATACTCTGAACAAAGGAAGTTTGAGTCCACCCACTCTACTTGCCCAGTTATTCCCCCTGGTGTATCACTCCCGCCATCAGTACTATCACAGTTCGGTTTTTCACCTCGCGCTCCTGTCAAGGAAACATCATTGCCTTGATAGTTGCAGGTCTCCCTCAGTCGACGACAGCCCCTCTATTCCAGAGGATAGACCTAGAGACCCCTGCGCCTTGGACCCATCACCATCTGTGGTGAGTGCCTACAAACCATTTTGGGAGGAGTCATCATTGCCTCTCTGAATAGTTGTTTCTCACATGCTCGACTTCAGCACCTTAATCGCATCGTTGAGAATTGCGCAGGATGTATATCCTTTCCATTATGTGTCGAAGACCCCAGATTTCCCCCGACTCTAGCACATTGGTGAGTCACTTTGGAACAGCCAGTTATATGTTCCCGTGGATTTCTGGGCTGCGTTGGCGATTGTATTCGGAAGCCATCCAGTTCCATGCCTCCTTGAGTACCCAGTTCAGTTCCAGATCAGTGTACCATTGCAAGTATGACCGTTGTCACTTTGATCCAGCATCTCATTAGTTCCTTTGGAACCACATTCAGTAGCACTGCTGTCATTCCAGTGCATCAGTTGTTCAACTCAGACATAGTCATCCCAGCAGTATGTTCCAGATTTGTGTCCCTTCTGGACCCTTATGATATACACAGTGGATTTCTATGTATCCTACAGGTCCCTCTTTTCGGGCCTCACAGTTATGTTTATGCATCTTAATACGAGCATGGGTATGCCCGCCTCATCCAGATGATCAGATGATTCCACATCCATTATTGAGGTTATGTACTTTTCAGTCCTTGCAGTTGGTTCGAGATCGTCGTTCTGGGCTTCAGTTGGTTCCTTCTCTTCTCCACACCCCAAGAAAAACAAATATGACTTATGATGTCCATCGGCCATACGATGAGCTCCTGCCCTCGCACATCAGGGGGCAATCTGTTAACACCCAAAAAGGGTTCACTACCTCATCTACCCCATTACATGGCTCATTTGTCCATTTTCCTACCATATTTCCATCAAAAACCCATAAAATCATCTAAAAAGCCTCCAAAAGGCCATAAAACCCTCTTTTTTCTCCAAAAATATCCAAAATTCCTCCAAAAAAGCAAAAATATCCAAAAAAGAAGAAAAAATATAAAATAATGAGGAAAAGGAGGAAAAAACCCTAAACAGCTGAAACCCTAACCCTAAACCGGCACTCCACCACTATAAATAAGTGATGGAGACCCCTTATTTCAAATCCACAATCACAAGTATCCTGCCTCTCCCAAAATTGCTATTGAAACCCTAGCTCACCTTTGAGCTACTTTCACCATGAGAACCCCTTTTGGCCCATTTCCACCATTGGAGAAAGAGAAGGAGCAGCTGGAGCTCAGAGCAACCTCTTGGATCAGCGCAACGGGCTTCACCAACCTCCACATTGGAGGTCAGATCAATAAAAAAAATCATTCTTTACTTTTTGTTGTTTTGCTTCATGAACATGTTTAGATTAATTTTTATTACTTTTTAGCATCTTTTATTTCACATATTATTGAACTGCTACTAAGGAATCCTTTCTCCTTAGTAGGTGCTCATTCGTACAAGCTAGGGGTAAAACCCTAGCTATAGTATACCATGCAATCTAAATATTTCTTTTAAGAAGATTTCGGCAATGTGAATTGCCTTGTAGGTTGACTGCACTAGGATGAAGTGTGTCTCTTTTTATAACTTGTCAACCACTACGAAGATAAAATCATTTTGCTTCTTTCTCTTTGGTAGACCTGTAATAAAATACATACTTATGACCTCCCACTTCTATTCTGGAATGGGTAACGATTGCATGAACCTTGAAGGATGCCGGTGCTCAGCTTTGACTAGCGGACATTATTGACATTTTGCAATAAACAAGGCTATGTCGGATTTTAACTTAGGCCAGAAAAAAGTGTTTCTTTACTACAGATATTATCTTTTGATATACTGGATGCCCCGAGAAGGGTTTCTGATGAAATTTCGTGAGGATGTTGGACCTGATGTCCTCTTCTTCTGAAACATAAAAATTTTCTTTGGACCACAATAGTCTGGTCTTATCTACCATATACTCTTTTTGTTGTTGAAACAACCTATCCTATTGGAACTTCTTAAGGATTTCAACATAGAAACAGTTAACTTCATTTGTCGTTCTAATCCTCTCGTTCAAATCCGAATCAGTTTGAATTAAAGTTACCTCATATAACCTATGATCTCGTCAACTTAAAGCATCGACAATTTTATTTTCCTTTCCCTTTATATGCTTTAACACAAAATGGTACTCTCTAAGGAAATCCAACCATCTAGCTTGCTTGGAATTTAGATCTGGCTGATCAAATAAATACTTCAAACTCATGTTTTCTGTCTTTAGAATAAATTTCATCCCCATGAGGTAGTGCCTCCACATCTTCAAGGAGTGGATAATGGATGCTAACTCAAGATCATGGGTGGGATAGTTTTGTTCATGTTCCTTTAAATTTCACGATTCATAACAGATCGCACAATTGTTCTACAAGAGGACTCATCCAAGTCCTTCCTTGCTCGCATCCATGCAAACAACGAAATCCCCAACGGGATCCACAATTTGTAGTATCGGTACAGTCGTCAAAAGTTGTTTAAGCTTATGAAAACTTTCCTTGCACTTTGTAATATCCCCAAAATTTGAAAATAATTCATTTTTATTACGCTAGTTAATTACTACATGGATTGGACATTATCTTAACTAATCTAGAATGTGCCGTACTTTGTTCACTAAACCGAATTGTCGTAATTTGTTCTTACCTTCTTCAAGATGTTTTCCCGATGTGGTTATTAATGTACTTCTATGTTGTTGTTATGTTACTTGAATATGAGCTAGACGGTTATGTTTTTCATTGACTGCTTCTTATCATGGATTTATGTGTATGTGTGTACGGTTTACTGTTTACTTACTGATTATAAGTATTGGTTACTGGTTTGTGGAGAATCATGACTTAATTTGTATTGTCAAGGGGTGGAATGGCGAGACTTGTATCCTTTATTGGATCACTTGTATAGGTAACTGGTTTTATTTGTCACTACAAGGTTTACTTAGTTCATATCGAACTAATGCATCTCTTCTTTTTGCAGGTACACCAGGCGACAAAAGACTTGTGATACCAGTTAAAAACAAAGGCATATTACCTATACTTAACCTCTGTATTGCCTCTAAAGACAACAGGACCAAATTCCTATCCTAGAATCTCTTATTATGGTGGTTAGCGTTTATCAATTACGCAAGGCTGGGTTATTTATACCTATGTCTATACTAGTTACCATTATTACTTATGGTTTTAAGACCTTAAGCTAGCTTAAACCTATGCTTAACATTTATATGGTTGAATTTGTATTGTGCAAGGCTTATGCTCTTATATCTTAGCCCTGTGTTGATTGAGGTTTTTGTATATAATGTTGAAGGTATATTATAAGACATTTATGGCCTATTACATATTCCATGAATTATGGCATTATCCTAATTCCATGATGCCATTGATCAGGTATATCAATTGCATGGAAATCAAATGTCAAAACGCATTTTTGATGTTTATGAACTATAGACTTTGGGTTGGAAATTTACGTAGTGGTGGACAGGGTGGTAGAGTTAATGCGCCTTGGGAGTTGGGGGTCTCAAGCCCTAAGCTTGGATTTTCATGGAGGCATGAGTCATTTACACTTTCATTGGGTGAGCTTTGTTCGTCTCTCTGGTCTATATCATGGCGTGAGGTCTGATTTTGTGATAGCGTTTTGAAGGTATGTCCTTATTTCTGGTTTTGCAGCACTTGTTTAATTGTTGTTTCAGTTTGGAGGTTTGGAATACTCCTCATCCTTCATTTCCCTCTATTTGTAGGTTGCAGGGCCTTCACTGCGTGGTCATGGGTCTTCCACGTCGCCAACGCACTACCCTTCACGGATAAGCCTTGTTACAAACAAGTTTAAACTTGTTCCTCTGCGTGTGGTGTTTTGACAGAGCTTTAAGCTCGCCAATTGAATGAATGCATGGTTTGGTTTTAGTGGTTGTGACTAGATATGAGTCTATTTATAAATGATGTAAAGCATCCATAGATGCGAATACAATTCAAGTTTTTTGTTGGGTTTGGTGCTTTTGGGCCGAGACTGATACGACTCATCTCTATAAATGATTAATGGGTTGGTAGCGTTTAACGTTATGACTGTGGTGATTTATTATAGACTCTGTGCTTTATTCATAATGTGGGTTTTTTATAATGGTGACAGCACCATTGCTTGCAATGGTGCATTGGCTTGAAAGTGTGAGTGTGTTATTTTATAAAGGAATTATAATGGCTAATTTGGAATGCATTCGCTACTGTGTATATATCATGGTTATGATTCTTACTTTTTTTGGCAATGTTTGACTATGTAAACTTATGTTTGTAATTAGATTCTTATTTGGGTATTTTAGCATAGTTGGTTTGGTTTTAGAGCCGTGCCATTACTAGAAATGGAACTCTTTCCATTTAGCTTGGCGACTTTCTAAGAGATTAGCACAATGTTGATTTATGGTTATTCGTAGTGTTTATTTTCTTGCCTGTGTATTTACTTGGAAAATGGTCGTGAATGTGGGTTTTAACCTTATGACATGAATTTCCTTACTATGCTTAGCATCGACAGGGGTTTAATTCATAGTTTATGTTAATGGATTATTGTTTTGTATAACAACCGTGAGCCATGAGATAGATACAACGTATATACTTGGGGTTTTACTACTGTGGGGATAAAATAGTGAAATGTTTTATAGCGTGTATATTTGGTTTAAGGAAACGTTGGTAGGGCAACAGTTTCGATCCATGGTTAATTCTTAATGTATTCAAATTTTATAACGTAGACTGTGTAGAATAATTATGAAATAATACAGCATTGAAAACATTGCTAACAAATCCTACAGGATTCGATGGTGGTCACGCTTCCAATGTATTTTGGGTTTTAAGTTGTGAGCTTCGTAGGATTCGATCCCGGGCTACTTTGATTGTAAATGATATGTGTGTGGATAAATTTGGTTTGGCATGAATTCCAATAGGATTCGATCCTATGACCTTTTGATTTATATGTTAATGTATTTGGTATTTAAAGTATGGCTGATTCTTTATAATGTTGGTGGAAATAATAATATGGTTCTGATTTAATTAAATTATGCCTACAAACCCTACAAGTCTCGATAGCTTAGTTTGGCATTCGTAGTTTGTTGTTTATAAGAGTGAGAATGATTTGTTTATAGTTTTTATTTATTTATTTTTAATTTAAAGTGTTAGCCATTTATATTTTGTGTTATTATACTCTTCTTAGAGATTAGACTAATACTACAGATGATAGTTGATTTATTTATATTAAATATAAGCCTACTAGCAATATGAAATCTTCCAACAAAGATAATATATAGGCTTTGTTTTTAATTAGTTCTAGGTTTTGGAATTGAATATAAAGACAGAAAAAATAAATTTCAGAAAGGAAATAGAAAACAACCCTCCTGTAGATAGCACTATTGGTGCTTATCCCATAATGAATAAATTATATTAAGGTAACTTGGTTAAAAGAAAGAAAGGATAACCTAACCTTTTATAAAGAAATACATATGTTAATAAACAATGAGTTTTAAGAAACAAAAACCTTCTATAGATAACCCTAACCTTTGGAAAAATATTTTTATCTATTAATACACAATGAGTTTAACCTACAATTGAAAAATTAAGTAATGCAGAGAATATAACCTAGTTATAACATATGGTTATTAGATATTTATTTAGAATCAAATCTACTCTTTTAACAATAAAAACTGTGTAGTTTACAATGGAAAAATCAAGAACCTCATACCTGCAAGATGAAGGTGTTTTAATGGTTGAAAACCTGCACACTCAAATACCCAGGATTAACAAATTCATAGGCAGATTTGACCTTTGTTTAGATAACTGAATCAATTGGGAACTACCATGTTCCACCCAACCATGACCCAAAACCGTTCCTAGTTTAAATCTGGATCCACTTGAGCTGGTTCCAACATGCAAGTAGCTTAGAGCTCCTAAGGTGAGGCTTCCCTATTTGGGATATCAAGTTCTGAATCAATTCTCATTTTTCCTCTTAGGAAAATAGTTCTCCAAGAACTCTCTTGAGAATAATCAGGTAGAATTATGGAATCATCAAAAAGATAGAATATCCCCAAGCCTCTGTTTGACTTGGGTTTTTATAGGCAGACTTTTCAGTCCAAGGGGCATTTAAATCAAGAAAAATTTGATTTCTTGATTTAACCCTTTTTATTTAATTTAGGTACTTTTAATATTTAACTTAGGAACTTTTAACTAATTCATATTTGGAATCTTGTAGGTATTTTAATATTTAATTATCATTAGTAATAATAATAATATATGGAGCATTTCTTTATCTCTCATAGGTATTAGTATTTTACTATTCTTACTTTTTATACATATCATGTATAAATTATATACTTATATATACAATTTGTTAACATTTTGTCCTTATGTATCATTTAACATGATCCCTAAACATATGACTCTTTCTTTAATAAGGCCTTCATGTAGGGGTTAGGTCAACAAGGCCACGCAACTCTAAACCTCCTTACATGTTGGATTCCCTCGTATAACATAATAGTTCTTCAGTACATGGTGAGATATAGAAATTCAAAATTTAATTTAATCACTTAAAAATAAGTCAAATGAGATCAATGTTTTATTCGAGTTATTTTCAATCGACATATTAATACTTTTCAGTAACTCCTAGTGCTTATTTAGATCCCATACTCAATGCTAAAAACAGGAAGTTACAAACTTAGTGCAATTCTAGAACTCCTCGCTCAACACTAATGTTAGGATGTACTTGTAGGATACACCAATGGATACAATGGCCAAGGATCTAGTGTTCCAGAGCTTATACTCAACATCAACTTGGAAGGCTCCAGGGCTTATGCCCAACACTTCCAATTTTATCTTTTCATGTGCTTAAAAGCTTCTTGCTCAACACAAAGGTTTTCATAACTCATGTGTTCCAAAGCTTCTCGCTCAACACAAATATAAACACTCATGTGCTCCAGAGCTTCTCTCTCAACACAAACATTAAATACTCATGTGATCTAGAGCTCCTCGCTCAACACAAAACATCTCATCAATTATGTGCTTCAGGGTTCACCCCCAACACATGAAATAATACATAAAACATATGTAATTGGATTACACCCAATATATCAAACAAATCATCATGTCCATATGTAGTGGGGCCTTAGACCCAATATACCAGCTAAACATCAAAGTAAAATCATAATTATAGGGGCTTATGCCCATAAGTGTTAGGTCACAATTCAGGATATTACACACTTGGTTGTCCATAAGAACTTGTTTGCCTTATTTTTCAAAGTGATCACGAGAGAAGCAATCCTCAAAAATTTCTCGATGAACTTTTGGTAGTAACCGGCTAATCCTAAAAATGACCTAATGTCAGCGACACTGGTAGGGGTAGGCCAATCCTCTATGGATTTAATGTTTTTTGGGTCAACGACTATCCCCTTCTTGGAGATTACGTGACCTAGGTACTATATCTGTTGCTTGTAAAAATCACATTTACTAAACTTAGCATAAATCTTGTGTTCCTGTAACACTTGTAGTACTATGCGGAGATGCTCCTTGTGTTCCCAGATTTAATCTTAGAGTAAACAAAGATGTCATCTATAAACACCAATACAAATTTATCTAGGTATTTACCGTAGATATTGTTCATCATACACATGAAATTCACAGGTGCATTGGTTAACTCAAATGGCATTACTACAAACATGTAGTGGTTGTATCGCGTTGGAAAGGTCGTTTTATGAATATCTTCATCGCGGATATGTACCTGATCGTAACTAGACCATAGGTCGATATTTGAGAAGATCTTGGCTCCTTCGACTTGATTGAATAAGACATCAATCCTAGGGAGTGGGTAGTGGTTCTTGATGGTCATCTTGTTAAGTTGGCGGTAATCGATTCACATCCGCATCGTATCGTCCTTATTCTTTATGAAAAGTATAGGTGCTCCCCAAGGGGACACACTAGGTCAGATATAACCCTTTTCAATCAACTCCTGCAATTGCAACTTGAGCTCCATGAACTATGGTGTGCTCATGCGGTATGGGTATTTTGAAGCGGGAACTGACCCTAGTGTCAGTTCTATGGATAAATCTGAGTCTGGTTTCGGTGGTAATCCTATTTTTTCTTCGGGAAATACATCCATAAAGTCCACGAGAACAAGAAAGTCATCGATGTGTTTCTCTCTCTCATATTCTACATCTTGGATGGTTACTGCAAATAGTTTTCATCCTTTCCTAATGCACTTCTTTGCTTGTAAGACAGATATCTGCATAACGAAAACCTTCTTAGGTATGCCTTGAATCTTTGTCTGATTTCCTTGGCTATCTATGTACAATATTGACTTGTGTAGGAAATCGAGCATGACATGGCATTGTTCCAACCAGTCCATGCCGATAAGTACATCATACAATCCTAAGGGTAAAATGTTCAAATTTATTCTAGCAGGGAAACCATTCAAGTTTACTTCACAGCCTCTAACTATTTCAAAAATATTTTGTTTCGTACCTGTGGCTAATTGCACTAGTCATGTTTTCTCATGTTTAACTTTGTCTAGTTTACATAACTATTAAGAACCCATGTCAACCCTCCTCTTTATTTTGTTAGTATATTTTATCGAACGCATATGCTTTGTAAGTCATCCCATCAGTATGTTGTATTATCCCACATTCATGGGGAGTAAGTAATAGTTGTTAAGTTGTCTAGTAATTATGTTGCATTATGCCACATTCATGGTGGGTAATATTTTTTTAGATTAGACTTAGTATATAAGTATGTGTTGAGTCTAATGAAAGGATCCAAGAGTTATTTTGTATTGAGCTTGTTCAAAGGAGGTTTCCCTCTCGAAGTGGCCTGCGATCAATAAAATATTTTTTGTGCTCAAATATTTTTGTTATATCATGCATTCTCATTGTTTATTGTAGGAGGTTCTCCATATCTGGTATTAGAGCACTTTCCCTGGCACAAGTGGGAAATTTTTTTATTTTCCCAAAAAAAAGAGGGCAAAATTGGGCGGTGACTTTCAAATCAAATTTTGAAGCTTTCTACATATAATCAAAAGAAACAGGTTACATATCTGAATTCCTCTTTCAAAAATACGTAGTTTCAAAAAAAAATCATCTCATTTGGAGCTCTAAAAGTGGAGATATCGTGGATTTAAAATCAGCAATTTTTCAGAATTTCGGTGACCACCGCGGAAATTGCAGAGAAAAATTCTTTTGACCGGGTGCCCAGATTTCTATTCCAATTTCATGGGTAGAAATATAGTGGTTGTTCCAGTTCCAGAAAGAGGGTATAATAGCAATTATGAGCAATATAGATCGGGTTATGCTCATTTTAAAAGTTTTCGTCTCAAAACCCTAGCTCTAATTATGGGTTTTTGAGCATTGGGTGGAATTTCTACCACATTTTTTCTGGCACTGTGATTATTGCAGTAGTTCTTCTTCTTGTAGCCATATTTTTCATTCAAATCAGGAAATAAACCTTATCCGGTTAACTGTGGGAAGTACTTGTGCATATCCCTAAAACTCATTGTGAGGAGTACCACAGGAACCTCAAAATAGCTGGCCATTGAGAGGACCTACCAAGAGAAAAGGGCAACAACCCCCACCAGATTGACTAGATTCCCATCTGTGAGAAAGAAAAAAAAGGTGTCGTTTTTGGCCAAGCAGTTAGCAGTTTTACGTGCGCCGTGAAGTGAGGGGTACTGCCCCAATACTTAAGCCTAAGACAGTCTTGGTGGCTGAGTGACTACCTTTGAACCATTAGGAAGCTAAATATACCTAGGGTCCATATCTATTTACAGTTGATAACACGCAGAATTCCATACTTTTCACAAATCATTTACTCTAATTCAAGTTGATAAAGCACAGCTTTCTAGCACCACCACAGATCATTTCTTCAGGACAAAAAATAATATAAAATTAAAAAAAATCTGTTTTTCATCCATATATTCCTTGATTTAGCTCCATTTCCCTTTAAAATTCACTGTAACCCCTGTCATTCCATTCTACATATTTCATTCGTTGAGGACCTTATCCCAAGTCCATTTCCTGAAGTCCGAAATTTCGTCTCCTTCTTTCACCCTGCTTCTGAAATTCACATTTTTGGTTTCCTTATCCTTTAGAAAGTGTCCACAACCTAGTTACCCACTCGCATTTTTCCCAACTCAAAAGTTTCCTTTTCTAAAACCCTCTCTGTTTTTGTTTTTCCATCCATTTCTGATTAAAAAAAAAAACCCGCGTAGGAGCAAATAAACAAATGGAAGAAGAACTTGTCACCCTCAAGACCAAACTCAAAGATCTGGATCAAATATTTCTCGACCTCCATCTTCAGTATTCATCCATGAGCAACCGACAACAGTGTGAGTCTTTTGCAGGCACTTCCAACAACTTTTGTGGGCAGAAGATTGAATTCCCTCGCTTCAATGGTGATGATCCAAGTGGATGTATAAAAAAGGCAAAACATTACTTTAATCTGCATAACACTCTTGATGTCACCAAAGTCCCACTTGCATCATTTCATTTGGAACGTCAAGCCCTTCAATGGTTCTGTTGGTACATCAAGGATCATGAAGAGCCCCAATGGACAGATTTTTTCCAACTTCTTTTGCACCGATTTGGCCCTAGTGGTTTTGATGAATTCATAGGAGCACTCACCAAACTTCTCCAGATTGGCATTGTGAGAGAGTATCAGACAGAATTTGAGAACTTAGTCAAGCACACAGAAGGATTTTTTGATGCATTCTACAAGATTTGTTTTGATAGTGGTCTTAAGGATACAATCCAATCTGACGTTACAATGTTCTATCCCAACACAATGATGGAAATCCTAGGTTTGGCTAAGTTGGCAGAGGACAAGATTAGGTCTTAGAAAAACCCCAAATCCACGTTTGTCCCATTCAGAAATATGGTTCCCCAAAGACATCCAATCCCTCTGAATCCTAGAACCACTCCTATCAAGCATTTGTCTGAAGCTGAGATGCGGGCACATAGAAAAAAAGGACTTTGTTATAATTGTGATGATAAATTCACCTGGGGACATCAATGTACTGAAAACAAGCCCTATTTCTTGAATCTGGCTTCTCCTCTTGCACTTGAAATTTGTGACGCTACTCAGGATCTAGTAGACAATCAGGTTTACATTCCACAACCACCTATTGACCCTCTGATTTCTAAACAAGTTGATTGTTTTGTCCATCCTTTCTCCAACTTTAAAGTCACGGTTGCCAATGGGAGTACCTTACCTTGCAAATGAAAGTGTTGTAGTGTGTGTATCTCGATTGGAGCTTATAAATTGTGTTCTAACATGTCTTCCATACCCCTAGGAGGTTGTTCTATGATTTCGGGCACTCAATGGTTAAGTACACTTGGACCCATCTTATGTTATTTTGTTGAACTGCGGATGCATTTTTTGGTCAATGGGAAAAAACACACATTTAATGGCTTACAACCAGGGTCTCTCAGCATCATCAGTTCACATTGCATCGAAATTATCCTTAAGAATAATTCACATGGTGTCATCACTCAGCTCCATTTCATTCAGATGCAACCTTTGGCAGTCTCAAATACTCCCTTGGATCTTTCATTTTGATGCACCCTTCAGATGCCTGATTTTTCCAAGCCCTTCACTCTGGCGAGTGATGCTTGCGAAAATGGACTTTGTGTTGTCCTCTTTCAATATGAACATCCCATGGCATTCACTGGTAAATCCCTTCCTGGAAATAATTTATCCACCTCCACATATGAGAAGGAAATGATGACTATTTTGCACGCAGTACAGAAGTGGTGGCCATACCTCTTAGGGAATCCTTGCTACATCAAGACTAATCACCAGAGTCTGAAATATTTCCTAGAGCAATGGATCTCATCCCCAACACAACATAAATGGGTTATCAGACTCAAGGGTTATGACTATGAGATCAATTACAAGAAGGATAAGGACAATCTTGTGGTGGATACTCTTTCCCACACATTTGATGCCCCTGTCTCTCTTTCAGCTATTGCTATTCCTATTACAACTTGGTTACACTATGTTTACCAAGGCTATGTTAATCACTCCTTATTATCTGAAATCATCCAACCATTGGCCAATAGCCCTTCTATGGTACCGCATTTCTCTTGGGATGGCTCTTCTTTGAGATACAAGGGTCATCTAGTGCTTACCCAGAGCACAAATATTAAAGATGTAGTCTTTTATGAACTCCATGCTTCTCCATCGGCATGGCACTCTAGGTTCATGCAAACATATGATAGGGCATGATGTCACTTCTTTTGGAAGGGAATGCAATAAGAAATTCAACCGATGGTTTTCGAATGTGCTCCTTGTTAGTGCCACCAAGGTGAAACTACACTCTTTTCCGGATTTCTCGAACCTTTTCCCATCCCTACAAGGATTTGGACATATATTTCGATGGATTTCATTCAAGGGCTCCCTAAATATGGAGGGAAGACCATAATCTTGGTTATGGTTGGTCATCTCTCCAAATATCATCATTTTTGTGCTTTCAACCCTCCATATACCACCTCCTCAATCGCACAAATTTTCATGGACAAGATATTTCTTCTTCATGGAACCCCTTCTTCCATTGTATCAGACCGCAATGCAACTTTCACAAGTCATTTTATCCTTACTAACACCAAATTGAATATGAGTTTAGTTTATCACCCACCAGTAGATGGTCTGACTGAAGTCATCAACAACTATTAGGAAACTTATCTTCGTTGTTTCACCTTTGAAGAACAACATCTGTGGGAAAAGTGGCTCCCTCTTGCTGAATGGTGGTACAATACTTCCTACCATACTGCATCTCAAATGACTCCATATGAAGCAATTTATGGTCACACACCTCCAGTAATCCTTCCATACACCCCCAGTAGCTCACTAGTTCAGGAATTTGACATGGTTCTTCAAAACCGACATTAGATTCTTCACATTCTGTAGGACAATCTTCACATGTCCAGAACCTCCATGAAACACCAAGCTGATCAGTACCGTTCTCAGCGCATTTTTCAAGTCAGTGACATGGTTTTTCTTCTTCTATAGCCTTACAAGCAATCCTCCTTGAAACTCAAAGGGAATCAAATGCTGGCTCCAAAGATCTCTAGTCCATATACATTTCTTCAAAAGACTGGGTTTGTTGCTTATAAATTGGCACTTCCTCCTTCTCGCATTCATCAAGTGATTGGCACCAACATCAGAGAACAAATTGTTTTACCAAAACGAGATAATGAAGGATCCATCATTTCAGATCCGGGGGCCATCCTCAATAAGTGCACTTGTCCTCTTCACTCTCGTTCCATCACAGAGGTCTTAATTTAGTGGCACAACATGCAACCAGAAGATGATACATGGGAACCACTCCTTCATATTCAGCAACAGTTTCCACATCTAAAGCTTTGAGGACAAAGCTTTTTTTAAGAGGGAGGGGATGTTAAGAACCCGTGTCAACCCTCCTCTTTATTTTGTTAGTATATTTTATCAGACGCATATGCTTTGTAATTCATCCCATTAGTATGTTGTATTATCCCACATTCATGGGGAGTAAGTAATAGTTGTTAAGTTGTCTAGTTATTATGTTGCATTATCCCACATTCATGGGGGGTAATAGTTGTTTATATTAGACTTAGTATATAAGTATGTGTTGATTCTAATGAAAGCATCCAAGAGTTATTTGGTATTGATCTTGCTTAAAGGAGGTTGCCCCCTCGAAGTGGCCCGTGATCAATAAAATATATTTTGTGCTCCAATATTTCTGTTATATCGTGCATTCTCATTGTTTATTGTAGGAGGTTCTCCACAATAACTCAACAATTTTAGGTGATACATAGCTTCGGCAAGCACCAGGGGCAATCAAAACTGAAATAGAAGTGTTTGAAACCCTACCTTCTATTTCAACCATAGTAGCCTGATGGTCTGCCTATCGGCCATCCAAAGCTGCATAAATCCTCGGTGTGCTAGTTATGTCCTCTACCATTGGTTCTTCTTGTAGATTATGCAAGACATCATTAGTCTTGTTTTTACAGTCTCTGGCATAGTGGGGCCCTTGGCATTTTCAGCATTTGATTTGCAGCGAGGAAGCATTGCCTCCCAGATTTGATGTTGGTCTATTGGCATTAGATGCTGGTACATTTGGCTTTGTACCTGTCTTGGTGAAGTTCTTATTGGCTGGGAAATTGTTGTTTTGTTTTCTGTAAGGCGGTGGGTTGAAACCTGGTTTGTGGTTGTTTGAGAAGGTCCTAGACCCGTCTCAAATTCTGTTGATTTTTTTCTACCTTAGCTTTCCATGCTCATAGAAAATCCTATCTTTGTGCAGGGTAGTGTCCATAGTTTTAGGCATGTCAAACTCAATTCTCTCTCGAAAATTGGGAGGAAGACATCATAAAAATTGTTGTATTTTCACTTTCTCCTCCTTTATGTAAGGTACGTAATGTAACACATCCAAAAATCTGTTAATGAAAGCATCCATGGTCATGGAAATCATCCTTAACTCATGAAATTATTTCACCTTCTTGTCGAAGAATCTTTTAGACATGTATTTCTCCTGAAAAATTCTGCAAAAGTTACTCCATTGAAATTCCTTTACTGCATCTTTTTTGGCATGCTTTAGGTCTCTCCACGATCTAACTTATTTTCCATTTAAATTATAGATGGCTAGAAGGGCTTTCATCTCCCTAGAATAGTTGTGTACTCGAAAGTATTTTCTCATACCTAGAAACCA
Source organism: Pseudotsuga menziesii (assembly GCA_001517045.1). Lineage (NCBI taxonomy): Eukaryota > Viridiplantae > Streptophyta > Pinopsida > Pinales > Pinaceae > Pseudotsuga > Pseudotsuga menziesii. The sequence continues at coordinate 104,881 of LPNX010498539.1, forward strand.
TTCTTCCTCTTTCTCCCTAGTGTTCATCTCTCCTTCGTAGGTTGGGGATCTTATCCTTCTGAACTCTCCTTGGAGGTTGTCATCATTCCTCTATTTCTTTCTGCATGGAGAAAGGGAATTATCACTGGAAAAACTGTGATAATCTCTTTCTGGAGGTTCAGGTGTGTGTTCTTCTTTTCCTTCTTATTTTGGGATGCTGCCCCGTTTATGATAAAAATGTTTCTTGAATTTGTTAGTTGAATGAGTAGGCTATCCATGCGGTCTTCCTCTCATCATGTTCTGCAGTAAAGCTTCATTAATTGCTTGTTTCTCCTTTATTTCATTCATATTATCATCTTTGAAACTCTGTAATTCTACTTGCAGACTTTGTATGGTTTTTCAGTATATCGAAATTTAATTCAACCACTAGTTCTTCTTCATGTGTGGAGGTATTCAATTTTCCTTGACGGTTGTCTTCTTCTTCCGTCTTCATGATCTGAATTGTTCTTGAATCCGACGTTTTAAAATATTTAATAACAAATCATTTCTTATTAGTTAAAAACAATTTCAAATATAATTTAATTTTGCAACGAATTTTTGGTAACGCCCATTAGGTCTCTTAGTGTTTGAATTTGGGCTTCGATACCACTTGTAATGTCCCTAAAATTCATAAATAATTTTTTTTGTAGGCTAATAAAATACTACAATTCAAGGACATTGTTTAAAATTTTTGAGGAATAAAACTTGGTTGTATACTAAACCTAAGTGTCGTAAGTTGTTTTCCCTCTATGTGTTTTCCTATATGAGGATGATGTGTTTATGTGATGTTGTTATATTACTTGGAATTGTTTGTATGGTTACTCTACCTGTCTACTAGTTGCGTACATTTTTTGACGCTTTCATTATGTTATAGTTTACTTTTATTTTAATATGTCTTTAAATTCATTTATGGTTTTATTCGTGAGAGGATGACTTGCCTTCGTATGTCAAGGGGTGGAATGGTGGGGTTTTATCCCTTCAGCGACCACCGGAAAGGTAAGGATTTCTATTGCTAGGGGCTTACTTAGTTCATCATGAACTAATGCAGGATCCTACTCTTGTGCGGTTTATTTTGTTGGTGAACTCTGTCTATGACCATGGAAAATAAGACATCCTACAACACTACATCTACACTACACTATTCCTGTTTAAAGATGGGTGAAAAGAGGACGAAATTCCTAGGCCTAACTATACCTAAGTCCTATGTAAATAAGTTTCATGAGATTTAAATTTATGCATGGTTATAAACTTTATGGTAAACATTTATATGCTACGGTTTAAAACCTTAACTATTTTGTAATACATACTTTGAAACTATATGGTAAAAGGGATTATGGTTTATGGCATATTTCATATACCATCAAAACTTTGTATTAACATGTCATTGGAGGGTTTTATGGTGTAACGCTAGTGGGCGGTGAACTATGGAACAATGGTGTGAACGAAACTATAGAGATGTGGGTTTTGATTTGATGGACAGTGGTGGACAAGGTGGCGACTTAAATGCTTCTTAGGAAGCACGTGCATAATGCCTCAAATGCTGGATAGGGTTTTCATTTTCAATTCATTTGGCCTTTTGTTCATTTTTGTTTGGACGGTCTCATGCTTTCGGGAGCCATGCTGCGCAACTCAACAACCTTCTCGCTCTCTTATTGGTAATCTATATCATGGTATGCACAATGTAATGTTTTGGTTTTGTTACGATTTATGGCTTGCATAATCCTAATACCATTTGTGTGGGTTTTTGCAGATGATAGAGCATGTCTCTATCGTGGCTTGATGGTGGTGCCATAGGTTTCCTATGCAACCATTATTCGGGTAAGCCCCAAAATTGGCAAGGCCTTTACCACTGTGTGTTTGTTTGACAGAGGTTTCGAGCTGTGGGTGGGTAAATGCATTGATTAGTTGTCTCATTTGGTTGGGGTTTTTATAGTTGTTGTCCATCCAATGGATGTGACTATGTAGTCTTATCCATGGCTCTGCCTTACGTATACATTGGGAAAACATGAGCTTTGACTATCAGAATCTCGGCCCAGCTCTGTGTATTACTTCGTCATTTTGCAACGATTTGTAATGGGTTTTGTTTAATTTTAATGGAATCTTTGTGTTTATATTTATGGTTTGTTTCGTTACTTACAATGTCATTGCTTGCAATGGCACCGTGGATAGCTTGACTGTGTATTTTTTGAAATGTATTAGTATGGTGGTATTGTGTGATAAAATTGTGAATGTATGGGTTTATTTAATATTGTGGCTGGGTCTTACTTTACGGTCATGAGCATGAAGCTTGGCTCATCCCTTGGTGTGGATACACAACATGTATTTATGTTTTTATAATGTGACTGTGCAATGGATGGAAGGAGCGTAGCTCTGTTTTGTTTAAATTGTTTGTTATATGGAAGTCCTTTTAGGAATCCTAAGAGGTGAAACCCTTACTTTATAATTCGCAATGTTTTTGTTTTGTTTTATTAATGGAGCCTACATGATTCGATCATGGATCACTAGTACAAAATGAGGAATTAGCTACTAGGTGACTAAAAATTCTAGTCACCACAGGTTTTTCAAGTGATTTACTACTAAATATGAGCAATTTTGATTGACCCAACTATAAACGACTAAAATTAATGACTAATTTAGTCACCAGTTAACAAATATGACTAGATAATAAGTGACAGAGTTAAAAATGACTAAAATAAATGACTAATTTAGTCATGTCATAAAAATGACTAGTTAGAAGAATATGAATTAGTCATTTATGTTAGTCATTTGTAATTGTGTCATGGAAAATTGCAAATTTGGCAATGAAGTGTTTTGTAAGTTGACTACCTTCTATTAGTAATATTAGTGCCATGCACCTTGATCTTCAGAGATCCAACAAAGAAATTGCATGAATTTTCTCTTGACCATCTTTATCCCTACTGCACCATTGAAGCAAACCCAGTTAAGCGCGTTCCAAAGGAAATTATGTTCCTACGTCAATTACGAATTAGGTACTAGAACCAGTACCATATATATCGTTACCTAGATAGAAGCATCATAGCCCTACATCCCCTCGAGAACTGGCCATTTTAATGCGCCTCCTCCATGTAGAATTACCAAATGCATCCAATGCATGGCCAAAAAAACACGTCAACTTCGTATTTCTGGGCTGAAGGTATCGTTTGACCCCTGCTCCCCTGTTTTTGAACTCAATACCCTATTTTTGTAGACAATAAGCCAATTCGGGATCTCGTAGTGACTAGCCGGAGTGATTCAAAGGTATGGTTCTTGCCACTTAGATTGTGTTCATCATTCCAATCAATAACCAGTTGTTATGGTTTTTCACAAGTCTCAGTGCTGCTGAAGTTACTGCTTCCACTTTATATTTTCAATTATCACCATCTCCAGCCTATGCACTCATAACCATATGCATTTTGATCTTTCAACCTAGGAAAAGCATGAGCACCCTCCTACAATACCACTATTTGCAAAGGTCACTAGTTTTTGCACATCGACATTCCTCACACGCTCCAAAGGAAAACTGAAGCAGACATTAGAAGAAGTGATTAAACTTTGCAAGGAGGTTTACTTGTTTCTTTGAATGTGGCAAGTTTTCTGTAATGGAACATAGATTGTGCCCCAAAATTTTAAAAGATTCGATTCATCCCGGTGTTGGAATCCGATACCATATATGGATTCTTTGATGGGGCTGAGCAGGATGGAAATTGTGGTACTGGCATGATCCTTCGTATATATGACTCTCATAGTTTCAAGTTAAGGATGGGTGTTGGGAGTGGCACTCATACTTTTTTTGAACTTTTAGCCTTATGGGGAATTTTATGGTTCGCAAAAAGAATAAATATTCTCTAGCTTTTTATTTTTGGTGAATCAAAGGTCATAATTGATTGGGCCAGAGGTCTCACCAATTTGCAGTCACTGAGTTATGATTGTTGGCTAAAAAGGATTGGTCTCCTAAAGAATTGTTTTATTTCTTTATCCTTAAGGCACCTGTACAGGGATTTCAATTCTGATGTGGACAACCTATCAAATATTACGATAGGAGATTGCCCTGGTATTCTTCACTTATGTAAGTACTCCATTAACAGAATTATGATTATTGAAGGTCACTTTACCTGCTTCTAGTTTCTCCATTCTAGTTTTGCCTTGGACTGTTTTAGGTTGTATCTACATGACAACTCTCCGGAGCCCTGCTATTTTTTGTCTCACAGTTATTATGTCTTTTCCGCATTTTTTCTTTCTATAGGTTGATGGGTAGAATCCCTCTCATTTATTTTTGGATATTGTAATGTTTTTCCCATGGCTTCAATATTGTCTTCTATCCTACTTTGAAGGGGATTTTACATGAACAACTATGATGTAATTTTGATTCTTATGAATAACAAATTACATATTTTTTACAATAAGAAAAAACCATTAATATAGAAAGATTTCACCATGTTTCTTTCTGTATTTAGAAAAAAATTTAAAAAGCTATATTTTAACAAAATATATAATCTAAGTTTCAATAAATTATAACAAAATATATAATTTATATTTCAATAAATAGAGATTCCATAATTTTTTCATTTACACCTTGGAAAAAACACAATTTAAAACAACCTATTTTGACAAATATATAATATATATTTTTATGTATAAATTTGTTTCCATTTTTCTTGTTATCTTTGAATTTTTTTTTTTTGGTTGACTAGTCAAATTTTCTTTATAAAACCAAATACCTTCAAGAATAAAAAATAAAAATAATCAAAAGTTAAAATTAACATTGTTTAATATTTCTATTTATTATTAATATTACTAAAAAAATACTTCAAATCATTTTTAGTAATATAAATAAAACTAACCAAACACAATCATGTCTATACCAACATAACCTATATTTAAACCTTACCACGTTATAATTCCATAGTTCAAACGATGGCATTTTTTTATGTTATATGGTTATAACACATAAAGTTTGACATTACCGCTTGCATACAATCTCTTCGTGGCATGACCTTGGATAAAGATATGGTTAAGATTTATGATGTGGCATATAATATTAATATAACAATCCACATTATATTGGTATGGTTTTAATGGATATGTTTAACATTACCGCTTGCATCCAATCTCTTCGTGGCATGACCTTGGATAAAGATATGGTTAATATTTATGATGTGGCATATAATAATATAACAATCCACATTATATTGGTATGGTTTTAATGGATATAAACATATGTCTCTGTGATATGTTTTAAACATTGGTGCGTATGGTTTAGGCTCCACATTATACCATATTATACCATATGGTTTAAATATAGTGTTATAACATATGATTTACATTATATTGGTATGGTTTTAATGGATATAAACATATGCCTTTGTGATATGTTTTAAACATTGGCGCTTATGGTTTAGGCTCCACATTATACCATATTATACCATATGGTTTAAATATAGTGTTATGGAGTCATGGTGACCTTGGGTTTGGTTACTAGACTTAATCCAAAAGCAAACAAAATAAAGAAGTATTAGGTACACTTTTTCTTGGACATGGATTGCATCCACACCTGCTGTTGTGAGTAGCGTCTCACATCAATGATAAGCTCTGTGAGTACATCTAATTCCACCTATATGCCCTGCCTTCGGACATACTTGTTTTATTTCTTTAGACACCATCTAGATATGGATATGTTGCACCCGCGTATTGGAAAGAAGGATACGATATGATGTGCCCATCCCTAAATTATATAGAAAATGGAGGGGTTCTTTTCCTACATGACCAATTGGAATTCACACCGCTACGTATGGCACATGATCCCCTAGTAAATTGCTATAGATCACCTAACACTTTTGCAGACCAGAAATATATACCCAAGATAACAGTGGATGCCCTATTACAGATCAGTGGTTCTTATGCAATGAAGTGAAGCTTCATTTAGTTTTTGGTTTATTGAGGGAAATGACATTAGTGTAGACAAGTGGAGCTGATCCTAAGAATGGATCAGAGAATTTACAAAGCAGGGCAAGAACAGGCTGAGGCCAGGGTCGTGGTCACCGAAAATGAAACCCTTGCCCCATTATATGAATCACAACCCTACCCTACTGTGTTGAATACTTAGGCTAAGAGGACTAGATTTACAAGTAATTTTTCTGAATCTAAGAAGATGCTTGAAGACACATCTAAGAAGAGTAAATGGAGTTGGAATTCAAGCAATTCTAAACATGGTGATGAAATTGGTGTCGGTGGACAGAAATTGAAACTGTCAAATATTGGTATTGAGCTTCACGTTGGGTCTCCACTTCCTTTAGAATGGCATCAATGTTTAGACCTTCAGGTTTGTTCTATGTTTTTATTGATTATCTATTCTGTTTTTCTTTTATTCATGTTTTTTTCTTTGTTGTGGATGTGGTGGAGATGAAGTGGCTAGATCATAATTCCCTTATAGTAACAGAGGATTGCTACATTTGCAGATGCACTAGAACAGGCCATAAGGATCAAATATATTAATGGATATCTCGTGATTTTCACAAGTTGTAGCCCTGAAAATAGGTCAGACCTGCCCAGGTTCATAATAAAATTGCTATGTTTACAGATAAAACTTAGGAACTAGCAATTCCAAGGGTTGGTAGACCAAAAATGTTGTGTACATGATTTCAGACTGAAGGTTATAATATCTAATAATTTCCTTGCTTCAAGGTTCAAGGGAGGGACCTAGACTCTTTACTTTCCCTGCGGGACCCCTTCCAGAAACACTTACGAGAGGAGTTGTGCAAGTATTTACCTGTTGTTGCACCTCTTTTTTTGTATTAAAGTATAATGCTTTCCCAAATACTAAAACTGCGTAATCTGCTTAATATTGTTATATTTGTAAGATTCATGAGCAGCCCCCAGGAATTGTAAGACTCATTGATTAACTTTTGGGATTACAACAATCTCATATGGAAATAAGCTTTCCAGTACTTTGACAGGAAACTAAATCTAGAATTAGAAAGTTAATTCCTAAATGTCTGCTAACAATCTGACAGCTTCACAAGATATCCTAAATGAATTCAACTTCGTTCTATCCTATTTCTAACTTAACTCTTCCATTGACAGCAAAGCTAACTCGATTCTTTCCAGAACTAGTTCACTAAATTGATTACCACTAACCTAAACATATGGAGATTCAATTAAGGGAAACCCACTCCCTTTTGTAAAAAATAGAATCTTAATTTTTGAATGGCCAAATTGCAATTTAAGAGTGCTTCCCTTGCATCATTTATCCTTAGTAAAATATCTAGAGTAACCTTGGTAAGCAACACTACAACTTTGGGAGAAGAGAGGTCTGTAGTGCTTTGGAGCATAACCCAATTGTCAAAGAAAGGGCTAGTACTAATTTTCCAGGTGTGAGAGGTGTGAGTACCTCCTAAATGCATACTAATTTTCCATATGTGAGAGGAAGTGATGTTTTAATTTTGGTAAAAAATTAATGACGTATTTTTTATGTTTACCTATTTCTATAAGTCGCAGTTAATTTTTTCTTAATTTTTCTAGAGGTTGAACTTTAATGAAAGTGGTTTCTAAACCCTAATTTTAATTGCAAGTAATATGGATATGGTGGGTGTATATTGCATAATGTTAGAGGGTGTCATTTATGATTTGTGTTATATCCGGAAACCTACATCCATTTTTCAACAGTGCTCACAAGTGTTTGTCGATCCCAAGAGTTGATACACTCGATGTTTGTACTTCATGTATAAGTCGATGTGATCAGGTGGCGACGCTATTAATCAATCCAAGTATGCATAAAGAGTCGATGTCAATTCTCATTATGCTACTCCATGCAGTCAATCCCAGAGTTGATATAGGAGTCGATGCCTTCTTATGAAAGGAAATATTCATTAGAATATTTTTATTGAGGGTGATTCTTACAAACCTTGGTGCCATGATCAGTTTTATCTCCGTTTTCATTTGGTAAACTCAGTAAAATGTTGGCTTTGGATCTAGATACTCTGGAATTGGATAAACAACTTGGGAAACTTGATCTCGATCTGTTGGACCTAGATCCCCAATACATGGTTATTATATGGTTCTTCCACCGGTAGATCTGCATGGAAAAAAAGGTGGGTACCCATATACGAGAAACCATCTGTAGCTCTTAGGTTCCTCTTTTTAGTAATGCAAACCTCTTCCTTCGCTACCTCTACCACTATGACCTCCAATGATGATGGACTTGGCCCTTATCACTCTAGGCTTACTTTTGGAAGGACCTATTCAACCTTTACTAGTTGGACTCATGCATTTTATGACCTTTCGCTATAATTTGGAAGGGTGTTATTGATTGGTGTCATGGACGTGTCAGAAAGGAATAGGAAACAAAGAGTAAATGAAACCATCGGGTAGCTCCTGCCCCACATTCCTCTCGTTAATACCACTAGGAGAAATTGTTATTTCTCATGATGTCTCTCTCTGACTGATACCAGCAGTTTAAATCAATTTTGCCTATATATCGATTTAATTGCTTAATTTTCCGTTTCACCTTTGTATTTTCTGTCGTTTGATTGTTTCAGGCAGGCCGGAGCACCTTGCATAATTTTATTTTTTGATAGAAAAATGGCAAAGCAAAGTTAGAGATTAAAATTACGTGAAACGGTGTCAGTTGCACTAGTTGGTGGATCGACGACAAGAGAAAATAATCCACGGAGGGACAATATGAATCCGAAGAGAGTCTCTCTAGACAAAGGACTGCGGAGCCGCGTTGTTCCACCTATTCAGCAATCTAGGAAATGCGTTTCTCTTTCCAATTTGACAAATCACACATCCGCCCAATATAAGCATGGCGTTCCCCATAGCCAGGTGAAATCATTTTCCAATTTCTGTCCAAATGGGTTTTCTTGGGTTTGGAATTTGTATTTAGAGAATGCAAGGGTTTTAGGGTTTTTTTTGGTATTTATTATAATTTTACTGGGCAATTTGCTTTTGAAAATTTCTGTCCGAAATTGTAAAAAAATGATTACTTTGTCTTAAAGGGATCTATTAGCCAATCAACATCTTTAAAAGCCAGGGCTAGAGGGACTCCCAGCGGCACAAGAGACTCTGAAATTCAAAAGGGTCCTACAAAATCCTCTATTCCCAGACACCCTGCAAAACCTGATAATGTGGGTCTAAGGGTTCTGAGAAACAATGTGGCCTATGGTATCTCTGGTTCCTCTAATCCAAACAACAGGATTTCAGCTATAGGGGGAAATATTTCAAATACAACTGCTTCTCATTCTTCAATTATTACAGAGGCTCTACCCATTGACGGCAATGCCTCAGATAGTGCTTCGCTAGAGCAGAAAACCTTGCAAAACCTGTACATATCTAAGAATCATTTAAATTCAAAACCATTGGATGATAATTTTATGAATAAACTCTTTTTGCTTCATCACCCGTGTGCTATGTGACTAGAAACCTGACCCGAGTGATCATTTCTTGTTTCTGTTCCAGTTCTTGTTCCTGCTCCTTACCTAACCCTATATTTTTCCATTACTAATCAAATTTATATGTATAATATAGAGGGTGTTAGGGGATTTGCTTTTTATTCCCCAAATCCAGGGTTCATTTCTTGCTTCTATCCCATACTTGTTCCTGCTCCTGTCTTGACCCTATTAAAGTGCATTACCAATCAAATTTATATTCATAATATGGAGGGGGTTGGGGGGAGTTCATGCTTCTTATTACCCCAAATCCATTAGACCCATTTGTTGTTCCATTCCTTGTTTTCCATTTATGGAAACATAGTTCTCACAATTTGAAGGGTTTTCTAAATTTTTTTCACTATTCAATGTGAGCTGCAATTTCTTGTATGCTAACTGTTATAACAATGATACTTATTATAGTCCACCTATTTGAAGAAAGGACTCCAGTGGCAGCAAAGGTGCAAGAATCTAAGTTTGTTGACATCGACGCAGATAACATAGATCCTCTGATGTGCACATTCTATGCCTTTGATATCTATGACTATCTTCACAAAACTGAGGTACTTCCCACCCTTCATGTATTTCATATTTTTATAGGAATAAGATGTTTCAGCTATGATATGTAATACAAGCAATTCATATGTAAGATATGAATATATCTATTGATTCAGGTCATATGTGAGATATAATTATCACTTTTGGTTTTCTCTCAATAAATGATCAGTCTTTTAAGCACCTGCTAATGCCAATTACAACAAAGAAAACAAATCTACTTAAGGATGCCCAGAAACACATGCTGGTACATATTACAGCAAAGAACCAAGGCTATGAAGATGCCTAGAAATAGGGCACAATAGTTTGTTTTACAGGTGTCCTGATCTATGCTTGCTAAAGCAAAAGCAAGATATATCAATAGACAAAAATATTCATGAATCATTACACATCAAAGAAAAAATTATAAGAAAGACTAACGTTTTACTCCATGAGCGAGTGACTGTGCAGACCATAATTACATATCATTACACTCCTCCTTACACATTGAATTTAGCAGCAAATATTTTTTTTCTGTCTGGGTCTGTATCCTGCTGTGATTGAAGCCTTGCATCTTTTATCTCATTTTTTTCCTCAATCACTATCTTTTTGTCCACAGAAAATTGAGTGCAAAAACAAGAAAAACAAAAACCTAGAAGAAGTTTACTAAAACTCTATTTGTAATTCCTCTGGAAAAATGTGGAATTAATGCCAACATGGATCTAATATATAGTTGGATTAGACCTCCTTTTTCCATCAAGTTTGCCTTTATGTCAATGACTGGATATGGCCTTTTGAGGTATTGTTTAATTGTTTTATTACATGTACATGAATAGAAACAAGGAGCAGCATGACACCAATAGTTCTACTCCATTGCAACATCATCGTAAAAGTAGAACAGAATACTTACTACAGTGCCCAACTTCTTCTCTGGGAAAATCTCTGAGAAATAGATTGGGCATTCTCTCAACGGGAGGACTAGATAACTTGGAAAGGAGAATAGGGCCAAAAGCAGTGTACGTGGAATTTCTCTTCAATTATTAGGACAGGAAATCCAAAGTCAAGATGAAGAAACAAAGTGGGATATGTTGAATCCTTGGGTGGACACGTGTGCCACTCCACTGATCCCATCTCACAAAGTATCCAAACATTACTTATTTAGGCCCATTAAAAGTACGGAATTTTCCACTGGATAATAATAGAGAGTTTATATTTTCTTCTGAAAAAGAGAGTTAATATTAAAAGTCCATCTAGATATTTTTGGTATCAGAGTATGAATTTATGACTAATTTTTAGATTTCTTGGAAGGTATTGGTTCATGGGATAGATTATTTGAAATATGATAACTACTTTAATGGTGGCATAAATCCTCAATAGAGGTAAAATCTATTTGTACTATGTTTGATCAATGAGATTTTTATACATGGGTCTAGAATTTATAGTATTGAATTTGTCTGGAAAATATACAGGTACCCAAAAATGAGTGAATCTCTTAGAAAGGTAGTCCTCCCAATATTATATTCAATGTGTGAATGGTAAGAGGCATTTGTAAACAATAATCTATACGTTTAATTCATGGTTTAATTAAAGAGGCACGGTCACCCAAATCTTAGTTTCATGTATTTTGATTATGCAGGGGTGAGCAGAATCCTACAGCTTGGGCACCCAAGATAGCCAATAGTTGGAGAACTACAGGAGACATTGAAGACAAATGGGAAAGGTGATAGACTTCATAGATTCACGGGAATAATGTCTTCTAAATGTTTGAAATTGGGCAGTATAATTTGCTGTGTATAATATATATTTTGTCCTTATAATCATCTAACTCTAAATTGTTTCTCTCAGTATCACATCTAGAGCTGACTAGAATGACCGGTGGGCAGCTTATGCAGGGCCTGGTGGATGGAATGGTAAACTAAAAACTCCTCTTGTATCATGTAAATGATCAAAATGCTACTGCTAATATTTCTATGAGGAATTTCAATCTCAAATTCCAATTTTCTCTATGTATTTGGTCATTTCCTGAGCTAGATCTTGACATGTTGGAAGTTGAAAATGGCCAATTGAGCACTGAGGAATACCGATCACACTTCAGCATATGGGCTTTAATGAAGGTAAGAAAGGGGATCGAGTGTGAGATGTCATAGTCTCTGTTAGAAATTGACAGAAATGAACAATATATTATTATACATCTCCGTGATAACTACTAAATGCAAAAGAAGGATAGAACGAAACAAACTAAATTGGAAAAAGAGAAAAGTAGAACAGAGAAAAATAAAGAATACATAGTAGAATTGATGAAGAGTCAATGAATTCATTTAATTTTCTATATAAAAGTGTGCTACTTGCAATTAATAATTTGACTATCTATTTTTAATATTCTGTACTATCATTGTCTCATGTTGGATGATAATCAAATCTGATATCCTCCTGGAACCTCTGCTGATTGGATGTGATATAAGGTCCGCAACTCCACAAACTATAGAGATTCTAGGCAACAAAGAAGTTATTAATGTCAACCAAGGTTAGATTTATAAATTTGCAAGAAGACTTTTGGTGTATATGTTTCAAGGTTAACTTTGCTAATTGACATCTACGAATTCTATTAGATTTGTGTAGATCCACTAGGAGTTCAAGGAAAGAAAGTCAGCCAGTAGGGGGACATTGAGGTATGAATTATTTTGTAGGTTAAATATTTAGTTTCTCTGAAGATTAATTCAATATCCAAATTATGTAATTTCATATCCTTTGTACTGTATTTACAATTTCAATGTTTGTATGCTATCTCTTGTGCCTTCTATTTTCAATATATGTTTTGTAAGTCTGACCTATTTTCTTTCTATATAAATTTGAACATATAAATGACTGCAGGTTTGGGTTGAGCCACTGTCCAACCGTAGAGTTGCGGTAATCCTATGGAACAGAAGTGGTTCACAAGCATCTATAACTGCCAAATGGTCTGACATTGGCCTTCCCTGTAATGCAGTTGTTCAAGCTAGAGACGTGTGGGCTGTATGACTACTTCATCTTATTTTTCATTATATTTCTCTTTTCACATCATTATCACAATTACCACAACTAAATTTTTGTTTTAGGCATTACTAAACTTTTCTGTGGGGTTTCACATAATTTTCTTCATACCCCCAGTGTCAACTAGTTACATACACCTTATCAGATGCACTGCAGAGAGCAGTACTTCACCTGCCTTGACACAAAATTCTCTAATCAGCAGCTTAGCTTGGTTATAGAACTTCCTAAAGCTTGAACCCAGTAATTGCTAGAGTGTCTGAGGAAAATATGGGAATCAGCTGCAAGTCAAAGCTGCTGATGGGAGACTTGTGTGTCAGAGCACCTGAAGGCTTAATCTTTGGATCAAGTTAGTATATCTTAGAAGTTTTTTTTGAGGATAGAATGCAGATGTATGGTTAGGAAATGGCATGATACTGACTTCTTCCCATTCCCATTTTGACATTGCAGCACTCATACCCTCGATCATGTTTAAAGGGAAGCCTCACATCATCAATTGCTTCACATGCTTTCAAAATGTACATTCTCATCCCTTTGGGATAAACCCTCACCAAAACAACCTATCCTTCCAAGTATGAAGCAGAATGGAATTCTAATTTAAGTTGTTGCTTTATGCAAACATAAATATAGTTTGTGTAATTTTTCTAGGCCATAATTTCAACCGATTCTTCTGAGTATGAAGCAGAATGGCATTCTAATTTCCAATATGTTGAAACAGTAGAACAGCTAGGGACAAGAAATCTAATGGTACAATAGAAATAAGTGAAAAAAAAGCTATTACCTCATTTTTGAAGGTCTTGGTCCAAATAGGATCTTCAGGTTGACCTTGTCTACATTCAGTTAAATCTTTCAAGGCATGGTTCTGCATAGAACAAGACTGAAAACAATTAAGAGGAATGGCAAGGAAATCCAGGTTTATAATTCAATGAAACAATGCATCCACTTCAAAGATAACCATGGAATGATAACACCATATCCACATAATTAATGTGAGCTTGATAGTGGATACAAATTTTACAATCGCACCTAAGATATTTCATTAGGTTGCCTAGCATTCAAAGGTTTCCCATGTTCAGAATTAGCCAAAATAGTAGGAGATTTCCTATTCCCTTCAAAGAAAATATTTCCTGAATTAAATCTAAATGTAGATATACCATGACTTTGGGACATTCTAAGACATTGTTGGATTCTAGCTTCAATTTTTTTGGATTCAACCTCTGCATCCTTACATCTTAAGCATCCTAAAGATTGAATTTTTGTTTCAAGTATTTCTGCCCCAACTTCACCATCCTTATATTAGCATGAATACTACACCAAAGAAAGATCACACTCATTGGTATACTCTTCACTATCACCTGGGAACACACCACCTTGTGAGAGCGCACACTCTTCAATTGTAGATGAAACAGAGTCGAGTCCAATCTCTGAAGTCTTGACCTTGAACTCGTCTTTTTCAATCTCTTTTTCATCTTTGTTAAAAACTTTTCCTGTCATGCATGGCACATATAACCCTGCTATTGTTGCTTCCTTGACATCCTTTTCAAGGTTTTCAAGATAACCAAGTTTTCCTCCACCTTGGGTGCTAGGATTGCCTACAATAAAACAACCTAATAAATGTTACGGTTACTCTACACCAACTGCAAGGATATTAAGTGTTTAGTAAACTATTTTAATTTTTAACATTTAGCTCCATGCCATTATCAATATATAGGAGTAATTGTTTCTTTCGAAATCTTTTTGTCAGTATCTATTATTTCACTTTGAACTTCAGAATCTAAATATACCCAAAGAAATTAAATTATCTTGCTTTGTACTTTCCAAGTCATTAAGCAAAGAGTTAAACTTTTAAAACCTATCCTTTATTTAAACAGAGTAAAAATACCATGTTAACAAAACATTTTCAGAAAGGCTGGAACATAACAAAAACATATATATGACCCAAAGATGAGCATATCAAACCTGAACTGAGAACTCTATTGCATGTTAATTATGCAGCTTCAAATGACTGTGAGAAACAATTTCACAACTACTAGAATCTGAAGTCATGATGCATTGCTCATTACAAGGCTTTGGATGCCCTCCATCTTGTGTTGTTGCTTTAAATGTTGTGCATCCTACATTAACACTAATTTTAGATTCCTGGTTGATAATACAAGCTTTCCCATCATTATCATTCTCTATTTTCATGCCGGTTCTAGCTATTTTAAAACTATGTTCAGATTTCAAGTTCATAAGATTGTATTTAGTAAGACTATTTGGTATTTCTATGCTAGTTTTGGTTACTTCAACATTATTTCCAAAGTTTGGATTCATATGACTAGTCTGCTGAGTAAGATCATCCTCTATTTCTACACCAGGCCCTAGTGCTTTGTCACTCCCTTCAGATTCCTGGTTCATAAGACCAGTCTACCTAGTATGATCACTATCCATATCCATGCTAATGACAACTGCTTCACCACTGTTTTGAAATTCTAGATTTGAGTGTTCAATTTTGTTGGCACAACCATTCACCATCTTAATGCTAAACTAAGCAGTTTGCATTGCTTGCTGATAACCATCAGTCATAATTTTTTCAACATGAAATGTTAAATTATTAAGTTTCTGATGATAGGTGGCTTTTGGTGTAAGCTGAGCCACTTTCTCATTCTTTTTGCATTCCTCTGCCATTGGACCATTCTTGTCAATATCTCCATTCTCTACTGCCATGCTCATTTTGGTTATCTGCATAGCTTGTATACAAGCAGTAAACATACTTTCCTGCACATTCAATGTCAATTCATTAGACTGTTGTATAAAAGATGGCTTCTAACCTACGGTGATTTGTTTAGTTCCCACTAAAAGAATGACGAGCAATTATTTCCCTCTTTATACTTTCACACTTGATAGTGAAACTAAAGACATTGCAGAACAAAAATTCATTTCCAAGTTCCAACACAGTTTTACTATCCTCCGACATTAGCTATCCAATGATCAAATTTCCAGACTTTTGACTTCTCACCTTGTGGGAAGGTAAGGATTCTAATGAAGTAGAATTATTTTCAATCTCTAAGTTATTCACGGCACCACTTTCATTCAAGCTGGCAATGACAGATTTGTGAAATTGAAATTTCTCTGATTCTGTCAATAATGAAACATTTAGATCCTAGACATTTTGGAGGGTAACAAAATCAGTGCCAAGTGATTTCACAATTTGTGATCCACTATTATGATAGTAGATGGCTTGATCACATGAATTTTCAGCTTGTAGGTTGGCAAGAGGAAAAACCTGCAATGTGTGCAATGCTGCCTCTTCACAACTTGGGGAATCGGAATTACATGATACATAGAACGAACTTCCAACAAACAAATTATTTTCAAGTGATGCTTTTTGTTCGTGTGGTTTAGATTTTTTTCTATAAATTAGCTAGGTCAGACCCTCTCTTACTCTTACCGTCTGCTCTGCCCTACCTCTATCCTCCCGCAGAAACATACCCTATGTTATAATGTTGTACTAATGGTAGGTTTTGAACAATTCTTCATGAACCTTGAACTTTGTACTTGTAAATATAACTCCACACGAAAATACGAGACCCGGGTCTTAGTGAGGCTCTTATATTCCATTGAAGAAGCAACGCATCCCACGTGGGGAGTCAGAGTGGAAGGCATAAACATGCCATAGGGCCTGAAGGGAATTG
>LPNX010498539.1:121752-135278 GCA_001517045.1 Pseudotsuga menziesii
CCTTATGAAGAAATAGTTTCTTGTAGGTAGTTCAAATGGGGAATATTAACCTCATCATGATTTTCTCTATCCTTTGCTTCATCATAAATGTGCATTTCATGGTCAAGTAAATTCCTTCATTTTGAAAGTCACAAATCTTGATAAGAATATGCCTTTATGCAACTATGCATTATAATAACACCGTAGAATACTAGTCTCTCCAACCTTTTCGATAGGTTTAGTCAATCTCGAAAGTTTACTAGAATCTAAATTTTAGTGTAGTCTTATTTTAGGTGACCATACATTCTAAGGAAAGTTTAGTTCTTATCAATGGTTATTTCTCTCTGTGAACTATTGTCCAATCATCATGGAAGCTATTTCATATCCTGTACATCTCAACACAGAGCTGATATATATTTTGTTATACCTAATAGTTTGCAATTTTTTCAAGTTTAATTCATGCTTAACTAGTTGTCTTGCATTTCAAATAATTGGTATCATCACCTAGAAGCCAAATATACAACCCTTTAAAGGTTTCTCTAAAGACGCAATGTTGTAGGAGCAGGGTATTTCTCTTTATATTTGCAACATGACTCTTTAATTATTGAATCCACTATTAGGTGCCCTTATAGCCAAGGAATAATGGTTCACAAAGCATAACTCCTCCATACAAAATGGTACCTTTGAAACAGTATATGATTAAATGCTAAATACTTGCAATACTTGCAATTCCCCAAGTCAAAATACTCGCAATTCTTTGAATTCTAGGTCTAGAGATCATTTTTGCAAGACATTACGGTGCATATGGAGTCAAGTCTCTAATTTTGCAAATGATAATCGTCGAGTCTCCATTGGCAATAAGTTTCTGAATCTGCCTAACTCTTAGAATGTTTATCACTTGATTTAAAGCTAAAATAGGCTTCACAATAAGAGAAGAAACCTTTTGCAGTTTGATCACAACCATAGACCTGCTTATTATGGAACCTTCTCAAAGAAACGGTGAATATACTTTGCATAATTTTAAGTTTATTAATTATCAAAGCAACAGGTTGTGTTTTAATTTTGATAGCCCATGATGAGGAACATATGAAACACCTTGAAGCTAATGGATTATTAATAATGTAGTAGACAAGAGGGAAAGTTTTGTTTCTGACTCTTTGTTTTTGATGCAGTGATGGCATTGGGCTTCGAAATCCTTTCAGGAAGGAGTCTTCTTTGGACTATGAGAATGACAGTGATGAATAATGGGAAGAGGTACTCATCACTAAATCTCTTTGGTAAGAGTATTTGTAGTATTTTCATTAGCTTTAGTTACAGGAAAAATTGTACATAGCTCTCAGGAATTAGTTTATCAAAAATACTAGTTACTAGTAAGTTGTAATAGTAATAAATATGTAGTTTGTAGATTGATATCTATCATAAATTTGTTTGAATATCACCATTGTCAAGCAATAACAACTTCTTAAAGGGTTCTAGCTCAATGGTAGAGCACCTGCCTAATTATAGGCAGAAGGTTGGTGGTTCGATTTCTCTGTGCCCTATCATAAATTTGTGACTACAAAAACTACTAAATTCACATATATACGACTATTAGTAGCTAATTTCTTGTATCTTAGTCGTATTTAGCTTAGTCATTAATATGTTAACATATAGTAGTTTATTTAGTCATATATTTGGTTATTAATGGTTGCAATCAGTTACTAAATCAACGACTAAATCAATGACTAACTCAGTGACTAAATCAATGAGTAAATCCGTGACTAAATCAATGACTAAAACATTAACTATCAATGACTAAAACAATGACTAAATCATTGAATAACAATGACTAAATCAATGACTACTAAGTCAAGCTATTAAGGACTAGTGAAATATGACTAGCTATAAGATAGTGGAAATTTGCTACTATTAGTCACCGACTCAAAAATAGTCATTTATAGCGTGATTTTAGTCATTTTTTTAGTCATTAATTTCTCATTTTATACTAGTGGATGTTTAATGAATTAGCCTTGTGGTTTGTTAGTTTTGGTTTGGGAATATCACAGGATTCGATCCTGGATGCATTTTGAATAAAATGAACAAAAATGTAAGAGCATGCTTCTTAGTTTCCTTAATGTGAGATCATGGATTCGTAGATGAGTTTCCACTAGTGTGATGCACATGGAATGACTCTGTTTTGATAATCTTGTTTATGTAATTAGTTATTTTAATTCTATGTTTATCATTTTAGTTGTTGATATGAATGTATCTATCGACCTAGAGACAAACCTTTGTGAGTTTCAATGGTTGGGCTGGGTTAAAAGATTTGAAATGATTTAGGTGAAATCCCACAACCAATCCTCGATAGGATTCAATGGTTGGGTTGGGTTAATATTATTTAGCATTGTTTATGTTTTCGTAGGATGGATTTATAATGTTTATTTTAAAATTTTTGATTGGTGTTACGATATGATGTTTATGGTTTATTTATTAGGTGGAAACAATACCATACTTGCTGGCAATATGAAATCTTCCAGCGTTTTGATTTTATGTTGAGAGTTTGATTTTAATGGTTTTTAAGAGATTCGAGCTATGGTTAGTTTGTTTCTTTTAGTTTGTAGTTTATTAATTATTTAAAAAGTTTTGGACCTAGCTTTAATATTAAGGGCTCAGAGATTGGAACTATGTCCTGTATGTTTATAATTTTATAAATGGTTTGTTTTAATGAATTTTGTGGTTTACATTTAAAGTTTGAGCAGAATGTCAATAGCTAGTTTATTTGAATAACAAGAGTTTTAAAATCTAAGATATGCATGTTTGACAATTTAAAACAATACTAAAAGAATATAAACTATATTTTCCTAGCTAGGTAATAATGGTCAAGTTTGATGTTTAAGCAAATAAATCAACCTATAGCATAACATCTACTCCTAGGTTTTATATACAAATAGTTCAGGATTTAAGGCTCTGTAAACAAAAGGAAAACCTAGCTGAAGCAAACATACAATATACAGATTTTCATTCAAGATTATAAACCCTACTTTAATAAAATCTATAAGAACTGTAGAGAAGGTAAAAACCTCATACCTACAATTTGTAGTTATTTAATAGCTAGAGCCATGTACACTCAGGCATGCAGAATTAATAAGAACATAGAAAATTCTGACCTCAGATCTGTTAACCAAATAACTTGGGAACTACCATGTTCCACCCAACCATGACCTGAAATTGTTCCTGGTTTCTATCCGTATCCCCCTGAGTTGGTTCCAACATGCAATTAGTCTTGAGATCCTAAAGGTAAGGTTTCACCTATATGAAATATCAGGTTCTGTACGAGATTGCTTTTCTTTTTGGAAAAAAATGCTCTCCCAAAATTCTTAGGAGAATAATGATTATATAAAATAGAATGAGATATCCAAGCCATTCTTTGGCTTGGGTATTTATAGAAAATCTTTAAGAAAAATGAAAGTTAAATTTTAGTTAGATCAAGAATCATTTATTCTTTTGAAATAATCTTTTACTTGATTTATGTGAATTTAATATTTATTTAACTTGACTTAGGAACTTTTTGACCAGTTCCTATTTTGACTCTTTTAGGTATTAAATATTTAATTGATTATTTCAGTAAATAGTAATACATAGGTTCTTTCTTTATTACTTATAGTTACTATTATTACAACATATGCTTACTTATATATAAACTCTATATATACATATATCATTGTTAACATTTAAATTAGGTATCATATAGCATGATCCCAATCACATGGTACTTTCCTTATCTTATAATCATTTCTTTTATAAAGGCCTTAAGGTAGGGTTGGTCAACTAAGTTAGGCATCTCTAAACCTCCTTGCATGTTGGATTACCTCACATATTGTGGTGGTTCTTCAGTGCTTGATGAGAAACAGAAATTTGAAATTTCATTTAATCAACTTTAAAAATAAGTAAGATGAGGTCGATGTTTTATCAGAATCATTTTCACTCAACATAATTAATTTTCAGTAACTACTAGCGTTATTCAGAGCCCACACTCAACACTAAAAACAGAGATTTACACTTAGTGTAATTCCAGAGCCTCTCGCTCAACACTAATGCTAGGATGTACTTGTATAATACACCTAGAGATACAATGGCCAAGGATCCGATGTTCTAGAGCTTATGCTCAACATCAATTTGCAATGCTCCAGGGCTTATTCCCAACACTTCCAATTCTTATCTTTTCATGTGCTTCATAACTTTATGCTCAATACAAATGTTTCATAACTCATGTTCTCCAAAGCTAATGCTCAACAAAAACATCAAATACTCATGTGCTTTAGAGATCTCGCTCAACACAATCATCAAATCACTCATGTGCTCGAGATCTTACTCTCAACACAAACATCAAATCACTTGAATGTGCTCCAAATCTTGCGCTCAACACAGACATCAAATCACTCATGTGCTCCAGATATCACGCTCAACACAAACATCAAATCACTCATGTGCTCCAGATCTCATGCTCAACACAAACATCAAATCAATCATGTGCTTCAGGGTCGACGCCCAACACATGCAAACACATATATGCTAAATAAAACATATGCATTGGATTACACCCAATATATCCAACAAATCTTCATACTCATGTGCAGTGGTTCCTTATGCCTAATATACAAAATATAAACATCAAAGCAACATCACATGCGATGGGAGTTATGCCCATAAGTGTTAGGTCAAAATTCAGGATATTACACCTTGTTAATTCCTTTTGAAAAAATATATGATTGAATCATAATAGAGTTGGAATTCAGCAAGGTACTAGAAACAAAAAGTGTCACAAATTGTATTGGTCCTAATTGGAATGCTCCATCTAATGAATAAAGTATAATTGTAAGTACAAATATTAATAAAATAATAAATTAAATTAGGCACATACTTAGTTTAATTTGGGGGTTGCATTAAGTTGAAAGGGGGATTAATGCATGGATGGAAAGTTTCATCCATGCAAATTGAACCTTTTTTTTAATAATAAGGGAAATTTTTAAGCAACAAACTCCCCAAAGGAGCATTGAAATAGCATAAATCTCTTAGAAAAGAAAGAGTAACCCATGCCTTAATTTAATGAAGAACATAGATGAATAACAAGCCTCTTCGAGGGGAAAAGCTCCTTACGCGATGTACTATGTACATAAGACAAGACAAGATGATATACATGATTCAAATGAAAGGGTAGCCTTCCTATATATAGGATACAAAGAGATACAAGTATAACTAATGGACCCAAATCAACATAACTAATATAATAATATTAATGAAAATGACCACTAATAGACTAAACCTAACATCAAGACTAATATAATGTGCATTCTATAGGGGGGAATGTGCCCAACATTTAGGGATTAACATGCCCCTTTACTTCATACAAGTGTTGTCCTCAACTCTTGGTTAGTTGTGGATGCTTGTGTATGAAGGACTCATCTTTCCATGTTGAATATGCAACTAGTAAGCTCTTCCACTTAATGAGGTACTTAGTAATATCTTGATTTCATAACTATTTGGTCTATATTCCAATGATTTGTTTAGGTTCCCATATGATTTTTCCTTCTTCAAAACTCAATTCACTATGATGTTGATCTTCCTATTTTTTCATTATGTGTTTTGACATAGCTAAGTTGTACTTCTCTATTTGGATAACTTCTTGCTGGTGTTCTATGTGATCTGCCACAACTTGAACTTTATATTTTCCTTTTAAGGGAGATGTGATATATGGAATTTGATACCCATAAATTTCCATAACTAAAGACATTTTTTATGATATATGGAAAGAAGTAGTGTACCACAATTTTTCCAAAGGAAACGGTTTCACCCATTATGCTTGTTTATCCACTGCAAAAAAGAAAAGATATCCTTCCAAACATTTTTTAATTATCTTAGGTTTCCCATCATATAGAGGATGATAAGATGAGTTGTGATCCAACTGAGTACCCAACTAAGAAGATAATTAAGTCCAACATTTTCCAGTTAAAATTGGATCTATATTTCTTACAATAATATTTTGTTTTACATGTAACTGTTGCTTTATTTTGATGAATCCTACAACTATTTTACTTGCATGGAAAGGGTGAGAAATATCTATGTAATATAAGCCATACTTCTTGTGTACCATTACCAATAAGAACTTTGGATAGGCCTAATTATGACAGCTTCTAACATTTCTTCAACCATGTTATCCATTTCATTCTTTTGACCATAGGGGTATCTATAAGGTATGATGTTTGAAGGAACACTTCCTGGAATTAAGTGAATAGCATGGTCCAAATCTCGAACAAATGGAATAAATTTTGGAATGTATTCAAATACATCAAAATTGTTGTTACTAACCCTTTGGAGATCTGGGGAAACATGGGCCTTAATTGTTTGAACATCTAGTGAGCATAATTGTGCAATTAAACCTTATTTTACTTTTTTTTAGCAATTTTGGCATACCTTTAGAGATGATAACGTTTCTTGGTTTCCCTGTAATACCATTTAAATAAAAATTATTTTCGTTCCCAGGAAAAATTCATGAAAAGATTCTGAAAATTAAAAGCCATTGTTCCCAATGATTGTAACCATTGAACCCTAAGACAACATCAGTACCACCCATTGGGATAACAATGATTGGTGTATTCAATACATATTCCCCCATAGTAAGATTGATATTATGGAATTTCCCTAAGAAATTGATAGTTACTTCATCCGAAATGATTACTTGAAATTATAATGTTGGATATACAAAGCAATTGAGATCTTTGGCTCATTCACAATCAATGAAATTATGAATACTACAAGAATCAATCAACATTATTACCTTTTTCTGTTTCATATATCCCTCAATATTGAGAGTTTGAAGAGTTCTAATTCCAGTGAATGCATGGCAATATATGGCTGGAGTAATCACTTCTATTTCATTAACTTGTGATTGTACCTGTTCTTTTGGTTCTTTCTCTTCACAATCTATGTAGATTAATTTATTTTCTCCACGCTTATTTCCTTTACTATTCATTTTGTCACAATTAAAGTATAGACATTTTTCTCTTATTTCCTCTAGTTGTTGAGGTGTCACCCTTTGAGATGGGATAGAAGGAGGAACACCATTCTCTCTGTATGTGTAGGAAGTGGTATTTCTAGTCTCCATCGCCATATTTTTACTTTCAACCTTCCTTTCCATTATGAAATCCTTCTCCAACAATGGTGATTCAAATAGAAACACCCCATATTGAATGTTATCCTTCAAGCTTCCAATAAAGAGATACAACAATTTATCCTTGAGTATTCCCTCCACTCTGAGACTCAAATTTCAAAACTATTGAATGTGCTCGCTTACAAGGTCCTTTTGTCTTACATTTAATAATTAAGTAAACAAGTAATTTATATTTACATCATCATGGAATGATATCAATTCTTTTGTAAAGATGTACCAAGATATAATGGAGTTATTTTTTAATTCAAAAATCCATTTCTACCACACAAACTACTCAGGTTCTAAAGACAAAGAGGCAATGGATACATTTTTGGATATTTGGCACCTGGTGTATATGAAAGAATTGCCCCATATAAAATATCAATGTTATTGGGTCCTTGCCATAAAAATTCATCATGTGAATCTTGGGGAATTATCTCAAGTTACTTCCATTACTAGAATCAATTCCTCTTGGAATATTCTTATTAATGAAAGGTTTCTCAACATGGACATTATCTTTATCTTCATGAGTAACTTGGAACACAACATCACCTATAGGTAGATTATACTTTAATTTTTATATCATCTTAGAATTATTTCCCATCATCTTCTCCTCTAAATTAAGTAAATCAACCATTTTCACAGACCATTTAATCATATCTTCCAACTTGGACACTTGAAAATATAGGTCCTCCCCCTCATTGTACATTGGGGATGAAACCTCTAGTGGTTTGAGGTGGTATTTTGAACAATATAAATAGATATCACACCGTAAGGTTCACCTCAAATATATCCTTCCACTCAAATTTATTCAGGTTTAAAATGTTGTACATTTTACAAACCGTGATTTGAATATTGTTTACTTCCCTACTTTTGGCCGGATTTTCTGACTATGGCCAACACACAGAGAAATCCCACACAAGAAACTTAACACATCCCCTAGTTTGAAATAGATAACTCTCCCGAGAACAAATGCCCCGGCCCCTATATGTGTTTGCTTTCAATAAGAGAGTCTCACAACTTAATGACATGAAATTTAAATAACTAATATGAAATAAATAACTAATTTATGATACAAATTTCAATAAGTGGAAACACACAGATTTAGCAGATGCTAACCTGTAGCTTTGAAGCATGAAATTATAATTTTAAATTTCAAAACTAATTATATATATAGGTTTTCCTCAATAAGAGTGTCACACAAAATAATATGAGTTTTGAAACATGTAATTAGAATCCTAATGATCTAATATAATTAATATGAAATTAACTAATGTAGGATGCAAAATTCAATAGATGGAAACATATAGATTTAGCATTGCGCTGTAGCTTTTAAGCATAAAAATCTAATTCTATTTTTTTTTAAAGTAATTTTAATTAACCTATTTTGTAATCTAAAGAATTTACAATTAATCTTGATGCATTAAAAAAATGATAGTATCACTTGCTTACTGTTAAAAAAAAGAAACACAATAATAGTTTGAATTATCAATATTTTCATAATCAAGAAACCATATGTTTATGATTATAAAAATTTATTTTCACATCATATTCTGCAACCATTTTAAATAACCAGACAAGAAATAGCTTAAAAATGAATAAACTTATCTGATGTACATTTAATTAAGTAAATAAGAACAATCTTACAAAACATAATTAGATGCTTGAAATGATCACAAGGATTAAGATGATTTCTAATTGGTGTGTGATAAAAAAATATTACAGAGCTGAATCGATCTCCTCTAAAGTTGATGGCTAATAATCCTGATCTCCTCTTCTGCATATAAAGATTACAAAAGAATAAATGCAAGTTACATCGGTATGGAAAAATCCTCAAGTCAATGTGGATACCTTCCCCCTGGCTGGAAATCGAAGTCATCTTTATATAGGTGCTCATCTTCAAATAACAACTTCTTGGATAATAGTGATCAAGAATCCCATGATCTAATGCATTGATTATTTACAAAAACAAATATCTCTCAATTGCTGGTGTGATTGAGCTCTCATCTGCAGATCCGTTGTAACTTATCCTTTGTTCCGGGAATGATGTGATTTTCTTTTACAACATCATAAATTAATATTAATGAAACCTCCTCATTCTCAGCGATTTAGTGGAATCTATCTTGCGTGGTTTGTTGTACGATCTTTGTAGTCCTCCTGTATTAGTCTGTGAGGAATTATTTTAGCATCCAAACTTCGCACGATTTGGTGTAACAATGTCCTTCTTTTCTGGAAATTCGAGAGCTCTTTTAATGGACTGAATTCCAAATGATCTTGACATCTGCTTATGTTTATTTATTTCACATTTAATTCTTTATAATGATCTCAATGCATTTTACTTCGTTTTTGATGGACTGTTGAAGCGGTTTTGTTGGCAACCAATTCTACAATCGAATCATATATACCTTGCAACGCTCTATTGTTCCAAATTTTATAGCTGCAATCTTCACTCGTAAACTCCTGTAAGGTGTGCATAATAACCAAAGCCAAAGGTAAGTCAACTTCCAGTCATATGATGAGATATCAATAAGTGAATGAAGTAAAATTTCCAATTTAATTAAAGAATGCTTGATAAATGAGAGGAAATATTCACGTATGAAAGTCATAAGTCATGATTTGTGAAAAGTAATAAAATAAAGAATATACTAGTCGAAGTTTTAATTGATGTTCATGATTTCATATTTTAATCTTGGATAAAATAATAATAAAGTTTTAGGCATTAACTAAAATATATGATAACTTATATAATAAAATAACTTTATAAAAATAATCTTCATTTGTAAAAACTTCTAAAATTTAAATTCTTGACTTACAATTATATCAATGTAATTTAATTTAAAACATAAATTAAATTCAAGAATTTGTTTAAGTCAATTTATTATCCTCAATAAAAATCAATCTCATACTCAAACAAATAGAAATAATACCAAGAAAACAATAAGAATAATGACATTTGGCTCAATTGGAAAAGAAACCAATCATATTGAATCTTTAAGAATAACCTATAGAGGTGTGGATCAAATAAAAATAAGTTTTTAATTAAATTTCCTTAATTTTGCACGAAATTATGAAATTACACACAAGGCAAAATTATTGTAAGAAGTTTAAAGCTTAGAAAATATGATGGATCATTTGAAAAATAGGATTAAAGATATGATTCTGTTTTTCAATATATACTCCTTCACGACGTCGATCAAAATTATTAGCATTGATCTTTTAGTTAATTAATTATGATCTACTCAAATGGTTATTAATTCACAAATGCATCACCAAACCAAAATTTGGTAAAATAGTCGAAGCATCATATTAGTTCAACCAATCCAAACCGAAGGATATGATTAGATCAAACAAGCTCAAGAAAGACAAAGCAAGTGTTATTCATCAACTAGAGGGCCAAAAGATGCCAACGACAAAGATATCCGAATCACAAAATCCTTATACAATGAAAGCCAAGCTAAAAAACAAGTACTGCAAAAAGAAAAAGATCAAATATAGAAAGCCAAGAAACCACCTACCAAAGCAAGGAAGATAAGATGAAGGAAAACAAAAAGCAAATACTTACAAAATTCTAATGGGGGGTCCCTTTATTTTGCACAAATAAAGAGGATTTGTTGGGGTGCCAACAAAAGGTGACATGCTACGCAAACCATTTAGCTTCGTATGTTTACCTGAATATTATAGATATAGGAAAACGAAATAAAGGTTTCTCGAAACATCAAATTTCACACCACATTCAAATTTACCCTATAATTAGCCTATATAGAAAAGTTTTAACTTTAAGTGCTTTTACAATCAAATGAATTATCCTAACTATTATTCGAAGGCTTCATAAAGATGAATGACTTTAAATGTATGCATAGGAAATAAACCTCATCAAGAATGCTTTCTCAACAGCTAAAGGTAATCAAATAAACATCAACATAAATATATGAACTCCATACCTTAAGGATATATCTAGATAAGGTCCCCATCCATTAGACATATATAACTGAAAGATTTGTTTTCTCATTTTCTCATTTCTATCATCATCATTTTTTAGACTAATATTAATTAGATATTTGGTTCAAGAATACTATCGTGGTAACCATATATTGATAGCATCATTCACGACAACTGCTAGAGATAAACAGGTCATCTCATGATGAGACCTCCCATCCTTTAATCTTATGACCAAGACCCATCACCTTGGTGATCAGAAATGATGTTATCGTTGACAGGGCTGATGATCATGTTCAATTCATCTTTATTTAGAGACCTCCTATTCTTCAACCATTTTTTCTATTAATTAGATTTATAAAAAGTTGTTTACTAACCAATTTATCGTAATGTGTGGGAAAAATAACCAAGATAAAACTCCTTAAATAGCATGGAGGCCTAATGATGGCTAATGCAACTGATTGAAAAGCTTATGAGAGAAAAAGTTCTTAGCAAGATAACTTTCGTAGCTAATGATATCATTCTCAAAATAAAATCCAAGAATAATAACTAGGAGTTCAACTGATTGATTGGTTAAGTTCATAAGAAATGTTTCACGACTACGAGTGATTTCGTCACAATAAGAAGATTTGATACAACAAGAAGCCTCTTATAACATTCCCTTTTAAAAGATATAAGGTTTATTAATAGAGAAACATATCTACATGAAACAATGTTCCATTACAATATTATTTATCTACAATACCCCCTTACTTCAAGAAAACTAAAAACAAAGAGGAAAATAAAAAAGCTCTAAATCTCAAATTCACTACTGAAACAAATCAACCAAACAAAATTGAAATTTAAAAATGCAAATATAAATATCACTAATTTAACCAAAACATTCAAAAAATTATATACAAGATAGGACCTTATCAAATCTAAATTTCAACCAAAAGGTATCTATTACAATCCAAAAGAAAAGAAGAATTAAGTATTCACATAGATGGCCAATTTTTTAAATGACACTCAAAATTTTTAATATCTATCGAAAGTTCAGGTGACTGTCAAAGAAGATAAATAAACTCAAAATTCAAAAATCAAGATATGGTCATATTATATAAGACGAGCTATACAAAATAATGTAAAAATCATCAAATCATGACATGCGTAAGGAATGACGAAAAATGTCTTAATATTAAAATTGACCACAATATAAGGATACAAAGGATTAATCTTTTAGCGAAAGGGCCAATATGAATGGAAAAATAGGAGATGTGAATAGAAGATGCACGTAAAACAGATGTGAATTCGTCATTGACATCAAGTTTCCAAAATTATTTAGAAATCTTAGAATTATTAACATAAAAATGTATTCTTCTTTTCCTACGATTATGATCAACTTCATTTAATCATGTTTGAAAAGTTCAAATGAATGAGACATTTTTCCTCAATACTATTTACAAATGAAATCAAAATGAAAAACTAGATTATACGTTGTGCATTTTATAAAAAATAATTACAAAATGAGTGAGTTGCAATTTAGAAAAAAAAATTATATATGATTACACTCTTTATTAAAAAAAAATGAAAAAACCTCCAAAGGGTCATGACAAAATATTCTAATCAAAGATAATCAAATAAATAAAGGATATTTGTAAGAAACCAATTATTTCAAAAATCAAATGAACACCCTAGCAAACCAAAATATCAACTCAAAAACTAGTCAAAATTTACAAGGTTGAAATGATAGGAAATCCAATAAACTATATCTCAAAAGTGAAAGCGAAAAGAAATCAAGTTACACCAAGCTCAATATTAACTTTTTGATGAATAAACTAATTAAATTTTTCAAACCATTATTAATTTCATGTCATAACCTTACTAAGTGTTGTAATTGAATGAAAGAGAATTCTTAAATTAAAGATCAATATAAAATAAGATCTTAATAGAATTTAATTGATCTAAAATTATAAAACAATTTTCCATCAATTTATTATGTCTTAATTTGTGATTGTGGCAAGATAAAAATAAGACTTCTTCTTGATGATAAACATAGTAATTATTCATAAAAAATCCTAAATTATCATTTTTGAAAATGATTGATTACAAGAAAATTTAGAGAAACTTTCATCAAAATAGTATTTAAGAGAAAAATTAAGAATTGGCATGAATGTTATAAAAGTTTTGAATGAGTTAAATTAACAAACCCAAATTCGAGTGAGCAATCATACTGAAAAAATTTGAATGATAAAATGTGGAAGTCATAAGGCTAATCTACACACTTTGATAAATTCATCAATGAATGTCAATGCAAGAATTTAAGAGAATCTAAATGAATCATTACACTAGTGGAAAATGAGAGATTAGTGACCAAAAAAATGACCAAAATCCGCATATCAATGACCACTTTTGGTTTGGCGATCACTGGTGGCTAATTTGCGGT
>LPNX010498548.1:2361-16443 GCA_001517045.1 Pseudotsuga menziesii
AGGTGGCTGGTCAACATAAAATTCTTCTTCAAGAATGCCATTAAGAAAGGCAGATATCACATCCATTTGATACACAGGCCATTGATTTTGTGTTGCAATGGAAAGTACACAGCTGATGGTATCCATCCTTGCTACAGGAGCAAAGGTTTCATCATAATCTACACCATACTTTCGTGCATATCCTTTGGCAACCAACCTTGCCTTGTGCTTTTCAAGTTCTCCTTTTTCATTCAATTTGGTCTTCTAGACCCATTTGACTCCAATACTAGTTTTGTCTGCAGGGATGTCGACAAGATTCCACGTCTGAGTTTTCTCTATTGCATCAATCTCTTCATTCATGGCTTTTACCCACTGTGCATCTTTCACTGCTTCATTAAAAGATCTGGGCTGATAGGAGAAGAGAGAAAACTGAAGTTGCTCATCAAGAATTGGAGTTTGTTCATAAAACTCTCTCAAGCTTTTGGTTTTTCGGTTCTGTGGTGGACCGTCTGTGGCTTCTTCTTGCTGCTGTACTTCAAATCTTGGAAGTCTGATAGGTAGATCTGGCTGATGTGAGCGTTCTTCATGTTGTATGTCTGAAGGATCACTCCATCATTTGTCTTCAATAAACTTTACATCTCTGCTCACCACAAGCTTTTTGGTGACAGAATTATACAACTTGTATGCCTTGTGTTGTTCACTATAACCAGTAAAAATACAGTGCTCACTTTTCTTGTCTAACTTTATTCTGAGTTCATCAAGTATATGCACAAAGGAAACATAACAAAATATTATGAGATGTGAGACACTAGTCTTAGTGCCACTCCATGCTTCTTCAGGAATCTTGTCCTGGACAGTCACTGTGGGTGATCTGTTGAGAAAGTAGACTGAGCATCCAACAGCTTCAGCCCAATACTCATCTTATAGCTTCTTGTGTGACAGCATGCTACGGGCCATGTTCATGATGGACCGGTTCTTCCGTTCAGCAACTCCATTCTTTTGTGGAGTGTATCTAGTGGTGAATTGTCTCTGGATGCCATGTTGCTTGCAGAAGTCTGAAAACTCATGTGAATCATATTCACCTCCACCATCTGATCTAAGCATTTTAATGGACTTTCCAAACTGCTTCTCAGTGAGATCCTTGAACTCTTTAAACTTGGAGAAGGTCTCTGATTTGTTACTGAGAAAATAAATCCATGTTTTCCTGCTAAAATCATCAATAAAGGTCAAAAAATAAAAACTGCCTCCTATGGATTGGGTTTGCATTGGTCCACAAAGGTCTGTATGAACTAACTCAAGTTGCTCTTTGGCTCGAGATGTGGAAGTGGGGAAACTGTCCCTATGATGTTTACCAGTGATACAATCCTCACAGGTGCTAGATTGTTCATGAATAAGCGGTAATCCTTTGACCATTGACTGTTTGTGCAAGATATTGAGACTCTTGAAGGGAAGAAGACTGAATCTACAGTGCCATAACCAGGATTCATCTTGACCGAAAACTGTATGAGCTACAGGCTGTGGAAGCTTGGCACTCCTAAGACTGAGAGGAAATATTCTATTCTTGGTCATTTCAACTTTAACTATGAGTCTCTTACTGGGAGGTTTATCATAGATAGCACAGTATGTATCATGAAACCTAACATCATACTGGTTCTGAAGTAATTGATCTATACTGATCAAATTTACATTCAAATGAGGTACATAAAACATGGCATGAATGAACTTCTTTTCATTTTTCTTAGTAAGTACAGGAATAGTACCTTTTCCTTTTGTTGGAACCAGAAAGTCATCTCCTAGCTTGATATTCATGACAACAGAGGAATCCAGACTAGAGAATAGTGACTTGTTACCTGTCATGTGATTGTTGCAACCGCTATCTAGTAGCCATAGATCTAGCTGTAGTGTTCTTCAGTTGCTTGATAAGACAGAAACATCATCTCTGATGAGCCTTCTTCTTCTTTGGAGACATTGGCTCTTCTATTGCTCTGGTTACCTTGCTTCTTTCTGCATTCTCGTTCATAGTGCCCATGCTTCTTGCAGTAGTTACACTGAACATTGGACTTATTGGACCATCTCTTGCCTCTCCCCCTCTGACCTTGAGAGTTGTGAGAGTGTTCTGAATTCTCCAAGTGGTCGTGACTGTGACTGGTTATGTCTTCTATAGATCGAGACCCTCGGCCTCTTCTTCCTCTACCTCGTCCTCCTCTGCCTCGACCTTTGTTAAGGGAAGCCTGGGTGCTGAATGCATTGGTCAACGATTCTTCTTCTTGAGTGAATCGGGCTTCATGAGATAGAAGAGATCCAGTCAACTCTTCTAGGGTGAATTTAGACAGATCTTTTGCTTCTTCTATGGCAGTCACTACCATAGCAAACTTCTTGCTGAGACACCGAAGAATCTTTTGAACAACGATATTTTGTTCTAGCGGTTCACCATAGGTTTGGAATTGGGTCACAATACCCAAAACCCTAGTCATGAACTGATCCACAGTTTCTGACTCTTTCATCTTCAATCTTTCAAATTGAAGGCGTAGGGTTTGCAGTCTTACCGTTTTAACGTGATTGGTTTCCTTGTAGGCCGATGCAAGTAGATTCTAAGCTTGATATGCGCTTGTAGCACCTGAGATCCGTGGGAAAATGGACTCCTCATTGCAACTTTGGATCATCCATGTGGCTGTGAGATCTCGGTCTCGGCGAGCTTCGAGAGCATTCTTCTGGGCATTATTCATTGCAGCCAGTGCAGCTGCTGCATGTTCTTTGAACTCGGTTTCCACCATATCCCAACATTTGTTGAGTTGCAGAAATGTCTTCATTTTTATAGACCAAAATTCATAGTTCGCTCCGGTCAGAATGGGTCCAGAGATTGGCTTCAATGACATCGTACTAGCCATCTAATATGACTAAAACAAAAAATTTGCCCTTACTTTTCTCCCTTTTAAAAAAAAATAAAAACTAGCATACAAAAGCACTATGGGCAGATTGATTACCTTCTAATTATTAAAGATAGATTAAATAGGAAATACAAAACAACAATACTATGGGTGAATACCATAGGTGAATAAATACTATGGGTGACCTAACTCACTATGTAACTACGGGTGAGATTACACTCTTCAGCAAGGGGGACACTCAAATACCTCTACGCGATTTTCAAGTTTTTTTTGACAATTTAAAAAGACGAAAATATCATTAAACTAATAAACCTAAAAGCTAATCCACCCAACCCCTCTCTTAAAAGCCCAACCCATCCCTTATTTTCACATTTGAAACATTCATTTTATTCAAATGGATTTTCTTGGAGAGAAGTGGTCGATAGTGAAGAAGAGAGAACAGATTTTCCAAAAGAAAGGAGCGATTTGCGAAGGGAAGAGTGATTTCATTGCTTGAAGGTTGGAGCAAGGGGTTTGAACTTTGAAGGCTGAAGCATGGTTTGGTTTGTGTGCCATTGATCACTTATGAGAGTGACTCTGACTCACATAGTGACACTCCCATAAATGGTCGTGGTGGCTTCACACAACTGATGCATGAGGATGACCATTTCATGGAACTATCTCCTTGATGCTCTTTGATGATTTCAACTTTATTTTCGCTACTTTTATTTTCAGTGTTTATTGTCCATTGTTAGTTTTCAATTTAACTTTTGAGTCTCGAAGCAGATATTGTCATCAAGATGATGATATATTGTCATCAAGATGACCTTAGACTAAGTCTTTGATTCATCATATTTTGACTCTTTAAATTTAAAGGTGTTTAAGACAAGTGTATGTGCCATGTCTATAATTTAGAGTCAAAGTTATAATGGAAGATGTGCATGTATTGTAAATTTAAAATTTATTAATGTGAAATTCAAATACTTGAATGATAAATTATTTATGAATCAATGATGAATAGACAACTGTGTTTATAATGACGAATTTACCATTTTGTATTTACAATTTACTTTTAAGTTTTAGTATGTAAATGGTGATGGGATGTGGAATTTATATGTTAATATGTTGGGATTTATATAAATTATTATTATATATTTTTAATAATTTTAAAGACCTTGATGTCTTTTTGTCCCCTAAATTTTCCTAATATTTGGGGGTGGTGTTCACACGTCCCCATTGTGTGTTTCCTTAAGTGGTATTAGCTACTAGCATAGATCCATCGTAAGCTAGGATATATCAAGCTGTGAGAGGGATCCTATTTCTTGCGGTTTAATTTCTTTTATCTTGACTATTTTACACAAAGAAAAAATTCACACCTCAATAAAATTGATCCATCTTGATAGATCCGAGTTTAAGATGGATCAATGTTGGTTTTATTTTTTAATTTTATTAGTGAATATTCATTAATTTTTTTATTTTTAGTAACATTATGGTACAACATTACATTATCTCTCTCATATTGGGGTGTAGAGCATCTTGCTACTCTAAGTGCAATCAATGTTGAACATAAATGAAGAGCCGAGTCTTATTTAACTTTCTAGAAAACGTGTTGTAGATGTAGGTGCAAAGGCGATGAAATATAGTTCTACAATGCAAAAAGCAAAAGAAAAAAAGAAAAGTGAAACTTTACCAAAACAGCCTAAAAAGGATAATCACCCTAGGCCAACAAGTGCTACAACTTAGAGGAAATAGAAGTTTTATCAATCAGTTGATGATTTGGAGGGACCGCCAACACTAAAGCATAGAAGTTTAATCATAGGAGCTTTTCTATCGACCAAGTACAAGATAGCTAGAGTTGCACTTAGCTAGAGTTGTACTACGGAGAAGCACAACCAAAATTTGCCCAAAGTACTTTGGAGAAGTGATCATTGTATCATAGGTGTGGAAGAGCACAAAACAATCAATATAGAGCACACAATACAAAGAAGACCCCTTGCACAATTTAGAATGGAAAACATCATTATGTCACAGACACACTCAAATCACGTCATATATTCAAGTGTTGACCTAGTCATGTATGTTGAAGAATGTAATCTTACCTGTAGTTAGTTAGTGAGTTAGGCTTCCCATGATTTATTCCAGCCCATGATATTTTCCCATAGTATTGCTACTATGTATTTCCTATTTATATTTAGTCTAAAATAATGAGAAGGCATTCAATCTGCCTGTATTGCTTCTGTTCATTCCATTGTTTTCTTTTACATGGTATCAGAGCTTACGACTTGATCGAGGGTAAGACTTTTCACAGAGTGGAAAGTACGATAAGAATTTTCACATAGTGGAAAGCTGAAGCTATTGGCTCCATTATTTTTACTTTTTATTCTAGATCTGATTTTGGGTTGCGTTTTGCCCTAACCCTAAAAAGTGGTGATTTGTTTTATGGGAAGGCCAAGTGGTAAAATTTGTTTTTTTACTGGAAGGCCAAGTGGTGTTTTTTTTTAATGGGAAGGCCACCGCTCCCTTTCCTTTCGGGAAGAGCGTTACCAAGATAGGCCACCGCTTATTTCACAAAGTGAAAGAGTGGTGCCACCGCCTATAGTGAAGAGGAAGAAAGCGGTGCCACCGCTTTACTTGCATTTGGAAAGTGCAGTGAAAGTGGAAAAGTTACACCGATTTTGGGCACTGCCCCCCCTCATCACTTTTCTCCATTGAAGAAGGAGCATTACACCATTTTATTGAATTAAAAAAAAGAGGGGGACAAAAGAAAGAAAAAAAGGGAGAAAAGCTAGGGCAAAATATTTTTTTTAGTCATATATCATGGCTAGTACGAGCTCTTTGAAGCCGATCTCCGCACTCGTTATCACCGGAACTAACTATGAGTTTTGGTCTATAAAAATGAAGAAATTTCTACAGCTCAACAAATGTTGCGATATGGTGGAAACCGAGTTCAAAGAACCTGATGCGACTGCTCTAGCCGCAATGAATAATGCCCAGAAGAGTATTGTTGAAACTTGTCGAGACCGAGATCTCACAGCGACATGGCTGATCCAAAGTTGCATTGAGGAATCCATTTTTTTGCGGATCTCCGGAGCTACCAACACACATCAAGCTTGGAATTTGCTTGCATCGGCCTACAAGGGAAATGATCGCGTTAAAACGGTAAGACTGCAAACCCTACTCCTTCAATTTGAAAGTTTGAAGATGAAAGAGTCAGAAACTGTGGATTAGTTCATGACTAGGGTTTTGAGTATTGCGACCCAATTCCAAACCTATGGTGAACTGCTAGAACAAAAGATCGTTGTGCAAAATATTCTTCGGTGTTTCACCAAGAAGTTTGCTATGGTAGTGACTACCATAGAAGAGGAAAAAGATCTATCTAAGTTCACCATAGAAAAGTTGATTGGATCTCTTCTATCTCATGAAGCACGGTTCAATCAAGAAGAAGATTCGCTAACCAATGCTTTTAGCACTCAAGCTCCCCTCAACAAAGTTCGAGGAAGAGGAGGACAAGGTAGAGGAAGAAGAGGATGAGGGTATCCAGCTACAAAAGACAGAACCTGTCACAGTCATGAACACTCAGAGCATTCAGAACACTCTCACAACTCTCAAGGTCAGAGGGGGAGAGGCAAGAGATGGACCAATAAGTCCAATGTTCAGTGTAACTACTACAAGAAGTATGGGCACTATGAATGAGAAAGTAGAAAGAAGCAAGCTGACTAGAACAATAGCAGAGCCAATGTCTCCAAAGAAGAAGAAGACTCGTCAGAGGTAATGTTTTTGTCTTATCAAGCAACTGAAGAACACTGCAGCTCAGATCTATGGCTACTAGATAGTGGTGCAGCAATCACATGACAGGGAACAAGTCACTATTCTCTAGTTTGGATTCCTCTGTTGTCACGAATATTGTTGGAGGATCTAGTCGACCAGCCGACTAAGTCGATCGGCCGACTAATTAGATATTAGGTCGGCCACCTAAGGTCGTGTCGGTTGACTGAACCGACAGGTAGTTATTTGTAACTATTTGTAAATGATATATATTAGGCTGATGAGCCAGTGAAGAACTCAGTTCAGTTCGATGTATTTGTATGAACTCATCTGCTATAATATAATCTGTTATTCTTACACTTGTGTTCTTATCTCTTGTCTTTGATGTCTGTATGCTTATAAATGTGTACTATTGGTAACCCTTTGTGATCTGTGAGATTACAACGTTGGTTCCGTTGTCGGACTGTGGCAACTTTAAAATCAACATTTACCCTAGAGGTCGAGGACTGTGGCAACTTTAAAATCAACATTTACTAGAAACCTTGACAAGACAGCTAAAGTTGTTGCAAGTCAAACTACATCCATCATCTCGACTGACATCGGCAACCCCCCACCAGCTAATGAACCGACAGGAAATGAGGAAGAAGAGAACATGGATGAAATCAATCGAGAGATTGATGAACTATTCTCCGACATCCTGGAAGGTTCACCCCCACAGATCAACGACCCATTACCCAACCACATTCCCACTACTCCAATCACATCTAACCATTCACCATCACCACCTCCACCACCCAACCCAGAACCTGCAACTGAACCAGCTGCACCTGAACCACCTCCGCCACAACCATCAGTACCAACGACATCTGTATCTAGACCATCTGTACAAAACCCACCAGATACACACCCAGCAGCAACACTCATCTTGCAGACCCAACCAGAAGCTCCCCTCACCACTACAGGTCAGCAACCATACAACCCAGCACCGGAAATTCTCACTCTTACAGGTACACAGGTACAGCAGCAAGCAGAGCAAAATCATAAGAGGAAGATAAATAGAAAGAGAAGGGACCATCATCCCTAGGGGACAACGGTTCACATAAGCCAACTTGGGTCGACCACTGCAGTCGACGCAACAAAGTTGAAGGATGGAGAGTTGGGACAACTCTTGGAAACACTGGCTATTGAAGTAAAAACAAGGAGCCAGAATAGACGCAAGGAGCTAGATGAAAAGGAAAGAGAACAAGTCGAGTTCCTAAACAAATGCAGAAACCTTGCGCAGTCTGTGATACCAGGACCAGTATAGGTCGACACCGACAAACCGCTAGAGAAACCATATCAGCTGTTTGAAAGCGTGGTGTCGGCACTACAGACACAGATGCAGAACATCAGAGAAGAGCAAAAAGAAGAAACAGCTCGACTACTGATGCAGTAGCATACAACTTTGTCCGAAGCTTACAAAGTGCTTCAAGATCATATGGAGGAGTCGATCATCACAGAAGGAGTACTACGGGACTGGCCTGCTTATTATAGGCAAGTATTCCAGCAGACCTGATAGACACGACAGGACATCCAAGCACTGGAGAAAGGAAGATCATGGAAGAAGCACTCAGGAGCACCATTGAAGATCAAATCATGCTGGAAACGAATAAACTGTAGAAGCTCGAGTGACAAGCACACCAATGGGTGCAACAAGCAATTCCGAGCTTAGACAAACTAGATATCATCTATCTGCAAATGAAACAACTTATGGAGACGGCCGAAGAAAAATACCAGCTTTTGGGGCCCAACATGGAAAGGATAGCAGACCTGTCGATTCAAGAGAAGATGTCAACACTGTCAGGCCTCACAACATTAACAATTGACATTCAGAAAGTGTTGCAAAGTTGGACAGAATTCCAACATCAGCTGGTTGTGACAGCAGAAGCAATTGTCGAAGTCTATGTATAGAAAAGACTGACCATCCGACTTCACAACCCATAAAATAGCTAACAAACGAAATAACTACTTAGACAGCGAAGATTTTTTTTTGAGTACCTCCCTTGTTCTTCGGGATGAAGAACAGTTTTGTTCGTGGGGGAGATGTTGGAGGAGCTAGTCGACCAGCTGCACTAAGTCGATCGACCAACTAATTAGAGATTAGGTCGACCACCTAAGGTCGTGTCGGTTGATCGAACCGATAGGTAGTTATTTGTAACCATTTGTAAATGATATATATTAGGCTGATGAGTCAGTGAAGAACTCAGTTCAGTTTGGTGTATTTGTATGAACTCATCTGCTATAATATAATCTGTTATTCTTACACTTGTGTTCTTATCTCTTGTCTTTGATATGTCTGTATGCTTATAAATGTGTATTATTGGTAACCCTTTGTGATCCGTGAGATTACAACAAATATCAAGCTAGGAGATGACTTTTTGGTTCCAGCAAAAGGAAAAGGTACTATTCATGTACTTACTAAGCAAAATGAAAAGAAGTTCATTCATGAGGTGTTCTATGTGCCGCATCTGAATGTCAATGTGATCAGTATAGGTCAATTACTTTAGAACCAATATGATATTCGGTTTTTTGATACATACTGTGTTATTTATGATGAACCTCCCAGTAAGAGACTCATAGCCAAAGTTGAAATGACCAAGAATAGAATATTTGCTCTCAGTCTTAGGAGTGCCAACCTTCCACAGTCTGTAGCTCATACAATTTCCAGTCAAGATGAATCCTAGTTATGGGACTGTAGATTCGGTCATCTTCCCTTCAAGAGTCTCAATCTCCTACACAAATATTCAATGGTCAAAGGATTACCGGTTATTCATGAACAATGCAACACCTGTGATAATTGTATCACTAGTAAACATCATAGGGACAGTTTCCCCACTTCCACATCTTGAGCCAAAGAGTATCTTGAGTTAGTTCATACAGACCTCTGTGGACCCATGCAAACCCAATCCATAGGAGGCAGCTTTTACTTTCTGACCTTTATTGATGATTTTAGCAGGAAAACATGGATTTATTTCCTCAGGAACAAATCAAAGACCTTCTCCAAGTTTAAAGAGTTCAAGGCTCTCACTGAGAAGCAGTCTGGAAAGTTCATTAAAATGCTTAGGTCAGATGGTGGAGGTGAATATGATTCACATGAGTTTTCAAACTTTTGTAAGCAGCATGGCAACCAAAGACAATTCACTACCAGATACACTCCACAGCAGAATGTAGTTGCTGATCGAAAGAACCGGACCATCATGAACATGGCCCGCAGCAAGCTGTCACGCAAGAAGCTATCATATGAGTATTGGGCTGAAGCTGTTGGATGCTCAGTCTACTTGCTCAACATGTCACCCACAGTGACTGTCCAAGACAAGATTCCTGAAGAAGCATGGAGTGGCACTAAGACTAGTGTCTCACATCTCAGAATCTTTTGTTCTGTTGCATTTGCGCATATACCTGATGAGCTCAGAAGAAAATTGGATAAGAAGAGTGAGCGCTGCATTTTCACTGGTTATAGTGAACAACACAAGGAATACAAGTTGTATAATCATGTCACCAAAAATCTTGTGGTGAGCAGAGACATAAAGTTCATTGAAGACAAATGCTGGAGTGATCCTTCAGACATACAACATGAAGAACGTTCACATCAACCAGATCTACCTATCAGACTTCCAAGATTGGAAGTGCAACAGCAAGAAGAAACAACAGAGAATCCACCACAACACTAGAAAACCAGAAGCTTGAGGGGAGTTATATGAACAGACTCCAGTTCTTGAAGAGCAACTTCAGTATGCTCTCTTCTCCTGTCAGCCCACATCTTTTAATGAAGCAGTGAAGGATGAACGGTGGGTAAAAGCCATGAATGAAGAAATTGATGCAATAAAGAAAAATTAGACTTGGGATCTTGTTGATATCCCTGCAGACAAAACCAGTATTGGAGTCAAATGGGTCTTGTTATCCAACTTTTTGTACCATAGTTGGGTTACCTGAGGAGTCGCCAGTTGACAGACTTGTTCAAAGTCTGATTCCAGCGTATCAGTTGATCCGTTTGCTTGTCTAGCCAATATTGGTTAGTCACTTTTTTATTTGAATAATTTTGACCATGGCCTTGCGGGGTTTGTAATAAAATGTGCTCGGAGGATATTTTTGAGTGGTTCGGTCTCCTGAAACGTAGAATCTCAAATAGGGTATTCTATGGAGTTTTTTGCCCCTTTGCCTTCAGCCGAGTATAATTGACGAGGTTTTCTCCCGCTTCCTCCAAAGCTGGAATGCCCGATGTTGAATTTTGGGCCTTAGGTGGTTATTAGAGCCCAACTGAGTGTTATAAGCCTACTAGACATTATTTAGATAGATCATGGTCATGTCCTAAGTCATCTGGACACATAGAAAAAATTTGAATTTTTTTTTTTCGAACAGTGAAAATTATTTTTTTAATTTTTAATTTTAATTACTTTTCCTAAGTTTTTTGGGTTAATTTTTCCATAAATTAAATGGAAAAAACCCGTTCGTGATCCGGACTCCGAATTCAGTGATTGATGGCTCTAACCTTAAGCCAAAAATCATTCTTGATCAGCCAGCCAGTCAGAACCAGCTTTTAGATCAACAATCGGACACATAATGCCTTTTTACTCAAAAAAGTCAGTTTTGAGTAAAAATATGATTTTTAGTAAAAATGATTTTTAGTAAAAAATGATTTTTAGTAAAAAATGATTTTTATTAAAAAATGATTTTTATTAAAAAAAATGATTATTTTGGAGAAAACTAAAACTCTCCAAATTAATCCAAATTCAGTAAAATAAAATGTTAAATGACATTTCATGGAACACTTGTGATGATTGGAGTTATCATAACTGAGCTTCAGTCATCATTAAGAGAGCAATTAATTTATTATCAGTTATCAGACATGTCATCTCCAGCTAAAGATGAGATGGAGAGCTCTCATTGGTCCGGTGATTTGATCGAGGTGAAGAATGAAGCTTACACTATCAGTAGGCTTCCCAGACGTAACAAAGTAGGTTTCCAGACCTAGCAGACAGCTTTCCCATGCAGCAGGGTTGGTTTTTTGGTTTTAGGGTTTTAGCACTCTCTCATTTGTTAAATAGAGGCTCTTTCAGCTCTATTGAGGATGGATTTTTTGTGTAGAGAAACTCTGGTGAAACTTTTGTAATTTCTTGTTGCTTCTATACAACCATTGGAATAAAATAAGGCTTTGGAGGCTCATGTGGTGTGATTCTTCGGATGATTGCACTTGATGGATGAGGTGATGTTGTTTTGATGCTTTTCTTTCTTGTTTATCTGAGATTATGATGTTATGCTTTAGAAGGCTTCTGTAAGCACATAAGAACAGGTATTTGCAGTTTGCAAGTTAGTTGTTTATTGATTTACTTCTAGAATTTAAAAAAGAGCATTGTTTTATTCAGTTGTAGTTCATGCTCTTCTTTATTTCAATTTGTGAACAATACATGATCTAATCTTTGTATGGCAAGTCTATGAGTGTTATTTTGCAGATCCTTCCATCCAACCAAGCAGAAGTTCGAGCTCAGCTGCATCTTCTTCTCTTGGGGTCAAGTACGCTTTTCCGGTAATTGCATGCTTCATGAGATCCAAGTGCTTTAAAAAGATCCACAGGTTTGACCATTCTCTCCTTGCTTTTATTCATCATTCAAATTAAAAAATCTTTATTTTCTTGTGATTAGGGCACGTTTGGGCTAAAGTGAACATTCATTCATTTAGCCTTTGCCCTAGGTGGCTGCCCTGTGCTTTATTTTTGGCATTTTAGGCCTTTTATTTGCAGTCTTTCCTTCCCTTAGTTCGCTGTCTACTTTTCCCCTTTTTTTGCGCTTTTGGACAGCCCTCTTTTGCCTCCTTGTTCCACTTTTTGCAGCCCCTTTCCATCCTCTTTTTGGGCCATCTTTTGGGCTATATTTTCATCCTTTTAGGCCTTTTATTTGCAGTCTTTCCTTCCTTTTGTTCACTGTCCACTTTTCCCCATTTTTACTCTTTTGCACAGCCCTCTTTTGCCTCTTTGT
The DNA here is from genome assembly GCA_001517045.1 of Pseudotsuga menziesii. Lineage (NCBI taxonomy): Eukaryota > Viridiplantae > Streptophyta > Pinopsida > Pinales > Pinaceae > Pseudotsuga > Pseudotsuga menziesii. The sequence goes on from LPNX010498548.1 coordinate 14,984, forward strand.
TTCCACTTTTTGCAGCCCTTTTCCATCATTTTCTTCAACCATCTTTTGGGCTGTACTTTCATCTTTTTTCACCCTCATTCTGCAGCCCTCTTTCTCACTTAGTTTCCAGCCTTCTTTTGATCTGCCTTTTGCTCTCTTTCCACCCCTCTTTCACCCCTCTTGCCTTGCCTTTTTCTTGTCTCTTTTCTTCCTTCTTCTTGGTGAGTTTGGGTAAATGTTTTTAGCTAGTTTATAGATTAAATTTCAAGTTATTTTTTATCAACTAATATCATAACAAGTGTGTTTCTAGAGCTCTTAGATTGCAGACAGGTGAAGGGGAGCGCAAAGGCCATAAACGAACAAGGACTGCAAAAAGAACAAAAAGACTGCTATCCCTCTTCTTACATCCCCTTCTTTCTCCATTCTTCCAAGAAGCAAAGAACACATCATCATTGTAAAAGATTAATAAAAAGAGCTGAGTGGGAGGAAGTCTCCTTCCTTTTCTACTTCCCCTATTTTGGGGAAGTGTGTCTTGTGTTCATTTTCATGATTTACTTAGTATAGTTTTCCTTAAGCAATTAGTTTAGTTCTTTGATTAGACTCAGTTTCATTCTTACTAATTGCTAGATTTATCATTGCTTGTTGGTATCTTGTTATAAATTGTTAAATCATAAGAAGAACCAAAATCTCTTGAATCTCACCATAAGGTGGATCAAGAGTGCTCTCTGTCGGAGAGTTTTAATCAACCACCTTTCATATTAATTATTGTGTTTGTTTAATTCAAATCATCCATAAGTAAGACTCTTGAACTTGCAGAAACACAAGTCAAGAGCACTCTCTATCGGAGAGCACCTTAGGTTTGCACAACCCCTGCATTAGTATCATCTAGATTAGCTAAGTCTCTTGAACCATTGTCATAAGACGAGGTCAAGAGCGCTCTCTGTCGGAGATTTTTAATTAATTAACTTAATAAAATTCGCAACTCACACCCCTTTAATTAATTAATCCCCCTCCCTCCTTGCCGGAGTATGCTTTGATCGATCCTAGATCGGAGTACCCAGAAACTGCACTGAATCTTTAAACCCCGCAAGAATAACCTAATAACACTTAAACACCCCATAACCAACGCACCGGCATTGTAGGGATTCTTCCAAAGTACTTCCTAGTAGAGGCGCCGGAACCTCTCGCTGTCATAGATTCTCAGCTAACTGGTCACTTGACAATATCAGCCTGGGATACTAGGCGGGCTCGACATGTTTTCAATGGAGGCGACTTAGAAGAGTCTCCCGGCTTTGATAAACCTTTTTGTTGACACCCTAAAGCAAGACCACAGTTAAAAACTCTTAAAAATTACCAAGAGCACTTGCAAAACCTAACATTCTCTGGCATCTTTTGGGATTCACATCTTTCTAAACACGAAGCATCTCCGATAATTTTACTCCATAGGCACTGGTTCCATATTTTAGCATTGTTGATAATCT
>LPNX010498569.1:0-64143 GCA_001517045.1 Pseudotsuga menziesii
TCTCGAAGGAAATCGATGATGTAGCAGACCCGTGCCATCCGTTTTCACCTGAAGCAAACCCAAATCTTGTGCTGCTCCATACCCAACGCATTGAACATCTAGGGCCTGCAAATCAGGGATGAACTAAAACAAATTTACCCAAAAATGCATAAATAGGGGCGAAATACCAAATTTTTAACCTATCTACCATAAATTTGGGCGAATCATCTTCATTTATCCTCCAAAACTGTAATTTTTTGGCGATTTCACCTCCATTACGGAAGAAATCGGGGGCGAATGTCAGGATTTTCCCATCGATGGGGTGGCGAAATCAGGTTTTATGAATTTCCAGAGTTTAATCGCGCGGGCTATTTAGTGAAGGGCAATTATATATAAAATAATATATGGGCTAATTTATTAAATTTAAAAAAACCATTTTAATATTAAAAATTCGCCCATCTTTTTTCGGGCACCCCTTAATATTCGCCAATGGGCTATAATTCGCCCCTAAAATCATCCCTGGTAGGGGTCGGATAGCACATTAGCTATATGCATTGAAGCTGAGGGCCACTATAATTGGTTACAAACCTCTACTTGTTGTGTATGGGAGTCTCAAGCCTCTCCTAGGCGAAACATACCTGCTTCATTTGGGAGCTCACATATTCTCCCCTTGGTTTGCTTGTATTTTGGCTGTAGATTTTCTTAGGAGTGTGCTCTTTGTGAACTAGTTGGCCTTTGGGATCGCAATTAATTGAGTATATTTATGCTCTCTTGAGTTTGGGTCCTTTTATTTTCGACATGCCTGGTATCCTATCACCCATTCCTAGTCCTAGTGCTGACCCTGGTGTCAAACTTGGGGGCATCACAGCCCTTTACCCTGCTCATAGATTTGGGAGTGGTTACATTCTGCAATCTACTACATTTTTGGAGGATGTTGACTCCCTTCTCTCGGTCTTTACATCGGTGGTCACCCTCACGAGGGTGGTAGTGGATGCATGAAAATTGGTTCTACACCTTCCTTTCCCTTTTTATGTCCCATCATTCACCACGTTGTTTCGTTTGGGTTCAATTGTCATGATCATTCCTCCCTATATCCTATAGTTTGGATTCTTTATTGACTATTTTTGGTTGTTTGTAGTAATATGGTTTTCATATAGGGTCCAGTTTTTGCACACTCTCTCTGATATTTCGACCCATTTGTGCCTATCATAGGTATTATGTCTGAACTGGCATATAGGTTAGCATATCACATGCGCTTGCACTTATGCATTTCCTTATGACTATTCCATTTTAACCTTAGGTACGAAACCATTCTATGGTGTCATCGAACCTTCATGTTCCTTTCAAAAGTGACACTATGTGAATGGTAGAGCTTTCCTATACATGGGTTCCCTAGTTAGATCCTTGTTTCATTTGGTTCCCATGCTGCGTTTCCTCCTTTAGGTTGTGGGATTCCTTTGTATAGTATCTCCATAACTTTCAACAAGATATTTATACTCCTTTTAACCTTTATGTTGGTCTTTTTCCCTTAGAATACCTTGTACCTGTCAAGTTGTAATTGCATTATCATGAGTTTTTCCCGTCTTTTTGAGCATTATGTCGGCTTCCCTAACTCTAATTATCATCCATATAGCCCAATATTGTCTCATGTCCATCCAAGCAGAGCCATTTTATATATCTTTTGTAGCTTGATTCCCTATCTTTTATCAGGAGGGGACTTTTCCCCGAGTGTCGTTATCCTACACATGTTTCCTTACATTGAGCATAGGTATGTTCCACTGCTTAGAACTAGTTTGGTTGTCCCTTGACACTCGTCTCCTCCTATATTTGTAACTATAAAGCACTTTTATTCTTTTTCAAGCTTTTCAAAATATTCGAAAAAGTCCAAAAAAATCAAAATACCAAAAAGCCAGATAGGAAAAGATGTTATCTTTCATAGCAATCGAGTCATGTGGCCTTCAAACAAAGCATTGTATATCACATCTGTTGGTTGGGTTAATAGTTTGAATTTAGGAGCTGTACTCATTTTTCTGAGTTTACCATCGACTGGTTAAGCTTCCAATCCCTATAGAACCTATGTCGATGCCTCCTGTGTCGCAGAGGTGTCCCAGTTTTGTATATTGAGTTTATGCTACCTATATTCAGTCACCATTAACCTTTATGCTCTTTTTCGAAGGAATTTGAATCCTGAGTTGGACATTCCTTAGTTTTCTTTACTTTGCATGTCAGCCATTCCTGGTACTAGTACTGGTTCATGCACATTATGATCAAGTCCTTCCACATTATACAGCTTTGCTGAGTACCTCGTGTTGGATGATGGGGGATGCCTTAATTCCATCCTTCAAGCGGATTTCATCCCATCGACTTCAGATGATTTATTCTGGGATAGGAGTCTAGAGTCAGTTTGAGTGCCTTGAGACTTGCAATCATGACTGGTAGGTTCTCTCGCCATCGATAGTTTTGGGAATACATCAATGTCCCCTGATCGATGGATTCTTTCAAGTGTTCGACCCCAACACATTTATGCACACTTTTTAGTTTGCGCTCTAGTACCTTGATTCCCATTTGCATTATCAGTGCGTGATCTCGCATCTGTTAACGATATACATCAATAACCGGTAATCAGACGATGGACTACTATGTTCGACCTCGACACCTATATTCACATAGTAGGACATGTACTTGTAGTGGTTTGTGTAGAAAACTTCCCAGATTGGTGGCATTCTAGATATGCTACCTCTTTGATCGTGCAAGTGTTCATGAGATTTCAGCTCTCGTGACTTGATTCCAGTATATGTGAGATATCTTCAGCCATTATGGAGATCTTGATCCATTGTATATCTTTAGCTTTCATGGAGATCATGATCCTTTGTATATCTTCATCATGGAGATTCTGATCTATCTATATTGTATGCAGCGATGACCACACATGTCATATTTTGTATCATGCCTATTCATGGCCATTGTACTCTTATGTATCAGGGACTGCTGTATGTACTTGCAGTCATATGCAGAGATATTTGTACTGTATTGTTTTATGGTTGGTTCTTGCACCTGTTTCTTCATCACTCCACTTCTGGGATGGACTTATAATGTATTTTGGCCATTGTATCACCCCTCTGACCTCACACATTAGGGGGCATCTGTTATTGCTAATTTTACCACACATGGTAGATCACATATTTATGGCCTTCCCTGTCCCTCTGCAGACCTTTTGGACCTGATAGACCATTTTTGTACCTTTGATGTTTCCAAGATCATCTCTAAAAACACTCATTATTCGCCATACGTGAATTTTAAACCCTTTCTCACATATACACGGGGATATAACCCTTAAACCCGCGTACATTGGGATGTGTGCAAAAGGCCAAAGATTTTTGGAGTTTTCCTTGATGTGGATCTGAGTCACTTGTCTCTTGGCCTTCCATATGCCTTGAGATCGCTTGGATTTGACCTTTTGTTACCCCATTGAAGCACTATATAAGGAACCCTTTGGATACATTGAAAATGAGGAATTGAAGAGCAAGAAAACTATAGTCCATTCTTGTCGTAGCTTGATTATACTTGAGTATGCATCCCTTTGTCCCTTGGATCACTTAGGTTTCTTCCCAAGCTTTCCTTTGCTTGTGAGCTTGCTATCGAGAGAGTGGACGATTGAAGTGGTGGAGGCCCAGGTGGAGGACTCAGTTTCTCCGGTTCGCAGACGTGCCGATAGAGGTGGTCATTCTTGTAATCTCTGATTTATATTAATAGAAATATCTTTTCCTTTCCAATGATGTGCACTTAAATAAATATTGAATCCATGGATGATTTTAATTGCTTATACATTATTGATTATATATGCTAGAGTAGGTCTAACACCATTATATAGCATGCTTGTTTTGTTTGCGGATTGTTGAGAGAGCAAATTGGTAACAGAAGTGAGATTGGAAAAGCTCAACGAGGATATGCATCAATTCAGAATAAGGTATGTTTCGAGATCCTTTAGTGTTAGATGTTTTATTTCTCTTTCATATTGGGAAGGGATTGATTTCTGTGGTTACTCTATCTGTTGTGGTACACCCCAATCCATAGGAAGTTTTCTCTGTAACACAAGGTATAAGAATGCACATCTTGTTTACTCTATCAACCACCATAAATAAATAGTCATGTATGTTCTTAGAGCCACAAAATCGATGGAGATGTTATTCCATGATCTCGCTGGAACATGCAAGGAATTGTATAGACCTTGATTCCTATTACTGCGCTTTATTTTACAACAAAGTATGCATCATTGGATAAACTGCTTTGCAAGTTTGCTATTGTATTTCCAACACCAAAATTCCCTACAAATTTGGAGGTGTGAGTCTCTCTCATGGGTTGCAATCTTTCTCCTTTAGGAATCAAAATCTTATCCAACTTGTATAATAACCCATATTGGAGATGATAGTAATCCTCGATATCACCTTATTCTACATGGAATTGGTGTTGTAGTTGTTAAAATAACTCCTTGAAGTCCTCATCTTATGTGTATTCCTCATATGCACCATGGGTGAATGGATCCATATACATAACAGTAATTAAAGAGAATCATTTAAAAATGCAAACTTAACATCCATTTGATCCATATTCTATTTGTTTTGTATTGCACTGGCCAAAACCATTGTAACAATATCAAATATAGTTATGGCCACACATGATTCATTATAATCAATATCAAAAATAGTTATAGGCACTAAACCCTGACTAAAGTTTGAAGTATTGTTACTCTATTTACTTATGAACTATGTTTCGAGATATTTGATGCTATTGTAACAATATTCATTTTTTATTAATGGATGTTTTCTTAGGAGATATTGTGCTCCATCCATTGATTTGAGATCACATAACAAATCTCACCTACCACAAAGGAGTGCCCATTGAACTGGAACAATGAAGCTTCTGCACCTTTTTATCTAGATATACTTCCGTAGTATAATTGCTTTTATGTTACTTTCCATTGTATAAACTTTAGTCTTTGACATGTTTATTTAACTCAGTGTGTATATGCATTGCAGCTACATTTATAAGTTGTTTATTTTCGTACTCATTTATAATCACTTGTATACATCTATGTATCTTCAATAGAGTTTACATGTTTCTATACATATATATTCTACACTGATCCTATAGATACATTCTTATTTTGATTTCTATCATAGGTATTGTTAATCATTTATGTTAACATTAGGTCTATACTTATTCATTTCACTCCATCATAGGAATTGGTGAATGTTCCTATATAATAATTTCTACGAAGCATATAGAAGGTTCTGATCTATTTCTTATGTCAACAATTTGTCTAGATTCCCTTGCTAACATTTAACATAGACATGAAGTGTTACTTATGACAGTTCACATATCAAATGCATGTTTATCATCGATAAATGGTTACTCTTTATTCTACATAATAGCCTCTATTAAAATATGAAGGTATACCATATAGTAAATCTCTTGGGATTGATAGAAAGCATTCAAATAGGAAGTTTAAATCTTCATATTTTAAATAGATTAGCATCATTTTGATACTTAGGATATGTTATTCCAATTAGTTATTTTCTTTGTCATGTCGAAACAATCATTAAGTTTGTTCAGTGGTTTACTAAGAGAAGACATTGAAGCTAATTGAGGCTTAAGAGATTGCAACCTGCTTTAATACTTACTCTAAATACTATGTATCTTATATCTTAAATCATTAAAAATTGGAACAAAGAGCATAACCTATAGTTCACTACAACTAGCACAAGAACAATTTAATTTAGATTTTGTTATAAAAGTTTTAAGCAAAATCATAATCTCGGGCCTAAGTTAATTGTCTTTCTTTTTCGCATACAAAATAAAAAATTGATTCCATTAAAGAGTATCTATGCATAAGGTAACACTTAAATCATAAGTTAAGTACATAGTCTTTTAGATTAATTTTTTTAATAATTTATTTCATTAGCATCATTATGTTTTAGACTTAGCATATCGGGTGAATATGGAATCTCTCTCTGCCACAACAACAATAGAATATTGAAGATCTTCACCACCAGTACCTGCTAAAAAAAAATGGGTTTAAACACCCATGATCAAAACAAAACCAGTTCAATGACTCAAATCATGCAACAAAATGTGACTGGTTAAATACGAGATAAGAAAAAACTTTACAACATTTTATGTTTGCAATACCATTGAGCTACACGATAACCAAACCAGATTTCTTTTATGACCTTCATATTGTCTGAAGAGAAAAAATCAAGACATTAAATAAAAAAGTAATGGAACTCAAGACCAATTATAATTTCATCTTAAAATATTGTTTCAAAACACAAAGCACCCCCTGCTATAGCAGTGCGTTATTTTTGAAGTAACTATTGTTTCATTTGCATGTATGTGATGTCTCTCCCTAGAAGTAGCCTTAGTTTCACCTCCACAAACCCACAGGGTGATACCTCGCTCCATCTAGGGAGAAATCTTCCTAATACTACATTTCGACAATTTGCTCACAATCGTCTTTCTAAAAGAGAGTTCATGCCACATAGATCATCAAATCCACACGAAAGTTTCTCCGATGAAATAAAGTTTCTTAATTACAGCAATTATCAGCAATCATTTTTCATTAATCATTTTTTGCATGTTCAGTACTCATTTTCGCATAGTATTAACTTTTAGTATTCTCTCGTGAGTTTGTACCAGTGTGTTGAATTTGATTTTCTTCTTTAGAATTCTTAGTATTTTATCAAAATGTTTGATTCAGTATTTTTCAGATTGTATTTTAGGGAAGAATACTTCTACCATAACTTTAAGTAAGAATGACTTCTAGAAACTAGAAATGAATAGATCATTAGCTTATGGTGATTTTCAGACAAATTATATTTGCATGCATATACGATCTATGTTACCAAAAACGAGAAACGAAATGAGAAACGAGAATGGTACTAGTAACGATGTTTCCAGGTTTCACACATACAAGAAATGAGGAGAGAGAAAAGCAAAAAAAATGAATTAATTAAATATATAAATTGAATATTGTGACAATCTATACATTTTACAGTTTTTAGGAATGACTAGACTTAGCTTAAGTCCAACATTTACCCAATTAAGTTTAGCTTCAATGCAAGAAAGTTTAACTTCAAAGCAGCCAAATACTAACAAACTCGAGGTTCAGACTACTGCTCCACCGAGTTATCCTTACTTCAATCCATAAAATAGACTATAAGTTCTTTTACCACAACTATACATCTTTTAAATTTTAGGATTGTCAACATTTAAGTGGTTTTCAATTTGAATCTATTGTGGATTTTAGTGATTCTTAATATTAAAATATATGTTTTTTCTGTTTATTAAAATTTATTGAAAATACATTACCTATCTTCATGAAATCATTGTTCACTATACATTTGTCGTTGTACTCTGCCATTAAAGTAAAATTCACAAATACCATGATCTTGAAGGAAATTTCCAATAAAGGTTTGAGTAATATAAAAAACATAGATAATAGTACTGTGTGTCAATAATTACCTTTATAGCTTTTTGTACAAAAGATAAATTGTCAACAACTTAGCAGCATCATGAGTGCTGATGGATGTGGGAAAAATGGAAAGGCAATCTTGGGTCGCAGAAGTATTAAGAGAAGGGAGTTGGAAACTGAAATATATATTATAGTTTCATCATAACAAATGTTTGAAATTTACATAATTTACAGTTACAATACATAAAATAATTGAATCTTTTTGAAAGATAGTAAAATCATCTATTCCTCAACTAGAACTCATAAAAGTGGACAGCTAATTGCAAATATAACTTGTCCCTGTTACACAATTAAATGTTTTTAGAGTACATGCCATAATTGCAAATATAACTGGTCCCAACGACACAATGAAATGTTTTTAGAGTACATGCCATTAAAGTAAAAGCAAATTGCTTCACTTATGAAAGAATTGGTCCTCACTCTATTTCCATAATGCAAGCATAATATTTTGAAGAAGTCATTTTTAACTTTCCACACTTACTTGCAATCTAGCCTGTGAATCCAGCAAGCATCAAGGTGCTGACCTTGAGAGAAAATGATGCCAATTCACCTATATACTTGCAATATAGCATGTGAATCCAGCAAGCATCAAGGCGCTGACCCTAAGAGAAAATGATTCCATCTCACCTATTTGTGTGCAACTTCGTGAAATACCTTACCAAATAAAAATTAAACTGTGAAACGAACTAGTTTTCAAAGAAATGGAAATTCGTTTATGTATAAACCAGCTTAGATCCAGCTTTACCTGGCTCTATCATGCGCCGAGAGGGATCAAATATTTCGAGGTGCAAACCCTTTTTTGGAGTGCAATTGTTGAAACAGGGTTTGCACCTCGAAATATTTGATCCCTCTCAGCGCATGATAGAGCCGGGTAAAGCTGGATCTAAGCTGGTTCCAGTCGTGGGCAGCAACATTAATATTTTAGATGATCCACAGTATGTATATGTTTTTAGTTATTTTTGCAATTGAATTTTACAGTAGAATATTTTATAATCCAATTTTTACATTATAAAATTACATGAAAGAAGCTTAAGAATAACAATGTAACAATGTAAGAAGGTGAATAAGAAGAACGTGATATGATGGAGATATTGTTTTAAAACAGATATATTTGATATTCATATTGAATATAACACATATTACAAACAAAGTGATTTTAGTCTCTCTTCTTCATCTTTCCTATTTGTCACACCGGCACACTTTCCCATCTTCTCATATCATCATATGAGAAGGGTGGTTGAAATCGAAGACCGTCCAAAGATTTGACTCGAGATATTGTAGTAAAAGTGAGACCTTGTCGCTCTGTCTTCAATGGTGAAGCCCAATTCATGATTCATTCTTTGTAGGATAAATGCGAAAGACGACTCCACATGAGTAGGATAATGTATGATACAGTTGTTGCAAATTCCAGGTGAAGCCCAATTCATGATTAATGTATGATACATGAATTACTTCTAGCATTTTTTTCTAAATATTTTGGTATTTTTCTGAATGAAATAAATTATGTGCATCATTGTTTTCCATCTTCAAACTTTTCCATACGTATAACCTTCCTTATATAGAATATAAGGAACCTGTTAAATTAAATAGTCTTATTACTATCAGCCTGCTCACAATTTGTTCTCTTCCCTTGCCTTTCACGATAATCCATCCTTTCTATTTCATTTTATTTGGGTAATTAATAATAATATGCCCGACTAACTCGGACTAAAAGACGCAACTTCTTTAGGATATGCCCGGCAGGTGATGTTCTTTTGCTGTTGGAACCAAGCACTGAAATGAAGGAAGAAGCACTTGTAACGAAGGTTTACTCTATTCCTGAAAACTAAACATGAATGTTGGAAATAGGTTGGCTTTAAAATTAAATTTTGATTTATCAATTTATTAGTAATTTTTGTATTTCTATCAATTTACTAAATATCTTCAATTGATATTATAATTTTCAAAAACTATTAAAAACTATAATTAAAAAGAAAAGTGAATGCATCAAACCACTCCACTGATTGCAGCAAGTAGTCTTTTTCTTTCCTGGCACGGACTATTTCGTAACGTCCAATTAAAAATATATTCAATCAAAAGAAACAAAAAAAATTCATTTTTATATTAACTTTCTAAATCATAATCAATGGAGTGTTCAAAATGTCTTGGCTTTAGAAACAACTTCAGGTCTAAATGTAAATTACAAACTTCTTATTTTTTTCTTCAGCTTTTCTGGTGTAATAAATTTTCGGTTGAAGTGGGAGCCACCAATGGATTCTCAATGCTATTTCTAAACAAACCTAAGTTGGAATTTCAATACTTTGTGTGAGATAAGTTATTTGCTGTGTAAATTTTGAGATAACTTATTGCTGGGTTTATGGATTTTTAATTCAATATTGATTAAAATCTCATATTTTGTACAAATTTTTTGATAACGTATTTACTGGGTAGATAATTTTTCCATTCAATATGAAAACTTTGTACAAATTGTTCGTGTTCGTATTGGTATTTACCGAGTAGATCATTTTTCCATTTAATATGAAAACTTTGTACAAATTGTTGGTATTGGTATTTTCTAACATAGTTGGCTATTAAAGTTCCAACGTAACCAACTAATATTTATTGTAAAATTGTACATATTTCATATAAATTTCTTGATAAATGATTTACTGAGTAGATCATTTTTCCATTCAGTAACAAAATTTTGTACAAATTGTTGGTATTAGTATATCCTAACACAGTTATCTATTAGAATTGCAGTGTAACCAACTAAAATTGATTGTAAAATTGTAAGCTCACATATAAATAGAGCTATTCTCATGTATTTTTCATTCAAGTTAATATAAAACTTCTTCACGGTATCAGAGCAGATTCTTTCACGACGAGATGGGTTGTGATATCTTGCCATGATTGTTGGGTATTTCCAGTTATATTTGGATCGCTGGTGTCATTAGAAAGATTTAATAGGTTTTTCTGCCACTTCTTACTCGGTCATATTTGTAACTATCCCTGAATTGTGGCCAGCAAAAAACTTTAAATTTCTTAGAATAATTTTTTTTTGTTGCAGAACGTGGGCTCACCTCCTCCAAGTCTAGCTCATCGTTTCCCATGGTTTCCCACTGCAATCAGAGGAGAATCTAACTGGGTGAGCACTATTTTGCTCTGGTGTTGTTGCAGATTACTTGAAGATTGAGAGAACTGCTACTCAGTTCGTGATCCGTGGTGATTTAGTTGTGCTTCCAGCAAATCGACCTGTTTTAGATCCAGATTGAATTCTATTTGTGATTTTGTGGGATATTTTATTGTTTTCAGATTTGTTCACCTACTGGGTGACTAAGTACTGTGTACGACTTCCATCCGTGCTTATCTAGCAAGCGCCATCACAACTCAATATTATTTGGTTGGATTAATTCCAGAACTACAATTTGGATTGTAGAATGGATCGAGTAGTAGTTATTTCTTGATTGGAACTCTTTTTTGTTATCAAAAAAATTGGTGATCTATTCACTCAATCTATTTTACCATTGGAGCTATATTCCACTACCGGAGCATGGCATAAATGCGGAGTATGCTCCAGCGTTTGCTGTAAGGACCGCCTTCAAAACACAATCGGGATATACTTCAATTTATCGTGGGTTCAGGTGGCTTCTTCCTTGGCATACGCATTCATAGAAAACATACTTCTTATACAGTAATTCAATTATACAGTCTTTTTCTTGACAGAAAAAGACTGTATATAAAGAGATAAGCAAATTTATATAATTTCTCTTGAAGTGAAATCGCAGATTGCAGATAAAGAGATAATGTGCTTTGTTGGATCTAAGCTGGAGATCAGTTCATAATTGCTGCATTATTAGAAGTGAAAATTGTAGAAGGGAAGATATAGATGCCAAAACAAAAACAAAATCCAGAAATTGCAGATGGATTTTAGGGTTTGTAGATAATTTTAGGTTTGATGTTTTTCACCTGCGTTGGAGATTTGCTTCTAGAATTTTTCTTCCTCTGGTTGATAGTTAAAACTCGGATGTTTTTGATCGCTCATACTATTTAAGGCAGGAGATATGAATCTTGAGAGAGGGAGAGATCTGCACTTGGAGTTTTTCTGATGATTCTCACTCCTGAGTTAAAATGGAAGTATTTAAAATTAGTGAAGAATTTGTAGGAATTATATTGTATGAAGTTATACTGAACAAATTCAATTGGCTTTTTCAGATAAAGGATGTTGTTTTATGTAGAAGATACAGAAATGTTGTTTCTCAGAAGTCGATAGAACAGGGGGCAATGCCGAATTACGTTGAGAGAGAAGAAGTAGAAGTTGTTTCAAGGGATGTTTTGATTTACTTATATATATATATATACACACACACACACCTAAGATTATTAATTATTAAGCCGACTTGTATATATAGAGATATATAAGCCGACTTTTTTATGTGACACGTGTCATCTCCACGTTGAGCACGGAATTATATTTATTATGAGCCGACATTGTGGGAGATTTAAATATATATTTATCATGAGCCAACATTGTGACATGTGTCATCTCCACGTTGAGCACGGAATCACACTTCTACCTCATACCGGGCTGTAGAATGCGCCTCTCGGCGCAACCAGTAAGAGAAACATTGCATTTTTTAAGAAACTGTTTTTGGGTTGTAGAAACGAAAACGGCGTTTTTCGTCACATTCCCATTTCTACAACGTTTTATGTAAGAAACGTATCATGTTTCTGGTAACATAGCATACGATGTCCTAGTTTGATAAAAATATGACTAAGGTTCATTATTGAGAAATATAATTAACGTAACAACAAACGTAAAGGATAAAGATGTTATTTATTGCAATTGAAATTTAGTCATCATACTAAACATGTACGGAAGAACTTGTATGAAAACAACTTCCTCCTCTTTGAATGTCTCCTTTTATCATTCGCCCATCATCTTCTGTTGAATGTTTCCTTCCATAAGAATTTGATTTTTATGGAAGGCCACTTCCTATTCAATCTCTGTTTTTCCCTTCAGTTCATCATCTTATGTTGAATGATTTGCTTTCAAGAGAATTTTTTATTTAAGAAAAACTACTTTATATTGAATCGTTGTGTTTCCGTTCGATTCCTCGTCTTCTGTGCACTTTAAATCTAAAACTATTTCTTGTTTAACTATTTTTCCTTTGTTTCATTATCTTTTGTTTAATGCTTTCCTTTATAAGAATGAGAATGTGCTTTAGACTCTCTATCTTACCTTTGGCTCGCCCTCCTTTGTTGGACATTTCTATGTTATATTGAAATGGTTTTGAACCAACCTAATAAATTGAAGCGAAATCCTTGGCATTGATTTTTTATTGAAAGGTCAATCAGTGTGCTTCATCGTAATATAGTTTTCGTATAAATGCATATCCCTATACGTTACAACTTATGAATGCATCAATTCGCTTGTGTAAATTGCTTACCCATACGCTAATATCTAAAGTGGTTGCATTAAATGCAATAACTCCTGCAGAATCAGAGTCTGTAAGAGAGCATCATCCATAGTTACGAGCGCATAGGAATGTCCTCTATTTTAGTTCTAATATAATATTCACCGACTATTGTTAGAAATATTAATTAATCGCAGACTCACCTCACGTCTAAGATGACCCACCTTACGTCTAAGATGACACACTCTAACAGTTCAGCTTCTGTCAAACCATATGACAACAGAATGAAGAGTATGTTTCACCTTTCTCCATATTTAATCAATCAAACTAAATTTTTGAAGTTAAGTTTTTAGGTAGAAAGGTATTAGAGTCTTTAATGTAAGTAGCTAGAAGAGTATTTACACGCACGTTTAGAAAAGAAACCTTGTCATAAAAGGGAAAAAGTAATTTTCTCAAAAAACAAATTAGATATGGCTTCTACTTCCAGTACACACATGCACAAACTCCAATTTTCTCAAGAAAGAATTATGAGTATTGGTCTCTAACAATTAAGGCTTTGTTCATAGGTCAAGATGTATGGGAGATATTCCTAAATCGCTAAATAGAGCCATCAAAATCGAGATGCATATAATAGTCTTGTGCAAGTTGGGAAGAATGCCCTGAAGGAACAAAGAAAGAAAGATGGAAAGTATTTGTTCTACATACAGCAAGGCATTCATGAAAACATACTCCCAAGAGTAGAAGCAACAAATATTGATAAGGAGGCATGGGACACATTGGAAATCTCCTATCAAGGCTTGGACAAGGTAAAGACTTCTAAGTTGTAGATTCTTAGAAGAGATTTTGAATCCCTGTCAATGAAAGATATAGAGTCAGTTGAATTATTTAACACTAGAGTCAATGTTCTCATAAATAAAGTGAAATCCCATCAAGAAACAAATACAAGAAACAAGGGTTATTGAAAAATTTCTTAGAAGTATTCCCCAAATATTTGAATCATTGGTCATCACCTTGGAAGAAAACAAAGTCCTGACACACTTTACCATTGATGAGTTAAAATCCTCACTAAACAATCGTGAACATATGATCAATAGATCAAATACATCATTAGAAGTTGCATTTGCAGCACAATAATCCATAAGTCATGGAAGAGGTAGGGGGAGATATAATTCTAGAGGCATAGGTATACTTTTTTCTAGAGGAGGATGTTGCAATGTCCTCATTCAAATAATTGTATAGCAAGAAAATTCCATCAATCCTACTAGTTCCCTAGGTTGGGTGGAAACATTGGGAAGTTAATAAGGGAGCTAATAAATTGTGTTTAGACATTAGAAGGAATAAATATTTATTTAATGGATTTAATTAAATGAATGCAAGTGGAAAATGAAATGCCTATGGAGAATGGAGACATAGAGAGACTATGGGGGCCACTCAAGCTAGAATTCCTATGTTAAATGGCATCCTCCTCTTGCAATGTCGAATATATGGGAAGAATAATGTTTTTGGATGGATTATCAGGTTAATATAATTATCCATATACTTCATAGGTAGAATTTGGGATGAATTGTAACCTACATGGGCAGAGGAAGAGCCAAATTGGAGTTTCATGGACACTTGGCTAGATTCCCCTTACATTTATGACACCAATGATGGAGATTCTATGAAATTTATGGCACAAGTCAAATATGAAGGCTAGAATATCACATATCTGACATGTCAGGCATGAAGAAAGCATCTTAGAGGTCGCTCATGGGATTTGGAGAAGGCCAAGAGGCTCCTACTCAAATTTGGGAGAAGAAGGAAGGTGAAGAGAGAGGCCACATGGCATAGCATGAGAAGCCACACGAATTTGACTTGGATTTGGTTTATGAATGGATTTGGAACCTTAGAAGACCAATAATGTTAATAAAATGCAAGGATCAGCCATGAGAAGGACCTTTTGATCATTTGTGAAAATTGTTATTGTGAAGAGAGAGAGCTAGTGGATGACTAGTTTATGCCTTAGCCATTTTTTAGGGTGAAAGATTATCATCCTAGTTGGTGTTTGGAGAGGCTACTCAAGTATTTAAAAGAGCTTAAATGGAGTCATAAGTTACAGGGGAAAGTTACAGAATCTCATGGACATATCAAGTTTAGCTTGTTCTTCCTTTCATCTCAAGTTTTCTTACCATATTTCAGCTCTATGGAGTGAGGCACACTTGGTGAGCTATTCATCTCTTTAAGGGAGCTTCTGTTGCTCCAGTATTTTGTATTCTGATATAAATTCTATTCTATTTAATTTCATAAATATCTCAGGTCGAAAGGCCAAGAAATCTCATGTATTATTGCTCAATAATGAGGAAACAATGCCATTTCCCCACTACCTTGTTGTAAACTCTTGTAATGCCGATGGATTCTAATGGATGTATAAAATATTGATTATTTATGAATGAATGGAATTTAATTAAATTATATTATGGGTTTCATGTTCAGTAACTAAGAATTTGTGGCCATGGGGTCAAATTTCATAGCAATTGGAGCAAACTACACCTCATTTTCCCAAGGGTCCAAAACTAGTTTTTTATATATGATTGAAAGAAGTGATCACAGCCATGGGAGGTCGATTGGTTATGCATATTAGTATATCATAATGTATTCTACACATACCCTGCTTAAATATAAGAATTTGAGTGTCCATTTCAACCACTTACCCCAGGGGGGATTTGAGCTCAAAATTGCCAGTAAAATCATCTATCTTGTTTAGAATTTAGTCCAGACTTGAAGAAGTGATTGGAGGGAAATAATACATTCCTGAAAATAATAATTAAGTTATTATATCATTCATACACCTTATCTGAATATTTGGGAGAAATTGGGCTGATTTGGAGACCAAGACACTAAAACTAGTAAAGAGCCAAAATTGTGAAAAGATTGGAAAATTGGGCATTTTTGTAAAAAAATTTAAAAATAACATTACATATGCAGCAACATTCCTGCATTTCTCACTAGTAGAGGAAAAAATCAGAACCCTGGTCAGGCAGGTGGTCACAGGTATGATACTCAAAGTTCAATGTCATTATTGCAATAAATTTGGTCATTATGCATATGAATGCAAGAAGAAACAGTATGACCAAGGAAAGAAAAGTCAAAACTAGTCGAGCAACACGAGCACTTCATCGAGCACAATGTTGTTGGCATGTGCATCTTTAATTGAATGCAATACTATCCATGAAATTCCATGTGTCATATGGTACCTAGGTTTAGGTTGTAGCAATCATATGACTTGTAATTTAAACTTGTTTTCAAGTCTAGATAAATCAGTTCAAACTGATGTCAGACTTGGAAATAATGTCCAAGTCACTATTTTAGGAAAGGTATTGTTGGTATTCTAACCAAACATGGGAGAGAAATATTATGCCTCATGTCTATTATGTTGAAGATATGAAACACAATTTTTTTAGCATTGGACAACGAATGCAAAAAGGTTACATATTCTAGAAGGAATACAACCATTGTGTGATTAAAGACATACGCCAAAGCAACTAGCTAATAGAAAAAGTAACAATGACAAGCAATCGCTTGTTTCATTTGAGAACAATGCCATACATGAAAGGAAAGGAAAATGCACGAGTTGCATTCAAGAAATAAAGCAAAGAAGTAGACAAGCACTGTAACAAGAAATAAAAGGACATAACTGAAATTCAAGCATCATTTCAAACAAAAGTTCAAGATGAATCGTGGCTATGGCTTTTCATATTTGGACATGTGAATTTTGGCGGGATGAATCTGCTACACAATAAGACTATGGTGAAAGGATTACCATTGATCAACAAACCAGAGAGTGTTTGTGAAGGATTCATTTTTGGCAAGCAATATAGAGAGACTTTTCCAGTCAGAAAGTCATAGGGAGAACACACACCACTTGATATTGTGCACTCTGATATTTTTGGCTCAATGTAGACATCATCCATGGGAGGCTGCAATTATTTTCTTACTTTAATTGATGACTTCATAAGAAAAACATGGTTATATTTTCTAAAAAATAAATCTGATGCATTTAGTTGTTTTCAATAGTTCAAGGCACTTGTGTAAAACCAAAGTGGATACACCATCAAAATCCAAAGGATGGACATAGGCGCTGAATATGTCTCGAATGACTTCCTAATTTTTTTCAAGTCCCATGGCATACACAAGAAATTCAGCATGCGGTATACACTTCAACAGAACGATGTCACATAGAGAAAGAACATAACCATTATGGAGATGGCGTGCAACATGATGGAAGTCAAGCATGCGATAAATGAATATTGGGCTGAAGCAATCACTACTATTGTATATATTATGAATCAATGTCTAACAAAGTGTGTGAAGGACAAAGTTACTCAAGAAGCATGGACATGAATGAATCATAGTGTTTCTCATTTAAATGTTTTTTTATTATGTCGCATATGGTCATGTTCTAGATGGGATAAGAAAGAAACTAGACAAGAAGGAACATAAATGTATTTTGGTTGGTTAGTTTGAAGACACAAAAGCATATGATTTGTATGATCCTGTCACAAGGAAAGTAATCATCATTATTGATGTTCAACTTTTCAAGAATGAATCATGGGATGGAACTGTTGAGAAGAATGTCAAAAGTGCGTTGACTGTCGAACATGATGACATGGAAAAGGAAGTGGTTCAAACACCACATGTAAGTCAAAATTTCACATCCCAAGATGCATCGACAAGCAAACCAAGAAGTTTGCAAGCTCCATCAAGTAGCTCATCGAGGTCAACGTCAACAGATCCAATAATGACAAGAAGTCTGCGTGAAATATATGAAGTCGATACACCAAATTCATTACCTCTTTTTGCATTTTTTTCTAAAATATATGGTCCTCAAACATTTGAGGAAGTTTCCGAAGAAGAAGTATGGGAACAATCCATAGTTGAAGAAATATAATGCATTGAGAAGAATCAAAGATGGGAGCTGGTAGATGTACCAAAAGATAATGATGTAATTAGTGTCAAATGGGCTTACACGACCAAGCAAGATGTTGATGGGAATGTGCAAAAGCACAAGGAAAGAATGGTTGCAAGAGGTTTTACACACCATCCCAAAAGAGACTTCAATGAAACTTTTTCACCTGTCACACACATGGATAGAGTCAAAAAAAAATTGGCCGTGGCTGCTCAAAACAAATGGCATGTCTATCAAATGGATGTTAAATTGACATTTTTGAATGGCTATTTGGAGGAGGAAGTATATGTGGAATAACCAAAAGGCTATGAAATTATTGGACAAAAGAACAAAGTATAAAGGATGAAAAATACACTCTATGGTTTGAAGCAAGCTCCTAGAGCTTGGTATAGCCTCATTCATTCATACCTCACCCAGAATGGATTTCACATAGGTTAAAGTGAACCAACGTTGTACACCAAAGTTAAAGAGACAGGTAACATGTTAATTGTTTTCCTGCATGTAGATGATTTAATATTTACTGAAGATTTTGGCTTAAAGGATTTTAGAAGAGTCATGGAAAGCAAATTTGAAATGAATGATTCAGTGCTTATGGAAATTTTTGTGGGAATTGAAGTCCAATAGTCTAAAAGTGGTATTTTTATATCACAGTCAAAGTATGCAAGTGTAGTTTTAAAAAGATTCAATATGTCTAATTGCAAGACAACCGCAACACAAATGATAATAGGTTTAAAAGTAAGTAAAGATGATCATGGATCAACTATAGATCCTATATTGTTTAAGAGGTTAGTTGGTAGCCTTATGTATTTAACTACGACAAGACCAAACATCATGTATGGAGTAAGTATGATCTCAAAGTTCATGGAGTTACCAAAAGTCTCTCATTGGCAAGCATGAAATAGAATTCTGAGGTATGTAAGTGGCACAAAGGACCTTGACATTATGTATTCAACCTCAAAAAATTTTAAACTCATTGGATACACTATCAATAATAATGTAGGCAACACAGATGACAAAGAACAAATCTTGGTACAAATTTCATTTTGGTACAGGTGTTGTGTCGCAGGCTTCGAAGAAACAACCCATTGTAACTATGTCTTCAATAGAAGCAAAGTATGTCACAGTAACAAGCATTGCATGCCAAGCTATCTAGATGCAGATAATTCTAAGATACCTGTCGCAGAACCAGCAAGAACCAACAACCTTTTTCTATGACAATAGTTTAACCATTGCATGTTAAAGAACCATGTGTTCCAGAAAAGAACCAAGCACACTGACACAAGGTATCATTTCATAAGAGAATTGCTGAACATCAAAGATAATTGTTTAGAATTTTGCATGCCTGAAGATCAGCTAGCAGACATCTTTACAAAACCATTGGGAAGGGATACGTTCTAGTATCTGTGAATTTATTTATGAATGACAAGTTCTTTTCAGTGAATTTTGTCATGTACAGAGAAAATTTCAACGCTGAAACATTTTGTAAATTTTTTGTTTGAAGAACTCCATCTTCTCATAATTAAGGGGGGGTATTGGAAATATTAATTAATCACAGATCCACGTTACGTCTAAGCTAACTCTGTCAGAGTCTGTAACAATTCAACTTCTGTCAGACTGTCTGACAGAATGAAGAATTGACGTCTCTCCATATTTAAGTAGTCGAATTGAATTTATGTAATTAAGCTTTTAGGTAAAAAGTTATTACAGTCTTTAATGTAAGTCAATAAAAAAGTATTTACACTGATCAAAATACGGTAACATTTCTTTCTATATATATTGATGCTCTACTGGTATGCTATGATCATGTGTTTTTCTACTTCTACTTGATTTCCCTCTCCTACGTTTGTTAAGGTACCAACGTTAATTATAAATCTAGACGTTGAACATCTTTACATTCCAAAACTTTTACTGTCCATGGGGGTCACTATTAGTTGGAACATCCTAATTTAATTCCGACTCTTCAACTCGATTTCTATGTACACATCTAGTTGTGAGTTGGATGTGGAAACCAAATGGTAATGAATTGTGTAACTCTGCTATGAATTCAATAACTCTCATTGGTCCATTTAAAATTCTTTCTAAATCTTAACTGAATTCCATTATAAATTGGTAAAACGGTGATACCTCTACATACTTTTGCATAGTCGGTAGAGTTTAAGCCTGACTGAGAGCTAGTACAATGCCTGTTCGCTATATCTTTGCATTGTCTAATCTTAATCCATGTTCTGAGATTCAACATGTTTTCGGTAACATTTTCTGACACAAATTTAACTTAAAAAAATGTGATTTCTGATAATATTGTTTACATTTGATTAAACCAAATAGTAAAAGTTAAAAAAAAAAACAGTCACGTAAACGTCAAAAACTAGTTGGACAACCGATACCATTTTGTGCTACCTCCTCGCCTCTCCTTTCAATTTGGTATCGAAGTTTGGCTTCCTCCATCATCTCCTTCAATGTCTGAGCTGAAGGTCATCACCTCATCATCATTGCACATCCCCACATCCTTATCCATCTCCCTTGAGCCCTATGTTCGAAACTAACTATCAAGGTATTGCAAAGGTTAAGACTGTTAAATTGCAGAATTTAAGGAGTGTAGAGAAAGGTCAAAAGGTAAAGGTATATGTAGTAAAAGTCATGATCAAATTTATCATATGGAAGATACAGAATCTAAGAAGAGAAAACATGAGAACCCTTGTAGAGAAAAGATGAGAACCCGTGTAGTTTAAGGGGTAGCAGCAACAAAAGTGCACAACAATGCCTCAGGCATGATAAGTACAAAGTTGTAAAAAAAATTCGACATTATGCACGAGATTGTTTTGAAAAATCAAGAAGATTGTAGCAACTTTATTACCTATAATCTTGCTCGAGAATGCCCAAAAGATGTTTGGTTTTTGGATAGTAGGTGTAGCAATCATATGATTGGAAACAAAAAGGTTGTTTACTAGTGTACAAAACTATATTTACTTTAATATTGGAAATGATATTAAGGTTATTGTTAATTGTAAAGTTATTATAGCAATATTTTTCCAATAATGGTGAAAGAAACAATGTTGAAGATGGTTATCATGTACAAGTTTTAAAATGTAACTTGTTACGAATTGGTAGAACAATTTTGGTTTAACAAAAAATGTTTGTATGATTCTAGATGAACTTCCCAGGATGTTGATAGAAAAGATGGAAATGACTAAGAATAGAATGTACTCACTTAAAATGAAAATGGATTTGACAATTTAGTCAACCTCTAACAAGTTAAGATCTTAGATTATTCATGTCTTTCACACCTCCCAGTAGGATGTTGATAAAAAAGGTGGAAATGACTAAGAATAGAATGTCCTCACTAAAAATGAAAAGTGGATTTGATGATTTAGTCAACCCCTACAAAATTAAGAAACTAGATTATTAATGTCCTTCACACCTCCCAGTAGGATGTTGATAGAAAAGGTGGAAATGACTAAGAGTAGAATCTCCTCTCTAAAACTGAAAAGTGGATTTTATGATTTAGTCATACGCCTACAAACTTAAGAACCTATATTATTCATGGCTTTCACACCTCCCATAGGATGTTGATAGAAAAGGTGAAAATGACAAAGAATAGAATGTCCTCACTTAAAATGAAAAGTGGATTTGATGATTTAGTCAATGCCCTAGATTATTCATGGATTTCACAATATGGGAATCTATATTTTGGTGGACTGGATATTTTATAAAACAAGTAGATGGTGAGAGTCTGACTTTCATGCATAGAGAAACTAGCAAGGTCGTGTGAGAGCTTTATATTGGAAAAACATCATAGGGAAAAATTTCCTACAAGAATCTCATATAGAGCAAAAGTACCATCGAAAGCAATTCATGCATATCTATGTGGGCGAATGAAAACACCATGATTGGCTAAATATATTTAATATTTGACATTTATCGATGATGACATTTGATTTTTTCTAGAATTTCAAATCCTTAGTTGAAAATGACAGCGATAAATAAATCAAGGTATTGATATCTAATAGGGGAGGAGAGTATAAGTCTATTGACTTTGTAGAAATTCTTAGATATCGTGAATAAAGAGACAATTTACTAGATATATATTTCAGTAAAATGGTGTGGCCAAAAGGGAGAGAAGAATTTTCATGAATATGGATCAAAGTCTGTTGAAAAGAAATCACCTATCGAATGATTACTGGGAAAAATAAGTGACATGTTTAGTGCACATCTTAAATGTAGGTGTTCTACTAAAAGTGTGAAAAATAGAGTTTATGAAGAAGCATGGAGTAGGAATAGTTATAGTGTATTGCATTTCACAATATTTGGTTGTGTGTCATATGCACATGTACTTGAAGAAATAAGAAGGAAATTACATGACAAAATTGTGAATGTATATTTATAGGATACAGTGAGAATTCTAAAACATATAGACTCTACAATCCCATCACTAAGAATATGGTTATTAGTGGAGATGTTTATTTTAAGGAGGAAGAAACATGGGATGGAGGTGTAGATGAATTCGCTACCAAGGAGTTGGATTACCCTATGGATAAGATGAAGGAGAAGAGAACATTGTATGAAGTGGATAGTCAATTCTGCAAGAATATGTATCTAACACAAGCACTCCAATGGGCAAACTAGAAGGAGAAAGTTCATCTCAATTCATGTATCGAAGAAATATTGTTCAAGGTGAGCAATCGAGCTATTAGAGTTAGTACTCACAAAGTTCTCAAGTAAGTAGTGATTCTTATCCAAATTTATCAAGATTAAGATTAAGATTAAAGGGTATATATCTAGAAGCTTCAGATAAATTTATGATCCACGTGAAGACAAAATAAGATCAGAGTTTAAGCCTTCCATTTTTAGCTTATTAAACTACCTTTTATGAAGAATCTATTAAAGGTGAAGTTTGGATAAAAGGTATGGATGATGAGATACATGTAATCGAATATTATGATAGATGTGAATTTCTAAATTTTCTTCAAAATAAGGATTCTATATGTGTGAAGCGGATATACAAATCTAAATTAAATGTTGATAGAGAAATATAAAATAATAGGGAAAGACTTGTTTCTAAGGGATTTGGACATGAAATCTACATTCTTAAAATGAATTGATCAAAGAATAAGTGTATGTCACAACCACCACCTAGTTTTAAGGTAAAAGGATATGAAGATAAAATGTACTAGTTGAAGAAGGTTTTATATGGGTTGAAACAAGCTAAAGATTATGGTACAACAAAATTTATTCCTACTTGATAAATAATACTTTTAGTAGAAGCGTCAGTGAGGCTAACTGTAATACCCCTAGTTTTGATTTGGAATATATGGAATCAAATCATGTAAATGATGTAAATATGTGATTATTTATTCACAGTGCTAAGCTCAAGGACAAGACCCGACTAGTGAATATTTATGCATGTATGATATAAATATTTAATTATGGATTATGTGGTTGGCTTATCATGGCAATTTGAAATGTTATGTAAATATTATGTTCAAAAATAATAAAATGGTCCAAGATGGTTGTTTAAGGAGTACTAAAGGGAATATGACTCCACTAGAGGGGAATATGAAAGGTGGTGTATGGGATATTGAATCCTCTATTTCCAAGTGTCAATGTGATAACTCATCCATTTGCTGCCATTTTCGATAAATGACTTAATCACTTTCTTTTTACTATTTCACTCACTCATTGACACTAGTGAAAAATGAGAGATTAGAGACAAAACAAATTACCAAAATCCACATATCAATGACCACTTTTGGTTTGGCAATCACTGGTGGCTAATTTATGGTCTTTTATTACACGACCAAAATTAGTCATTTTTATTTTGGGAATTTATAGCTTGTGAGCTGGTCATTAATTTTGTCATATATTTGGTCATTAATTTGGTCATATATTTGAATCAATGACCAAATATTTTTTTTTGTAACAAAAACAAAAAAAGGGGTTGTATTAACAGGATGTGCACAGCCATTCATTACATTTCCGAAGGGAGATATAAAGCCGAGACGGCACAAAGACAACAAGCCATACAAAGTCTATTTCCCAAAACAGAGAGCACAAAATTGCTTCTGAGCTGCATACTAAACGAGTTGTAAAAACCCTCACGAACTGTCTACATAGCAGAGTGCAGAAAAACATAATTCATACAAAAATTGATACTAAAACCCCTCACTAAACTGGAAGTAAAGCAGACAATAAAATTCAGTTGCCTCTAAGCTGGCGAGGCTGCTGTACTGATTCCTCTTCCATGGGCTGGGAGGCTGAGGCATTGATTCCATTTACCCTGCTCTCCTGGTTCATTGAAACGAGCCTTTGGAGGTCTGCTTCTATACGCTCAACTCTGCCCAAGAGTTCACGCAGGTTGCTATCCAAATCGTCGGTGCGGGCTCCATTGTCGCTGACATCCTGAGAGATCCTGCTAATAGGCTCGCTCATCCCCTTTATTTCCTTGGCTGTGTCTCTATTCTCCTTCACCCCTATAGCGGTCAGCTCATATACCCTTCGAAGGTTCTTCATAAAATCCTGCATGACGAGATTATTACCCAAATGCGCCATAATACCAAGGTCGGACGAAATTGCCAAACGAGACAGCCGAGACTGCAAGGGAGAAAGAGCTGGATCTTCCAAATCGTGAAGGTTTGCTTGCTGGTGGCCTGATTCACTCCAGTTTTCAACCTGAGAATCAATTTCCCAAAGAGCAGAAGGATAACGGCAATGACAAAGGGCTAACTGGGAGAGATTTTCTTCGACAGTAGATTGGGTGAGAGGCTGCGCTTGCCTAGAAGAAACCTGAGGACTCCCAATACCAATTACATCGGCTTCTTGCAGAAGGAAGGCAGGGGCTGTAAACAAACCCTCAGCGAAAACAAGAGGCGAAATAATGCTGAAATTCGACATGGAGACAGAGAAGGTAGAGCCTCGATCGTGCAAGGAAAAGAGACACTTAATTGAGCGCCTGAAGGGAGTTAAATGCTCATCAGCCGAGGGGATAAGACATGACGGGGACTTAAATGCTGGAGGCCGCCAAAACGATGGAGAGGGTGACGGCTGGATGGGAGGGAGAAACTAGAGGAGGGGAGCCGGAAAAAGTGAAGGAGAGGGAAAAAGGTGGAAGGAAAAGGGAGAAGGGGAAAGGAGGGTGGAAGAGGGATAAGGCGGGAGAGAGAGGGAACTAGAGAGCTAAGGTAGGATAAAACCAAGTTCACTCTAAGATAATCCTTGAGAGTGTGGAGTTCCTCTTCAAAAACTTGCTTGTTCTTGATCTGATGATGGTTCCTTGAGGTCCTCTTCATGGAATGACTTTGAAGATGGGAGGATCGTCATCCTGACTGTAATGGCCTTGAGGGAGACTAGCTCCAACATTGGCCATCGCATCTACGTCTTTGTTGTTCTGGCGGAGAATGTGGTAAAATTCAATGTGCTGGGACAAAAGAAGTTGATACTTTTTATATAATCTACGGCATTTGATGTCTCCTATAGGATACCCATTAATCATCTTATAGATGACATGTCTTGAGTCGCCGAAAACCAGAACTTTCTGGAGATTTTTGGTCCGAATGAGGTGTAGACCCTGGAGAAGCGCCATCCATTCTGCTTCATTATTAGTTCTCGATCCAAGTCCCCAAGCGAATCGATGTTCCACTTGTCCTCCAGGATCCACTAGGATCCCACCCGCACCTGCCGCCCCAGGAATCAATGACCAAATATATGATCACATTTATGACCAAATTAATGATCACATGGCAAATTACAATATGACCAAATTTGGTCGCGTAATAAAAGACTGTAAGTTAGCCATCAAAACTGCTTTTTGGTCATTGATATGCAAATTTTGGTCGGTTTTTTGGTCATTTATATCTCATTGTTTGGTCATGTATCTCTCAATTTTTGGTTATTTTATATGCGAATTTTGGTCATTAATCTTATGTATTGGTTACTAATTTATTCATTTTTAGTCATTTTATGTGTGTTTATTATATTTTAGTAGTTTTAATGGTGTCCATTATTAATCAATATAAATCTTTAATATGATATTATGCTTAAATTAAAAAAATAATCATACATTATTTATCATCATCTAATACACATGTGAATTATGCAATGACACATTAACTAGTTAATTACAACACTTTTAAATAATAAGTACAAACATATAAGTTTTAAACCGCACAAATTATATTATATGAAAGTATTAAAATAAGTATACGATTTTTTAAAAGCTATCTCCATATAACTTTACATGAAAATCATCTAGTACATCGATGACTTTTCAAAATATTACAATGGCTAAACCATCCCACTTGTACTTGGTTGCTAAGCCATACTTAGATCATGCGATAGCTTCAAAACCATACTTAGCATTTTTAAATACTCAACAACAGGCTCTTCATACTCAATGGAAAAGTCTCACCAATAGGCTCTTCATACTCAATAGCCCACTTTCCAAGCTTTCTATCTGCACATGTGCTTCTGTATCTGCACTGCACGTGCTTCTGAGCTTTCTGAGCTTTATATATACATGCGTGCTTCTGTATCCACACTGCAACAGCGTCCCTCCTCATGTTGTTATAAATCTTGCAAGTAAGGTTACCTACAATCAACACATGTTAAGCAATAAATTTTGTTGCTCGCTAAAAAGAGAAAAAAAATAACTGAAAAATGTTCATAGTAATTTCACAAGATTTAACATGAAAAAAAGAAACAATTCCAACAAATAGTTGGTGTACTCAATATGCATAAAAATTTAGAACCAGAAGACCTACAAATACATGAACATGAAATACCTCTCCATAAGTCCTGGAGATCAATGGAAACATTACGCAAAGCAAGAAATTATTTTTGAGCAATATATGGACGAACTTTGCACTGAATATTTTTTTATGAATTTTCCAATACCTCAAATATTCTAACATCTAATTCATCCATTTGACCCACTCTAAGGAAAACCTTGGTTTTCCCTATCTGAATAGTAAAGGGAATTTCAGGTTGTTTTTATTAGCATTTTAACTAAATAAAACAACCTTAGAACTTCCAACTTCTTGGGGAAGCATATAAATCATGATACCCGACCCACTACATCTTTGGATGTTGAGAATACCATTTGTCAAAGCAATCTCATAATAATATACATAGGCCATTACTTTGGTCCAACGAAACAAGTGACAAGCACCCGGCACTTGGCAAAGAACAAAGGAATTAGATAATCAATAAATATGTAAATATATAGACAAATACATACAAATTTGTATGTAAGTAATGTGTTCAACTATAGGTGGCAATGCTTTTCTTTAATGCTAAATGCATTAATTTCAATATCTCGATATGGTTATCATATTTATGGTTGAACGCATATCAATATGACAAAGCTTTCAAATGATTTTAGTATGCTCCAAGCAATCAAAAAAATATGTTTCTTCTATGCCCTTACAAATGATAGTGACAAAAACATATACATCAATAAACAAGTTAGAATATTGATTTGAATTCAATGTACCAATCTGAATCACTGTAACAATGATTAGAAAACCTTTTCAGCTATATGACTTTCAAAAAGTGTATTGTGTAGTTATCACAATGTATGCCTTATATATATCAGACCTGAAGTTATGATTGAGATTAGCGTTTAGAACATGACATGCTTTGTGTCAATGATAATGATGTCTTTCTCATATAAAGGGTCGTCAAACAAAAAAACTTTTAGCAGTAGGAAATTGTGAATGTAGCTATCATAAATGTCAACTTCAACAATCCTAAAGAGCTTAGAAAAGACTATCCCAGAAATCATTTCAATAGTGTATAACAAAATCAAGCCTTCTTTAGTAAGACATGTGTGTTTTCTATTCAAATAAACAAAGAACATGATGTAATTTCCAGCCATGACATGTGTTTCAATGACTATCAATAGGTTGTTATTTCCAATCAAAAGGAGGTGAAATGTAATTGCCCAGCACAAGGTATTGCATCCAAGGGAATAGCTAGAATGACTGTCCCAGAAAAGGTGATTTATAGCCCTCAATTAGTAGACAACTAGGACTATCAAACTATAATAATTTCCATCTAAATAATGACTATCCAAAATGACGATTTCCAGCTCCTACAGTGACTATGCCTTAATGGTATCTTAGAATTTCAATAGGTAAGTATGTTTGTAATTTCAGAGGGGTCGGGAATTTCCTTTAGGCTATGGCTTAAGGAGTGACGTTAGGGAAAGATAAGGAAGGGTGTTAAGGTAAAAACATGATCGACTATTAGGGAAGTATTTCAAGGTTGTTTTAGGCTTAGGTTGAGATAGGTTTCTCACACCCATAATCGTTTATCAGAAACATTCAAGTAATCATACACATGAGTATCATCCTCTATTATATTGTTGTTGCGACAATGTAGCTTCTTCTCAACACAATATCCATCACTCTAATACCAAAGGTAAATGCTCATCGATCATTTGATCAATTATGTCTGATTTCACTTTCTAATAGTGTGTATAAAATTTAAAGTCATTTCCAACATCATTGCCACTAGAATGAAGCCCCATATTTCAAACATATATCGAGAGAAAAGATGGGTTTCCTACTTAAGAGGGACATTCAAGATGCCACATAGACAACCCAGAAAGTCCTTCACTTTATCAAGGAAACAAATGGAATTTGATTACAAAGATAGATCTGTCCAAAGAATTTGAGAAAGTTAACTAGATCTACCTCAAAATTCTACTTCTTTAGGTGGGGTTTCAGTGGTGTTTCATTAAGATGGATGGAGGCCTGGTTTTCCTTGACCACTTTCGCTATTCTAGTTAATGGCTCAGCTTCACACTTTTTATTGTCTCCAAAAGCCTCAAGAAAGGTTGTCCCCTCTCTCCACTATTATCCATTCTAGTCATTCAAGCGCTTAGTAAACTTTTACATGCAAAGGCCTCTAATGGGATCCTGATATGTATAAAGACATCCCAATCCTTCCCAATTACCCATCCCATGTTTGTGGAAGACCTCCTTTGTTGAAATGGATCCACAAAAGAAGAAAAAGTATTTGCCAATATTCCATAACTCTTCTGCCATGCTACTCGAATGGAGATCAACAAAGAAAAAAGCTTCCTAAGATTCTATTTTCTTCTCGAAGAAGGGCCATCTGCTGACCCACCTGTTTCTGAATACTCTGTATCTGCACACTGTGTTTCAATTGATTCTCTTTATACACACCCATGAAAGCATCTACTTCCATCTCCCATTTGTGGAGATTTACAATACTTATTGTTGCATCGATTGAACAATTATCATGGATGTTATTTTCCTTCAAGACATGCTTGGAAAACTCATCCATCTAGATATTCCACCTATTATTCCTATTCACTACACTACTTTTCCTCTGTGGTTTCCTTTCGACACCACTTGAGACAACACTCTAGCTCTTCCATCTCACATGGAATGCAACAATCCTTAGGATAATGACAATTTGTAATTTTAACAGATAAACTAGAGAAACAAAACCACACACCTTATGTAATACACACAAAGCACAGACAAATGAGAGGAACCCATACCACCCACTGAAAACTGGATATAGCGTCAAAATAGGAAATACCGACATATGAACCTCCCACAGACCCAATGCCACACCAACCACACAAATATCTAGCAAAAAATTGCAGAATTCAAGGATAGGAGAGGAGCGAAAATTATTGTTTTTACAGGCCACTGAATGCACCATTGGCCATAAATTCCAAACCACCCTCTGTGATGCTAGAAGCAACATCCATATCCTTCTGGTAACTGTGACTATTCTAAAACCAACCATTCACAATGAAATTGAAGACGTTGGGAGGGACCATCATATCCCCCTATTTTCAAGGATATGTATGTTAACCAACATTCGATCCACCTGTTCTCTATTTTACTCCATATAAATGCTGGTGTATGTAAAGAATAGCTAGGATCTTCATATTCAATCCATAAATTCCCCCATTCCATCATGGTTACAAGTTGTGCATATTGTTGAATGGAAAAGGTCTCATGATATTAGTGTTAATACTATGGAGGTTGCATGTAGATACTAGAGACCTCCCTATTTTTTAATTTAATACCTTCATTGAAATGAACCCAATGATTGGAAGTCCATTCAAAAATCTATGCTTTTTGAAGAATATTTTGAACTAGACAACATAGGGGCTATTATCCTTGGAAGGCGATTCAAATTTGAGATAGATGAAGGTGATTCAAATTTGAGATAGAGAGACCTAATAAGAATTTTAGAGTCCCATACCACTGTAGCTTTGTTGATGCTACACGTCAGACCCCCTAAGACTTGGGAAGTTTGTGTTAAGCAGTGCAACCATTGAGTTGGGGAATGTTTCTTCATTTTAAGAACACAATATCCATTATTAGGGATACATGGAAAGGATGTGGAATGACATGCTACTAGGAATTTCATTTTCGACAGAAAGTTTGAATCTGATGAGTAATGTAAAATAAAATAATATTTGTTAGGACAGCCGTAAAAGAAAAAAATGGTTTTATAATAACTTAGGATAGGCTCACAGGTTAAATTCGGGAATTTAAGAAAATCTGGTTATGTGAACTTTCTACATTGTTGTAAGTGCTATGTAATTTGTACATCTAATCTCATGGATCCAAATTTATAATATAGGTTATTTAATTCATGTTACCTCTCTGAAAGGTAGATGAAGAAGAGATTAAAGCTTAAAGACTTCAATGGCCATTACATGTACTATATTAAGTGATGGACAATTATAAGTGCATTCCTTTCAAAAGAGGGGCAACATATGGGTAAATTTTCTTTTCGTACAAAGCCTCGGAAATAAACCCAACATTGGGGGAACCACCAATTAGATGCCAATAAGCATAAGTCTGACCCCAATGTACCCAACCAGAATCAAACCCTTATTCATCAGCCATTTCCAATCATGAGGTATCAAAAAATAATGATACATACCTCACGAATGAATAGTTCAAACACATTAGTCTATGAACCCCAGCAATATCAACCTCTAGCAAATGGAAATGGAGATGGAACAATATATACCTATCTCCAAAACTGAAATTAGCTTAGCTACAAAAAAACAATGATACCATGTTGCATGCGATTGTCTCAACTCCAGGAAGACAAAATTAATAGAAAGTATCCTCGGTAGATTATTCACATAAGCATTAGTTGGTCTTCACTTTCCAAACTGTAGCTCCACATTGTAGCTCTAGACAACAATGATCCATGAAATATCAACAGCACATTCAAAATGCTCCAATGCATCAATGCAAATAGTAATCCAGGAGGTAGAAGGTCACAATTTTTCTAGGGGGTGCCACCATATCAATTGGAGTAACCAAACCAATAGTAGTTGGATATCCAACATTGTATTTTGTTACCTTGAACCTCCTTAAGTTGAGTGTAACATTAACCACAAGCAAAAAAATCTAGTTTGATAAGCCATGTTCTCAAATTCTTCTTCTAGACTTTATGTAGCTCTATGATCATGTCTCCACAGTGTCCACACAAATGGTCATGGCTCTTTGTATCTATATGATCAAGGATATAGTGTATATTCATGTAGAGAGACAAGTAGAGTCTTACATAGATTATGGTTTTAGGTTGCAAGTCTTCACAATAAAATATGGTCTCACATCCCAACAATGGAATCTTCACGCACACACACTAGCACACAGGTCTCCATTCAATGCACTTCAATGCACGAAGATCACCACAATATTTTTAAAAAGGTGGAGTCTCCACAAATCTCATGGATGTTGGGCCATTATCAAGATCTCGATGCACAATTTGCAAGGCCTCCACGTATTTGGTCTCCACGTTCAACAGAAATTAGGGTTCACCAAGAAGTTCACCCACCAATCACGCAGCTCTGCCAAGGCTCATGCAGCAGTTGAATCTTCAAACAATTCTGATTCATGGATCTCAAGCTTCCCTAATAAGCATTAACAAGTTTCTGTTAGCCAAAATCAAGCTGGCTAAACTTGAGTTTACCGCTCATTTAATATTAAAATTAAATATTTTCATGCCAACCTCTTTTTCCTTTTTTTCACTTGTCGGGTGAAACTTGTCTAAATCCCAACTAGACAAGTCTATAAATTTTGGTCAGCCTTTCAACTCGACTGATTTACTTTGACTTGTCAGTTCTACCAACTTCGACCTCTAAGTCGGTTGACCTCTTCGACCTCCAAGTCAGCTTACTCAACCAACCTTGTGGGTTCACTTGGATTGGTCGAAATCTATAGAGTATGTTTCCTAGTCTAAAAGACTTAAGAAATTGCAAATGATTTTCACCTATGAGTAAGATAGAGTAAAAATGAACACATTAGCAATTCCAAAGAACTTATAAAAACATATACCCAAATATGTAGGAAGACTTGAGTCGACCAATGTGACATAAAACCTGGAACTTTCACGGAGTGAGGAATTTATGGGTTCTTGATCTTTCACTCAACCGTAATTGTGAAAGACATTTACACAAGTAAATCTAGAAATAATGTGTGGCCAAATAAATGTGCATTCAACCATAAACTATTTCATATATATAACTATGTAGAAATAACAAAGGTATTACAAACTTGTTTGTCCAGACTTGTCGGCTCACCGACTGATCCGTTTACAAAGCTTCGGCTCTTTGACTGAATCACATACATAGAAGCTTGAGCTTAAACTTCTCTCTTACTCACCCTGGATTTCTCTCATGAGTTCTATTGTCTCTCTATTATGTCTAAACTGATTTACAATTTTCTTCTTCTATTTATAGGAAACCTGAAAATTGCTTCTACATGAATCGATCGACTCACTATTAAAGATTGCAATAACTATCTACCCAACAACTTAGCTTCAGAAATAAATTCGACGGGTTTACATTGCTGAATCGTGGACTCTTCCCTCTTGTTAGACTGACCGACATGATCTTGACTGATATAGACTCTAATAGAGTCGGCTGAGATTCAGGTACGGATCTGCGAGTGATTAATATTTCCAACACTCCCCCTTAATTATGAGTAGATGGGTATTTTTAAAACAAAATTTACAAAATGTTTTAGAGCTTAGACATGCTATGTTTATGATAGAGTTCACTCTGGAGAGCTTTTCATTCCAATATTACTACGTAGATACTGGAAAGTATCCTTTGCCAATGGTTTAGTAAAGATGTCTGCAAGTTGATCTTCAGACCTGGAAAATTCCAAACAAATTTCCTTGTTGTTCACCAACTCTCTTATGAAATGAAACCTTGTGTCGATGTGCTTGGGTCCCTTGCGAAACACATGATTATTTGATAATTCTATGGCTGAATTATTGTCACAGAATATGGTTGTTGGTTCTTGATGGTTCTGTGACAAGTCTTTTAACACTCTCCCCATCCAGATAGCTTGACATGCAACACTTGTCGCTGCAACATAATCTGCTGCAGCTGAAGACAGAGTTACTATGGGATGTTTCTTTGAAGCCCATTAAACAACACCTATACCAAAATGAAATGTGTACCCAGATGTGCTTTTATTGTCATCTATGCTTCCTCCATTTTCACTGCTATTGTAACCAATAAGTTTAAAATTTTCTGAGGTTGAATACATAATACCAAGGTATTTTGTGCCACTTACATACCTCAGAATTATTTTACCTGCTTGCCAATGTGAGTATTTTGGTGACTCCATGAACCTTGAGATCAGACTTACTCCATACATAATGTCTGCTCTTGTCGCTGTCAAATACATAAGGCTACCAACAAGCCTTTTAGAAAATGTAGGATCTACAATGGATCCTTCATCATCCTTGATCAATTTTAAACCTGTTATTACTGGTGTTGGGGTTGTATTGCAATTAGACATGTTAGATCTTTTTAAAACTTGACTTGCATACTGTGTCTGTGATATAAAATACCAATTTCAGACTGCTGAACTTCAATGCCCAGAAAAAACTTCATAAGCCCCAGATTAGTCATTTCAAATTCACTTTCCATGACTGCTTTAAAATATGATATGCCAAAATCACCAATAAATATTAAATCATATACATAAAAGAAGACAATTAACATCTTACCTTTCTCATTCATTTTGGTGTACAATGTCGGTTCACTTTCACTTCTGTGAAATCCATTTTCAGTGAGATAGGAATCAATTTGATTGTAGCAAGCTCTAGGAGCTTGCTTCAAACCGTAGAGTGCATTTTTCAGCCTGTACACTTTATGTTCTTGACCTAGAACTTCATAACATTGTGGCTGTTCCACATATACTTCCTCTTATAGATAGCCATTTAAGAATGCCAACTTGACATCCATTTGATGAACATGCCATTTGTTTTGTGCAGCAATGGCCAAAACTGTTCTGACTATATCCATGCATGCAACAGGTGCAAACATTTCATTGAAATCGATGCCAGGTTGTTGTGTGAACCCTCTTGCTACCATTCTTGCTTTGTGATTTTTCACATTCCCATTAGCTTCTTTCTTGGTCTTGTAAATACATTTGACATTGATTACATCTTTGTCTTTTGGTACATCAACCAGTTCCCATGTCTTTTTCTCAATGCATTCTATTTCTTCATCTATGGCTTATGCCAATACTTCTTCTTCAACAGTTTCTTCAAATGTTAGTGGATCATAAATAGGAGAAAATAATGCAAAGAGAGAGAATGAATTTGGTGTACCAGCTTCATATATCTCTTGTAGACTTCTTGTCTTCACCGGTTCTGTCAATGTCGACCTTGACGAAATGCTTGATGGAGTTTGTTGTTGTCGGTGTATCTTGAGCTGCTACTTGTGTCGATGGTCCTTGTGTTGAACCATGTCATGGTGTTATGATCAGTTGACTTACATGTGGTGTTTGAACCACTTCCTCTTCCATATCATCATTGTTGACATTCGACACAATCTTGAAATTTGTATCGACGGTTCCATCTCATGATTCATTCTTGACAAATTGAACATCTCAACTGATTATCACTTTCCTTGTGAAAGGATCATACAACTTGTATGTTTTTGTGTCTTCAAAATAGCCGACAAAAATACATTTTTGTCTCTTTTTGTCTAGCTTCCTTCTCAGCTCATCTGGAACATGAGCATATGCAACACAACCAAAAAATTTTAAATGAGAAACACTATGATTCATAATTGTCCATGCTTCTTGGGGAAATTTATTCTTCACACTCTTTGTCGTACACCGATTCATAATGTATACAAAATTTGTGACTACTTCACCCCAATACTCATTTGGAAAATGCTTGGTTTCCAACATGC
Organism: Pseudotsuga menziesii; assembly: GCA_001517045.1. Lineage (NCBI taxonomy): Eukaryota > Viridiplantae > Streptophyta > Pinopsida > Pinales > Pinaceae > Pseudotsuga > Pseudotsuga menziesii. The sequence goes on from LPNX010498569.1 coordinate 35,073, forward strand.
TGCGTGCCATCTCCATGATGGTTCTGTTCTTTCTTTCAGCAATACCATTCTGCTAAGGTGTATATGGTGCAATGAATTGTTTTTGTATGCCATCGGTCTTGAAAAAATTCAGAAATTCATTTGAAACATATTCACCTCCTTTGTCGGTCCTTAAGATATTGATGCGGTGTCCACTCTGGTTCTCCACGAGTGCCTTGAACTGCTGAAAATAACTAAATGCATCAGATTTATGTTTGAAAAAATAGACCCATGTTTTTCTTGAGTAGTCATCAATAAAAGTTAGAAAATATTTATAGCCACCAATGGATGATGTCTGCATTGGACCACAAATATCAAAGTGCACAATTTCAAGTGGTGTGCGTGCTCTATATGACTTTCTGACTGGAAAAGTCTCTCTATGCTGCTTTCCAAAAATGCAGCCTTCACAAACCCTCTCTGTTCTATCGATCAATGCTAATCCTTTTACCATACTATTTGTGTGAAGTAGCTTCAGCACACCAAAATTCAGATGTCCAAATCTGAAATGCCACAGCCAGGATTCATCTTAAACTTCTGTATGAAATGCATCTTGCAAATGAGCGCTGAATTTTTCTTTCTTGTCGAGGAGCTCGACTGTTTATTTAATTTCTACCTCGAATTGAGTTCCTGTATTTGTCTTCCCTTTCATTTTGAGAACTATCCTCAATAGAAATAAGCGATTTCTTGTCATTGGCGCTTTTGCTACCAGCTAGTCGCTTGGATGCTTGTCTTTGATCAGACATTGATCATCTTCCATGTAGACTCTGTATCCTTTTTGTATTAGTTGTCCAGTGCTTAACAAATTATGTTTCAGAACTTCAACATGATAGACATCACGGATATACTTAATATCCCCCTATTTGGTTAGAATATCAATAGTACCTTTTCCTAAGACAGTAACTTGGACATTGTTTCCAAGTGTAGCATCAGTTTTAACTAAACTATCTAGACTAGAAAACAAGCTTAAATTACCAGTCATGTGGTTGTTGCATCCTGAATCTAAGTACCATATGTCATGAGGACTTTCTTGAGCAACTTTGCATTTGAGTGGACATGTCGATGCCATTAACATTGCACTTGTCGAAGTGTTGGTGTTGGTCAAATGATTTGGGATTTTCCTTCCTTGGTCATATTGTTTCTTCCTGCATTCATATGCATAATGACCAAATTTCTTACAATAATGACATTGGATTTTTTATTTATCAAACCTCTGGCCACATGGCTGACTTGGGTTTTGATTATCTTCTCTGCCATCGACATTTGCAAGACTTTTTCCTTGTCCTCCTCTAGAATGACTTCTTTCTCTGCCTCTGAAGTTGTTTCTCCCCCTGCCTCTACCACGACTTATGGATGACTATGCTAGAAATGCACCTTCCAATGATGTTTGTGTTCTACTGATTCTGTGTTCATGATTGATGAGTAAAGCTTGCAGCTCATCAATGGTAAATTTCAACATGTCTGTGTGTTCTTCCAACGTCACAACCAAATTTTCAAATCTTGGGGGAAGACTTCTCAGAATTTTTTTAACATCTCTTTGGTCTTCTATGGATTCTCCATGAGATTTTATTTGGTTTATCAAACCAACAATTTTGGTGTAGAATGTGTCTACGGTCTCTGAATCTTTCATGGACAGAGATTCAAAATCTCTTCTCAGAATCTACAACTTGGATGTCCTTACCTTATCCAAACCTTGATAGGTGTTTTCCAATGTATCCCATGCTTTCTTAGCATTATTTTTTATTGCTAATCTTGGGAGTATGCTTTCATGCATAGCTTTATGTATGTAGAACAAAGATTTTCCATCTTTGTTCCTTTGTTCCCTCAAGACATCTTTCTCATCCTGTATGAGATTGTTATATGTTGTCATGTATGTTGGTTCTGCATAACCATGTTGGGCTATCTCCTAGACATCTTGACCTCTGAGTAAAGCCTTCATTGTTAAATACCAATATTCATAATTCTTTCGTGTAAATATTGGAGTTTGCAATGAACTAGAAGTGGAAGCCATTTTTAATTTTTAATTAACTTTCCTTAGAAAATTAATTTTCCATCTTTTAAGAAAAGATTTCTTTCTTAAACCATGCTCTGATATAAACCTTGCTCTGATACCAGTTAGCCAAAACCAAGCCGACTAAAATTGAGTTTACCGCTCAGTTAATATTAAAATTAAATATTTTCACGCTGACCTCTTTTTCCTTTTTTTCACTTGTTGGGTGAAACTTGTCTAAGTCTCGACTAGACAAGTCTATAAATTTTGGCCAACCTTTCGACCCGACTAATTTACTTCGACTTGTCGGTTCTACTGACTTCGACCTCTAAGTCGGTTGACCTCTTCGACCTCCAAGTTGAGTTAGTCAACCGACCTTGTCGGTTCACTTGGTTTGGTTGAAATCTACAGAGTGTTTCTTAGTCTAAAAGACTTAAGAAATTACAAATGCTTTTCACCTGTGAATAAGATAGAGTAAAAATGAACATATTAACAATTCAAAAGAACTTATAAAAACATATGCCCAAATATGTAGGAAGACTTAAGTCGACCAATGTGTCGTAAAACCTCGTACTTTCACGTAGTGAGATATTTATGGGTTCTTGATATTTCACTCAACTGTAATTGTGAAAGACATTTATACAAGTAAATATGGAAATAATGTGCATCCAAATAAGCATGCATTCAACCCTAAACTATTTCATATATATAACTATGTCGAAATAACAAAGGTATTACAAACTTGTTTGTCAAGACTTGTCGACTCACCAACTGATCCTTTTACAAAGCGTTGGCTCTTCAACTGAATCACATACACTGAAGCTTGAGATTCAACTTCTCTTTTTCTCACCCTGGAGTTCTCTCGTGAGTTATGTTGTCTCTCCATTATGTCTAAACTGATTTACAATTTTCTTCTTCTATTTATAAGAATCTGAAAATTGCTTCTACATGAATCGATTGACTCACTATTAAAGACTGCATTAACTATCTACCTAACAACTTAGCTTTAGAAATAAATTTGATTGGTTTACATTGTTGAATCATGGACTCTTCCCTCTTGTCAGACTGACCGAGAAGATCTTGACTAATACAAACTCTGACAAAGTCCGCTGAGAGTCAGGTACGGATCTGCAAGTGATTAATATTTCCAACGGTTTCGAGCTTCAAACATCTCAACACCGAGCAAGGGAAACAATATTCACAATGATCACAGCTCTCAATCTCCAAAACAGTGACATGCACAACACACACAATAATCAACAAACATCACTCCACACTACAGTATCCAATGCACAGGTCAAAAAATATTCAAGGATATCCATGCCTTAGCTATGCCATTTTCTTCTCTTCAATAAATGGAATTGCGTCTCACTTTTCCTCACAACATCATCACTCCCAAATCACAATAGAAAAAAAGGGTGGGAAATGAAATTGTAGCTCTAGAGTTAAAGGATTCAGCTAAGTTAAAACCAAGGGTCTCCACTGTCTCAGAGAAACATGCACACGGGAAGTCTTTCAACACCAAGATACAAGTTCGAAGGGTATTAATCATAAATGGGATTTCTCAGCCATGTAACGGTAGATTCAATTGAAGAGTTAAAACCCTTTATACGTTCCTAGAAAGAAGACATAGTTCCTAGTGAGATTATCAGTATTCTTTGAAATCTACAATAGTACAAGTTGAGGAAGAATAGAAACTACTTCAAGATACAATGAAAATTTCCATAAAACCTCATGTATGGTAAACATGTGATTGATCAAAAGTACCAGCAAGAAACATGGTATGTGAAGAAGATGATGTCGAAGAGTGTAATGTCATGTGGAAAAGACAAGAAATCATGAACTTGTTGTCAATGACAACAATCGCTTCAAATGGATCACAAGAATATGTGGTGGAATCTTTATTTTCATTCTCTTCTATGCTTCTTACAAGATGGAAGGAAATTGAAACATTTCAGACTTTCAGTTCTAGAAAATTTTAAGAATGTGGAAACATTGATGCAAAGAGAAACAAGAATTTAACATAGATATAGTGGATCAAAACAAAAATCAAAATCAACCTGCAACATTTGTCACAAAAAAACTTGTCCTCTGCGTTGAGCGTCTGAGTAGAGCGGAAGTTACGGAGACATATTGTAATAGAACTGTTTTGTTTAATGTCCATACTAAGGTCCAGAAACATTTCATCTTTGTCTATAATTATTTCACAGCATAAACATCTTGTTTCATTAGTAAGAGTCCCCTACGAAAATTTGAAAACACACTCAAGTTTCAAACCTTAAAGTGAAATATTTAGTATCTTCACACTGAAACATAACATAAGTATGAATTTTGAGGAAGCGACTGAATTTATATCTTAGATACCAGATACTATTATACCTGAAAAATATTATGAACCCATGTGACGAGATGTTGTTAGGTTCCATTGCTTATTCCATTTATTTTTCCATTTATAACCTTCTCTGGTTGGTTTCAATTTCCTCACAATTTCTCATCTGCATTGGCTTCTTTCTCCATAATATCCACAAGTTCATTTAAAAGGAAATTCAAGAACTCGTGTGCATCCTATCGAAGGGTTTGTAACATACGCTAGTAGTAGTTAGTCCAACAGACAAATATCCTGCACATGGTACCTTCAGCAAGACATCCATGTAACAATGAGAAATTAGGTTACCTTTAATAGAGAAACAACATACCTGATGCGTATAACTGCAGAAATTTTCATTTTATTTTTTCACCCATTGCACAAAGCGTTTTGGAGCAATAACATTAGTTTTCTTCTTCCTATAGTTAATCTGCATACAATAAATGACAATAAAACATCTACATTCAAAAGTAACAAAATTTGCACAAACATATGATGTAAATGGTCTGTGACCTCCATAGCAATAGTTACTAAAGCATAGAAAAAATAAATTATAAAAATGAAAAATCCTAGGTGTGAGGACTTACACCACCTCCAAATTGGGAACTAGCTGGTATTCACTTTGTATCACTTTATTTGGTTGAAACTTAGGAAGCTATATTTGAAAAATCTCAAGCACACTATGTGAATACATAATAAACAGTGCTAATGAATCAAACACCATATGACGAACATTGAAATGATGTAGCCATTCTAGATAGCCACTACCAACTAGTCGGTACATAGACTCCGCAGGTATAAATCAAGGCTCAAAAAAATAACAAAAATTTAGAATAGTATTTTTTCAAATATGTTTAAATTAATATTATTGAGAGAGGACTTTCCTCTAGGTCAAAGTTGATTGATATTAAAAAGGACCTCTGTGCCAATAGAGTTGCCAATGGAGTTTATAGATAAAGCTTCAATTCAACGTAGTCCCAACTCTCAGCTTAAAAAACAAAAATAGATCACCCTAGGTAGCATAATATGTCAGCTTGAATCTTTTCCCTAAGCCACTTCCCTTAATTAACACCTATAAAATTAGGGTTTGGCACAAGCAATCCTACATGCTTGCATGGCATATCTGTGGATCAGTCCCAATGTCATAGATTGTCTAACACATTGTCAACCATCAAAATGTTCAGCCTTCTAATATAATCGTCTGGGGATTGAACTCTTATGTCAACGAGTCCAAGTTGATAGAGACATTTACATGCAACCAAACTGTAGTTGGTTAGTACTTGGAATCGGGAATTGTACTTGGATTGGTAGAAAAGGTTGTTCTATAAATGCATGGATAGAAATAGAGGTTTAAAAATTAAGACCAAGTGTTGTACAATGATTGCCTAATGCTCTGTGAGGCCAATCTAATTATATGTGATTTCATTGTATGTTTTGTTTCCCCTTTTTTATGATATATGTGAACCGTCCCTAGTAGTGAACAATACTAGACTTTTTATGAAAGTGAAATTTATGAGGATAAAAGGTATTACAACAGGGTACAGCGACATCAAAAATTTTTGCAGGACCCAATTTTGGAAAGATGAGGTATGTTACCAGGTTTCGGTCAAAGCACTACAAGAAAACCCTGTGATTAGTGTCTCTTTTAGCTTCCTTTTTAGCGTCCACTATCACTTTTAGTGTATTTTTCATCATTTTTTGCACAAAGTGGACGCTTTTCCACGAGATGGCATTTTTAATGGCATTTTTTGCATCCTTTTTTAAAAGTTGGCGCTATTTTGGACGCTGATTAGCATCCCAATTAGCTTCCCAATTAGCATCTGAATTAGAGTCCCAAATAGCGTCCCAATTAGCGTCCCTGTTTAAAAGTTGGCGCTATTTTGGATGCTAATTAGCATCCCAATTAATGTCCCAATTAGCATCACAATTAGCATCCCAATTAGAATCCCAATTAGCGTCCCATTTTAAAAGTTGGTGCTATTTTGGATGCTAATTAGCATCCCAATTAACCTCCTGTTGGCACCCCAACAACCCCCCTTAATTTTGCAATAAATTAAGTGGCCCCTATTAGAATTTTGTAAATATTTAGCTTTTGGTTTTCTATTATTCTTGCTTGATTGACAATCTCCTTTTGATACTTGGCTTTCTCTACTGCTTCATCTTTGTCTTGGTTTTCATTTTACAAGGTTTTGGTGATTCCACTTATCTTAGTCATTTCATCCTTTCAAATCTCTTTCTTTCTAGTTAAAACATGGGTTTCTTTAATTCATCTTACCTAAGTTGACTCCACAATTCGATTTGCAAAATTAGGTTTCATCAATCTTATGGAAGACTTGTATTCTCTTTATCAATGATTAACAATGTCTTTATCTTCAAAGCATATAATTTAATTATCCAAGGGAAATTGAAACTCTTTAATATGAAACAATATATCAAATGATTTTGAGTCTTGTTATTAAAATAATTTTTAAAGATCAAATCTCACATGATATAGAAAATAATCTATCACTAAACATAGATTATGTTAAATTATTAAAAATACCTTTTCAAGAGCTTCATTACTTTAACATTTTTTTTTTAATTTTTGAAATCATTATATATACATAAAGTTCTTTCTAAACGTGACTTAAATTATTTAAATTTCTCACAATTAACATTTTGTTTTGAACATGATATATATTCATATATCTTTTAAGTTGTTTTGATATCTCAAAATTAAATATTTTTGATAAAGATTTCCTTGATAACATTATGAAGTCATGTCACTTTTGAAGAGCCTCATGGAGCCTTATCATTGTTTTATTATATTTTATTAAAAGCCCCTTTTTCTTTTTATAAATAATATGACTTCAATATTTATGATTTTAAAATTATCTATTTTTGGATTTCATTGGAGTTAAATCATGACAGCTTTCTTGGAGATAATTTTGTTTTGCATGGATTTAAGATTAAATAAGTTGTTGTATTTGGTATTAAGACATTGTTGTTTACATGGAGTTTCCTCAAGTTAATATCTCACATAACCGTTGGAATTAAGCATCCAGTCACAAGTAAAGTTTCTACACTAAAATATGAGGTATGATTGTTATGTAATTGGCAGCTTACATGGTTGTTCGAAAATCAGAAATATATTTCGAGCTATTAAAAATACAGTTTAATGAATACACATTCTACATGGTCGTAGCCATATCAAAACATGCAGGAATTATAAGTAATGATTCTACTAATCCAGAATCTCATCAACAAAAGGATCACGTTCAAAGGTTAAGTCCAGCTCACTCAATCGCTTCAATTGTTATCATAAAAAAGATGCCAGCTTGTGTTGGAAGTTCAATGGTCTCGTCGTTGTGTCAATATTTACACAAAATTCTCCTCTGACTGTTGGGAAGGAATGCACTAGCCAACAACTTAACTGTAAGGAGTATCACATTGAAGAGATCCTTCTACGAGATCACTAAAATTTTCGTGATTCAAGGGTTGCATGCATTACCAACTCCAAAATAAAAGGGAGATCCACTCATAATGCTTACTTCACGCCTTAAAAGAAGTGGTTAACAAACTGCCAATTTAAGTTTTGATATAACTTCCAGTTAAAGTTTTTTACGTAATATAAGTTACCACATAGTTTTTTTTAAAACGCAGATCACTGGCTGAAAATAAAAGGAATTGAGTTACCAAACCAATGGAAAAATGCTAGACGCAATTAATGACTTTCAAAGCATGTGGAGGAACCTCAATATTGTTGCATTATCAATCATGTTATTTGTGCTCATATCTTTGTTTAGACCGTCCATAAAATATTATCATAGTTTTACACTTACTCAATTTCCAATTAAAATAAAAGATTATTGCTAATCGGATAGAATAATAATATGCTTTCACTCTTGTGCAGGTTAAGATGATACTTGAAGCATAGAAAGATTAGTAAATCGATGGCGATGGAGATACAGGGAAATTAATCAAGAGTTAATCAGGTGCATCATCAGGCAGTTTAGAATTCCATATCCCTCGAGTTGATGATAAGAAAGTGCACATGATAAGCAAAGGATAAAAGATCGGTGAATGACTTCAATGAACAAAACGGAAGAGTGCCGGATTCCCGTCGTTTTTCAGGACGCAATTTTCTGCAGTGAACTGCGCACAAGCTAAGGCGAAAATTAAAATTCCAGGCAATGGGTTTTTTCTAGAAGATCCCCATTTACTAGACTAGTGAAAAATTTGCTGAAAAAAATGAACGGTTTGGGATATTTTCAGGGTGCTCTGGACACGTTTTTCATAAGTGTGGCCAGCTACGAAATTTAGCTGGGTCTCTGTTGGGAATTGGTTTATTTAAACAACAAATTTCTGCTTTCCAATGGGGGGGGTGAGATCTCTGTAGAATGAAGAGAAGTTTTATTCTCTGTAATTCTATTTTCTATTGGGTAGACTTTGTTATCTGCAGATAGAAGAGAGACGCAGCTACTATCAGAGAGAGGGCGGAAATAGTGCTAAACAGGGCTGGAGAACTTTGCTTCTTTTTAAGTTCTGTAATTTTTCCATATTCTAGGGTTTTTGAAAACCAGAGAACTGGAAACGTTTGTTCCCAGATGATGGAGTGTTTTTGAAGAGAACATACTGGAAGTATATTGTTTTGCTGGTGTAATTTCATTCCTGAAGTTGAAACTTTGGATTTGAATACAACTAGACATCTACAGACTGATGCCATTACTGGTATTTTGTTTTTGGATGTATTATACATATTTTTCAGCGTCTTATCTTCTGTTTTATGATTAACACATTATTCTTTGATATATGTGTGTTTGATTATATAATTTTCACTTGATCAATTCAATATCGCATTTTGGACAAATATGTTGTTATAATTTTGTTTATTAGTATGTTTACTATAAAATTAATCTGTAATAATATACTCTTCTGTCTATTTAAAATATCACTTGTATTTTGACAATGAATTTCTAGTAGACATTATCTATAAGTTCAAATAGCTATATTGAAAATTAATTATTAATCAATTTCAGACAGTTGAAATTAACTGTTTATTTGTAGATTATGTTTCAATTCTGTTGTCATATAGCAGAGTGACTTATTATTCATGATTTAAATGTGTCTATTTGAATTATGTTTTAGTCTTTCTGTTCATCTTTAATGATTAATAGTTAATATAATCTTTAATATGCTCTCAGCTGAGATAGGGGTAGATAGGACATATAGAATAGTTTAAGTTAAATATTATTTTATTTTATTTCTTTAGTAGTTAAATTAACAATTTTTAAATTGATTTTTCATACCTTGTATAAGTTTTATACTCTTAAAACAACATCAAAGTCTTTCCTTAAGAAAGCAACCATAGGACAGTTTAGATAGTTTAATTTAATCATTTAGATAAAAATAACATTAGAATAGGTTAGATTTTGCTGGTTTTAAGTTCTCCTTAAGAGACAAACTAGCTGGTAGCAGGACCATAACCTACGAGGTTTTGTTAATCCAAACACATCGGACACTGCTTTAAGCTGATTGTGTGGACAAAACCTCCTTATTGGCCTAGTTCAGAAAAACAGGCCAACAAATGGCGCTAGAAGGAGGGCCGATCGGCAAGTAAGCCCTTTTGAGTTATTTCTTTTAAATTTTGATTTATTTTAAAAAATGGCTCATATTACTGTTTTAGAACATGCTTTCAGCATGCCTCGGCCTACTGGAGGTATTTCTGAAAATGCACTAAATCTCTTGCAAAGGTTAAGTTTTGATGGAGAAGGTAAAATGACTGCTTTGAAACATCTCACTGAATTTATAGATATTTGTAACCATTATCGTATAGTGTGTGAGAGTAATATTTGCAGGATTTTTACTGTCACTTTCAAAAGAAGAATTCGAGGCTGGTTCGAAATGTTACCAGCTAAATCCATTCATTCATGGAAACATTTCATGGAGTTATTCATTGATGCGCATGAGGATTATAATTATCAAGTGTTGAGGTATGAGATTGGAAATCTTCGCAAACAAGAAGGTGAATCTACTAGTACTTTCTTTTCAAGATTTATGTCAATGCATTTTAGATTTCATGAGAAAGATAAACTTTCTGCTGAAGAAATAGCAGATTTATTTTTATTTCTTGATTCTCATTCAACTTTACATGATCAAACAAATAATGATAAGCTTCAAATTGACGATATGCATGTTGATGGTTGCATCACTTCATCAATTAATATTGATTCAAGGTCTAATTTTACTGGTCCAAATTATGACACTAAAATTGTTGAACATCAACAAATCTTAGGATCTTCTAATATACAATTTCAAGAACAAAAGAATTTAAATTCGTCACTTACATTAAAAAATCTTTCTCTTGTTCAAACAATTGTAGTTGAAAAGGAATCGATGATTTTAGGACCTAAAACCGAATCTTTGAATGATCGTTGCATAAATCATGATTTTGCATTTTCTTCTTCTCAAATTGAACAAAATTATCTCATTCCTTCACAAAATATATCAACAAATCAAAATATGGATAATGATTTTTCTTTTGAGTCAATTAATCAAGATTGTCCTTTGCAAATAGGAACATCTAATTTTCAACATTTGGAAAGTTATCATGCTTTATATCCGGATCTATTTACTGATTATAGTTCAAGTCCAGATACTAATATACAAACACTATGGTCAGTTCCTATGCAAAGTGATTTGTTGTATAAGAATAAGGAAAATATTTCTATTCAAGATATTGACGAGGAAAATAATCTAATAAATATCGCTCATGAATCTCATGCATACAATAATATTGAAGAAGTTAAGTTAGAAGATAAAACCATTTCTTATAATGTTGGCGATACTAATCTTTTCAATTGTAAATTAATCGAATCGTCAAAATCTCATGAATTTCAAAGGGAAAGTGCTTACTCTAAGGTAGTGTCAAAATTTGATTTTCAAATTTATGATGATGATACTTCCTTACAAAATATATCCTCTACTTTAACTTTTCCTGGATCCTTTGATCATAATCTTGACATGCCACTTTTTGATTACTATCCTGATGAACTTGCTATCACACATTCCATTGAATCTTCACGAGTTTCAGATCTCCTCCAATCTTCTTTTTATGACCCAGTTTATGCATGGTTGGAAGTCATATTTTAAAAGACTTTCATGTCATATTCTTCTTTCTTTTGTAAATATAAGTTCTAATTTAATACTTTCTATTTTCCAGTATGAAGCATTTCAATTCACATTATTAATATTCGATATGTTTTATTTTTCAGGGTTACAAATGCTTCAATGGCTTCATTGGATTTTTGAATTTACCTGATTATGATTGAATATTTGACTAGGAATAAGATAGAGTAGTTTCTTTTATTTTTCTTTACTTCTTAGTTTTTAGTTTTGAGTTCACACATAGTAGTAAATATAAGAATGTATATATTTATTAATCAGCTCAATAGTTTTCTGCTAAGGATAGATTGATCTCTACTTAATTTTTGGTCAGGTACACTTGGTTGGATTGACAAGTTAGAAAGCGTTTTGAAGCAAGTGATACAATCGGGAATGCATGAATACGAGTATGGCCTTACATCAGGGAAGTGAATTCTTTATCTTATTTCCATTTCAAAATTTGTATACTTGTTATTTATCTTTTAAACTGTGAAGTATTGAATTTTGGTATTAATTGTGAGAAATCATAAAATTACAATAATTCAGTAATGATAAATCTATCATTAGGTTATTTTACACGATTGTGGGATGATGTCATTAATTATACACTTTTAGACTAGATTTAAATTATTAACAGTGACATTCATCAATTTATTTAAAATGTGTAGACTTTCCTTATGGTTATTTCTTTTATCATTCAAATTTTGATTTTCTCTTGAAATAAGTTTGCCAAATCAACTCCTTGAAATTTCTAAATCATTCATGCCAATTCCTGATTTTGCTCATAAATATTGTTTTGATGAATATTTCTCTAAATTTTGTAATCAATCATTTTTCAGAATTAATAACTTAGGCTTTCCTATAAATACTTGCCATATTTATAATTTAAGGAAAAGTCTTATTTGGATAAACCACAAATTAAGATAAATATAATTGAGGGTAGGAAAATTGTTTTATAATTTCAGATCGATTAAATCTGTGTAAAATATTATTACGTGTTGATCTTCGATTTTAAAATTTTCTTTCATTCGATTATAATGCTTAGTTTGTGACATGGAATTAATAATGATTTGCACATCAAAGGAAATTAATATTGAGTTTCGTTTCACTTGATTACTTTTCCTTTTCACTTTTTGAGAACTAGATGATTGGGTTTCTTATCACCTCAACCTTGTACATATTGACTAGATTTTGAGTTGATATCTTGCTTTTTGAAATAATTAGTTTCTTACAAGTCTTCTTTATTTCTTTGATTATCTTTGATTTATAAAATTTTGTTATGACCATTTTCTTTTAGGAGTTGTAATCATTACATCTTGCTCACTTTGTAATTATTCTCACGAAACTTTTCTTTTTTCCTTTTATAAATAATGATGAATAAAAGGATCCGACTTATTCAATCTTCTCATCGATTAATTAAATGAGTCCTGAAAGAATGAAGTAATATTTTAATAATTGAATAATTCTGCAATATTCAAATATTTTCGAAACTTTACATCAATAATAGGTTTATGATACTTTTTGTAAAAAATCACCATTTTTGACATACATATTTGTGTCTCCTATTTTTTATTTTATATTGACATTTATTTAAACTTAAATCTTTATATTGTGGTCAATTTTAATATGTCATTTAGGAGATTTGTCGTTATTTCTTACGTATGTCATAATTTTATGATTTTTACGTTACTTTGTATAGCTCATCATATAGAAAGTAATCATATCTTGAATTTTGATTTTTGAGTTTATTGACCATCTTCGACTCTCAGTTAAAGTTTCGATAAATTTTTTATTTTTCTTTTAGATTTCAATACATACCTTTTGGTTGAATTTTGGATTTGATCGGATTCTATCTTTTGAGTGTTTTGGTTCAATTAGTGATTTTTGTTTGGTTGATTGGTTTCAGTAGTGAATTTAATATTTTTCAGCTTTTGATTTTCTCTTTGTTTTTAAGGGAGCATTGTAGATAAAATAATACTTTGATGGAAAACTGCTGGGTGTTCATATGTTTCTCTACTAATCAGCTTAATATCTTTAAGGGAAACCATTGTAAGGAGTTTCTTGCCATATCAAATGTTCTTACTGTGATTGAATCATTCCTAGCCTTGAAAGACTTCTTATGAACTTAGCTAATGAGTCAGTTGAACTCATGATTATTATTCTTGGACTTTATTTTGAGAATGATATCATTAACTAGGAAAGTTAACTTGTTGGGAAACTTTTCTCTCAGAATCTTTATAAATCAATGGAATTAGTCATCTTTAGGCCTTCCATGTTATTATAGGGGTATTATCTGGATTTGTTTCTCATCCATTAGAAAAAAAATTTAAAACTAAACTTAACTTTGGTTGAAGAATAGGAGGTCTCATTACGAGCCGACCTAATCATGATCATCAGTATTTTCAGGGATAACATCATTTATGATCACCAGGGTGATGGCTCTTGGTCATAAGATCAAGGGATAGGAGGTCTCATCATGAGCTGACTTGTTTATCTTTGGTAGTTCTCGTGAATGATGCTATCAATAGCTGGTTACCAAGCCAGGATAGTAGTCTTTAATCAAAGATATTAAAAAAAAAAAAAAAGAGAAAATTCTATCTTTCAATTATTTATATTTAATGGATGGGGAACTTATCCAGATATCTTCTTAAGATATGGAGGTCATATCTTTATGGTATTGTTATTCGATTATCCTTAACTATTGAGAAAGCATTCTTGATAAGGTTTATTTGCTATGCATATATTTCAAACTCATTCATCTTTATGAAGTCTTTGAATAATAGTTGTGACAATTCATTTGATTGTGACAGTATTAGAGTTCAAACTTTACTATATAGGCTAGTGATAAGATAAATTCATGTGGTGTGAAGTTTGATATTTTGAGAAAAACTTGATTTTGTTTTCCTATATCTCTAACCTTTAGCTAAAACATGCAGAGATAACTACTTCGCCCAGCATGTCGCCATTTGTTGGTACCCCAACAACCCCCTTTAATTTTGCAATAACTTAAGTGGCCCCTATTAGAATTTCCTAAATATTTAGCTTTAGGTTTTCTATTATTCTTGCTTGATTGACAATCTCCTTTTGATACTTGCCTTTCTCTACTGCTTGATCTTTGGCTTGGTTTTCATTTTACAAGGTTTTGGTGATTCCACTTATCTTAGTCGTTTCATCCTTTCAAATCTCTTTCTTTCTAGTTAAAACATGGGTTTCTTTAATTCATCTTACCTAAGTTGACTCCACAATTCGATTTGCAAAATTAGGTTTCATCAATCTTATGGAAGACTTGTATTCTCTTTATCAATGATTAACAATGTCTTTATCTTCAAAGCATATAATTTAATTATCCAAGGGAAATTGAAACTCTTTAATATGAAACAATACATCAAATGATTTTGAGTCTTGTTATTAAAATAATTTTAAAGATCAAATCTTACATGATATAGAAAATAATCTATCACTAAACATAGATTATGTTAAATTATTAAAAATACCTTTTCAAGAGCTTCATTACTTTAACATTTTTTTTTAACTTTTGAAATCATTATATATACATAAAGTTCTTTCTAAACATGACTTAAATTATTTAAATTTCTCACAATTAACATTTTGTTTTGAACATGATATATATTCATATATCTTATAAGTTGTTTTGATATCTCAAAATTAAATATTTTTGATAAAGATTTCCTTGATAACATTATGAAGTCATGTCACTTTTGAAGAGCCTCATGGAGCCTTATCATTGTTTTATTATATTTTATTAAAAGCCCCTTTTTCTTCTTATAAATAATATGACTTCAATATTTATGATTTTAAACATATCTATTTTTGGATTTCATTGGAGTTATATCACGACAGCTTTCTTGGAGATAATTTTGTTTTGCAAGGATTTAAAATTAAATAAGTTGTTGTATTTGGTATTAAGACATTGTTGTTTATGTGGAGTTTCCTCAAGTTAATATCTCACATAACCGTTGGAATTAAGCATCCAGTCACAAGTAAAGTTTCTACACTAAAATATGAGGTAAGATTGTTATGTAATTGGTAGCTTACATGGTTGTTTAAAAATCAGAAATATATTTCGAGCTATTAAAAATACAGTTTAATGAATACACATTCTACATGGTCGTAGCCATATCAAAACGTGCAGGAATTATAAGTAATGATTCTACCAATCTAGAATCTCATCAACAAAAGGATCACGTTCAAAGGTTAAGTCCAGCTCACTCAATCGCTTCAATTGTTATCATAAAAAAGACGCCAGCTTGTGTTGGAAGTTCAATGGTCTCGTCGCTGTGTCAATATTTACACAAAATTATCCTCTGATTGTTGGGAAGGAATGCACTAGCCAACAACTTAACTGTAAGGAGTATCACATTGAAGAGATCGTTTTATGAGATCACTAAAATTGCCGTGATTCAAGGGTTGCATGCATTACCAACTCCAAAAGAAAAGGGAGATCCACTCATAATGCTTACTTCACTCCTTAAAAGAAGTGGTTAACAAACTACCAATTTAAGTTTTGATATAACTTCCAGTTAAAGTTTTTGATGTAATATAAGTTACCACGCAGTTTTTTTAAAACGCAGATCACTGGCTGAAAATAAAAGGAATCAAGTTACCAATTAATGACTTTCAAAGCATGTGGAGGAACCTCAATATTGTTGCATTATCAATCATGTTATTTGTGCTCATATCTTTGTTTAGTCTGTCCAGAAAATATTATCATAGTTTTACAGTTACTCAATTTCCAATTACAATAAAATATTATTGCTAATTGGATAGAATAATAATATGCTTTCACTCTTGTGCAGGTTAAGATGATACTTGAAGCATAGAAAGATTAGTAAATCGATGGCGATGGAGATACAGGGAAATTAATCATGACTTAATCAGGTGCATCATCAGGCAGTTTAGAATTCCATATCCCTCGATTTGATGATAAGAAAGCGCACATGATAAGCAGAGGATAAAAGATCGGTGAATGAATTCAATGAACAAAACAGAAGAGTGTCGGATTCCCGTCGTTTTTCAGGACGCGATTTTCTGCAGTGAACTGCACACAAGCTAAGGAGAAAATTAAAATTCCGGGACATGGGTTTTTTCCAGAAGATCCCCATTTACCAAACACGGGAAAAATTTTCTGAAAAAAATGAACGGTTTAGGAGATTTTCAGGGTGCTCTCGACACGTTTTTTATAAGTGCGGCCAGCTACGAAATTTAGCTGGGTCTCTGTTGGGAATTGGTTTATTTAAACAACAAATTTCTGCTTGCCAAATGGGGGGGTGAGATCTCTGTAGAATGAAGAGAAGTTTTATTCTCTGTAATTCTATTTTCTATTGGGTAGACTTTGTTATCTGCAGATAGAAGAGAGACGCAGCTGCTGCCAGAGAGAGGGGGGCAATAGTGCTGAACAGGGCTGGAGAACTTTGCTTCTTTTTAAGTTCTATAATTTTTCCAGATTCTAGGGTTTTTGAAAACCAGAGAACTGGAAACATTTGTTCCCAGATGATGGAGTGTTTTTGAAGAGAACATACTGTAAGTATATTGTTTTGTTGGTGTCATTTCATTCCTGAAGTTGAAACTTTGGATTTGAATACAACTGGACATCTACAGACTGATGCCATTACTGGTATTTTGTTTTTGGATGTATTATACATATTTTTTAGCATCGTATCTTCTATTTTATGATTAACACATTATGCTTTGATATATGTGTGTTTGATTATATAATTTTCACTTGATCAATTCAATATCGCATTTTGGACAAATATGTTGTTATAATTTTGTTTATTATTATGTTTACTATAAACTTAATCTGTAATAATATACTCTTCTGTCTATTTAAAATATCACTTGTATTTTGACAATGAATTTCTAGTAGACATTATCTATAAGTTCAAATAGCTATATTGAAAATTAATTATTAATCAATTTCAGACAGTTGAAATTAACTGTTTATTTGCAGATTATGTTTCAGTTCTGTTGTCATATAACATAGTGACTTATTATTCATGATTTAAATGTGTCTATTTGAATTATGTTTTAGTCTTTCTGTTCATCTTTAATGATTAATAGTTAATATAATCTTTAATATGCTCTCAGCTGAGATAGGGGTAGATAGGACATATAGAATAGTTTAAGTTAAATATTATTTTATTTTATTTCTTTAGTAGTTAAATTAACAATTGTTAAATTGATTTTCCATACCTTGTATAAGTTTTATACTCTTAAAACGACATCAAAGTCTTTCCTTAAGAAAGCAACCATAGGACAGTTTAGATAGTTTAATTTAATCATTTATATAAAAATAACATTAGAATAGGTTAGATTTTGCTAGTTTTATGTTCTCCTTAAGAGACAAACTAGATGGTAGCAGGACCATAACCTGCGAGGTTTTGTTAATCCAAACACACCAGACGCTACTTTAAGCTGATTGTGTGGACAAAACCTCCTTATTGGCCTAGTTCAGAAAGATAGGCAACACCTCCCAATTAGCATCCCAATTAGAATCCCAATAAGCATCCCAATTAGCATCCCAATTAGATTCCCAATTAGCGTACCAATTAGCATCCCAATTAGCATCCCAATTAGCGTCCAAATTAGCATCCCAATTAGCATCCCAATTATCGTCTCTTTTTCAAAGTTGGCGCTATTTTGGACACTAATTAGCATCCCAATTAACGTCCCAATTAACATCACAATTATCATCCCAATTAGAATCCCAATTAATGTCCCAATTAGCGTCCACAAAAGCATCCCATATAACGCTAAGAATAGCCTCCAAAAAAATGTCATGAATAACATAGCGCCATATATTAATCCAGGGTTAACGATAGGAATTGCGCCATGAATTTCAGCAGGAAAAAAATCCAACATAGCACCAATTATAGATCCAGGAATTGCACCTAGAAAACATCCAACATAGCACCACATATAGATCTAGGTATAACACTTGGAATAATGTCAGAAATTCCGAAAGGAACTGCACTAGGTTTAGAGCTAGGAATTATGTTCGAGAAACATCTGACATAATGTCAAATATATCAATGTCAATGATCATGTTCCATGTGATAGTAATTTTGGATCTTGATTTATCATAGTGGAACCTAAATGATCATAATCATGGAAGTTTTGGATCATGATTAATCCTAATGAGGGTTAAATTACCTTAATGTCACCTAAATTGCTCTTATGGCATTTTAGTGTCCCCAACAACATTTGATAGACCCTAATAGCATATGATTGTCCCTAACAACATGACGATGATGCATTGCATTAATTATGATGGAGTGCATGGATATGATTTGATTAGTATAAGAGTATATCATCCATTCTTGTGAGGTACTATGGCTCCTTGCTCATTATTATCACAATTGTATTGATGATGACTACGACGATGAATATGATGTTGATTTATTGTATGATGATGATGACAATGTGGATTTCAACGATGATTATGCATGTGGTATCACTTTTGGATCCTAATTGATTTTAATGGCACCTAAATGTCTGTAATGACATCCAAAAAACCATATTATCATCGAAATGACTGTAATGACATATAAATGACCTTAACAATTACATGACAAGAATCCTAATGTCGATGAGTGATTAATAACACTTATGGGATATGCGTGACCATAATAAAAATGATGACGATGATTTTGTTGATGATGTACTTGATGCTGACGATGATGATCGAGATGATGTTGATGTACCATATGGAATTGATGATGATGCATGTCATAATACTTATGTATACTATAGGACTTGAGATATTGGAGTTAATAACAAGTAATAGAGGTTGTGAGGTGTTGACCATAAAAATATTGTTAGCCATTGTGAGGTTGTGGGTTTTACATTGGCTGATATGGCCATTGGGTTTAGTAGTTCCACCCCACCCCACCTACACCCCGCTTGCATAAAGGTAGTACCATACCACCTATCATGGTGCTACCAAAATGTCACCCTAAAAGGTTGTTTTGGACACCCCCCCATCCGTATCCTAATTTTTACCAAGAACATCCAAGGCACAAGAAGTGGATATCAATATTAACACAAAAGATAACTTTATTTGTACTCTTAAGGAAATTTTGGTGTTGGTTTAAAATGGAATGAAGCAACAAGCATTTCAATAATTCTCATAGTGTTACTTTGAAGAAGTGGACCAATTGTTTTTACATCTTTGGCCTTATAAGTGCACACCACTCAAGGAAAAAAATAGTTAGTTGCTCAAGTTTTATGTCATTCATGTATTTTTCGTTAAAGATTCAGAATAATTGCTTCAATTTTTAGCGATTCTTTTGAGGTTTGTCAAATTTCTATTAAAGTTTAAAGCAGTTTCATTTATTATGTGAAATGCCCTCGAATTGACATATTTGAGTGTTATTTTGCATTATACCTACTGCGAAGCCAGGCGACAAACTTTGGTCAACTTTATTGAATATCTTTGTTGTTCACTATCACAAGTCTTAGGTCATGGGATGTAGGAGTTTCATATGGCTAAAGTATTCCTTTGAAATAAAATGTTACAATTTCAATTACACCACTTATGCAGCATGTTAACCTTTCCAAATTTTGGTACGTTGCATTACATGTGTATTGGCATTAACCTATAAGAATGGAACATAGTCTAAGAAGAAAATCATGGATGGTTCACATGGATTTTTTACACCCTTTTTTTTTATCTTACGAGATATAGATACACCAAAGAAACTTCACATACTTTCTTTTCATTTGATGTAATTTAGATAACCTTTTAGATCATGGAAAAAGTGCCTATGTCTATTGTCAAATTTATGTTGTCCCATACCTTTATCTCAGGTAATCTTGCTCATTGATCAACTAAGATACAAGAACATTATTTTGAAATATCTAATTCTCATACTAGTAAAGGGCATTATTTGGCTTTTTGATATGAGATTGGGTAGCATTTGCCTTAGCCTATTTGTTGGGATTTTAGACAGGACCACAATTGCTTGAGGAATCCCAAAGGCTCACTCGAAGCGACCAAATTTATGTTTAGTTAAGGTGAGCCAAAGTTATGGTAAATTTTATCTAGGTGTGATATAATATGTTTAATAATTAATTAGTTATATCGATATGCCCACTACTTATTTTAGGTACCAAATCCTTCCTAGACATGAGATTTAGAAAGTTTTCTCAACCTTATTTTTAGTCCTAAATCCCCATATCTTTTACTCTTTGCTCAACACAAGAACCAAGACCTACATGGAACATAAAGAGTACAAAAAAGTATTCTTCCAAGCAAGGTATCATACCAAGCTCAAGGCTCGTTAATATAGAGTGTCCATAATATTTTCCTAACCTCTATGCATTACACAAGAACAAGCCTCTCTTTACCCTCTACCATGAATTTAGCATCTAGCTTTACCCAAAGTCTCTCTTCCAACTGTGGAGCATAGGCCACATATTAGGCCATTAAAGTTGAACTAATAAATTAAATTTGGTTTTCAAATCTGTATGAATCACCACCATAAGTTTCATAAAAAACAAAGGAAAATTAATTGACTTTAGCTACCGAAATTTTGGTGGGTCTTGACGTGACACAAGAGACAAAGTAATCGACTTAAGCTATCAAAATTATTGGGTCTTCATGTGACACAAAATAAATAATTAACTTAAAGGGATAATGGTCAAATAAGCGTAAAGTTTAAGTATAAAGATATAAATTTAAGTTCAATTCCATGAAACTTTAGTGCGAGAGTTTTATAATGATTTTAACTCTATAATATAATGATTTTAACTCTAAACTTGGTGTTGGATATTATTTTTAAAAGTTTTGTTCATTATCCACCAACTATATGTTAACATATAGTTTGGTTCATTGAGTTTTTTTACATATAGTTTGGTTCATTCGTTCATTTAAAAAGTATTTGTTTACATAGTATACCATTGTATTTGTTATTTTTTCAATAAGCAGGTGAATTATTTCTTATTTGGCTTTTATTAGCATAAAAGATGTCCTTCTTCAATTTTTGAGAAATTTAGTTTATATTATGATAGTTATCATTGAAATCCAATGGATTTAAATGAAATTCTTAGGAATTTCCCTTCACGTCTAATGCATATAGGTTTTAAGAAAAATCATGGCTTGAAGGGCTATATTGTATCTGGATGTTTTAATTTGTTGTAGTTATTTTATGATTTTGGTTGAGTGGTCACCATGAAGGTTATTTATTCTACCTATTTCATTGAATCCATTTGTGTGTTTACGTGTATGCTACGCCCTTCTCCAAGTTTACCTTTAATATGCAATAAATTGGATCTTTGATCATGAACAAAGATGCTTAGCACACATTTTTCATATTTTCCAATTATCTTTGTTTCTCCAAAACATTGAGAAATCAATTGAATGACTAAGTCGTGAAATTGATTTGATGGCTAAGTAATTTTTTTAGCAAAATAATTTTCCTCTTTGTTAGAAATTGTGACAAACTACCATATAAAACATAATTCTATAGTTTATATAGCAATAATTGCTTTTTAATGGAGACACCTGATAAAATTTTAAATTTTATTAAGAAAAAATAGCGTGATTTTTCAATGTTTTGTATACCTTTCCAAAGAAATTAGTCCCACCTAAACATTTAGTCACCCAAAAAAACACTGGTTTTCTTTCACTTGCTGAAGAGAGTTCATCTCCAGTGCAGAGGAGAGTTCATTTCAAAGTTTTTGTTATTTGATGCAGATTGAGCTGGGTTTCAAAGGTTTTGTAAGGAGATCGCACTTATGGGATAACATTGGAGTATATCTTGATGATTCTTCATATTTATTACAATAAGAGAGGGTGTATTTTCTCTACGATTATCCCTTGCGAACAGGGCCCATTCAAATTGATCATGTGATTAGGTTGTGAAGATCACAGGCTGTTGGAGAATCTAGGTGGGAGAGACAGGGGATTCCTATTTACTATTTTTTTTGCATACATCCCTTCATTTGAAAGGACATGCCATTCATACAAAACCAAAAGGAAGAGTTGTTGCAGTGAAGGAGGAAATACTGAGAGTGTTGCAGACATGTACAGGAATTCTTGGGGCATGGAAAGACCAAATACAGCGTATAGAATTAAATATTGGATGTTGGAATTTTATCAGCGTATACAATTAAAAATATTCTATATTAGATATTCGTTAGAGTGCTCAATGTACCCATGATCTTGTTTGAGAGTTTACAAACTTCCTTTTTTTCATTAGAGGAAATTTGAGGTCTAAAATGGGCCTCCTAAGGAAAATTATAAAATAATAGTTATTAATTTTGGAGGAAGAATGAAAAAAACTACTTTTTTTGTTTTTATTTTCATTATATCTCCCTATTTTTTTACTCAAATTCTGAGTGCGAGAGCTCGTTGGATGTGCAATTTAATTCGACATCCAACAAGTACCCACACTACATACTTTTGACGCAACTCGCTACCCGAAAAACAAGAAACACCTGAAAAAACGTGATGATGACATCATCATCACATTTTTTCAGGTATTTCTTATTTTTGGGCTAGAGGGGTCCATAAAAAGTATGTAGTGTGGGTACTCGTTGGATGCGGAATTAAATTCTGCATCCAATGAGCTCTCCCGCCTAAAATTTGAGTAAAAACACAGGGAGATATCTCAAAAATACGAATAAAAAAGTAGTTTTCTTTTATGACAAATATGTCAATTCAACCATTATGGTTGACTAATTTTATTTAAATTCTATTGGTTCTTGAATTCCAACTCACAAAAGTTATTTTTGGCGTGTTTTCTTATAAGGCCGATTTTAGACCTTAAATTTCCTCTAATGGTCCCTTGAGCAGGATTCAAAGTCCTTAAATCATGGCTTCACAAGTGATTGGTTATCCACGCATTTCTCCCAAGAGAGAACTCAAGTTTGCAATTGAATCCTTTTGGAATGGTAAGAGCAATGCAGCTGACTTGCAGAATGTAGCAAATAATTTGAGAGCTAGAACATGGAAGCATATGGTTGATGTTGGTCTAACATACATACCAAGAAACACGTTTTCCTGCTATTAATGCTGGCGATGATGATGATGTAATTAATGCTGGCGATATGATGATGTACTTAATGTTGGCGATGATGATGATAATGAGGATGACCACCTAGAGTCACTTATGAATTTGAAGGTTGAAGAAAGGCTTACGGGAGTCTAATGAGCGAACATATTTCTATTAGTTATTTTGCAAAGAAATGTAACAATAAGAAAATGACTTTGTGTTCGCTCGATTGTAATTTTTAGTTTCATATATCAAAGCTTACGACTTAGAGGGCCTCCACATTCCATCGTGATGGTTTTGGGATCCACAAGGAGCAAAGGCCACCATGCCTTTGCCTTTACATGTAGTGAAGAGAAAAGGTAAAAAGAAATTCAATGGAATTGTTGCTTCTATCAAAACTTGTGCCCCCTGAGCTATAATATGTGCATGGAAGGGGGTTGGATTCTGCATCTATTGCATCATGAAAATTGGACAACAAGATACTAATGGACATCATAACTATATACTATTGATATTCAACATGAAGATTGACTCGGGATATTAAAAACTTGAAACACAATATTTTCTTCACCTTCCAACCTTATTTTTACATTCAATGATATTCAATACATGATATTATAAGAGGACCCATGCAAATGGTCGATAGGAAAAATGGTGTCGCTTATGCAAATAATGATGTGCAAATTTTTTTATGTCTCACATAGTTCAAGTTTCAATTTCAAAGGTATAGTTTCTCCACGTGTAGGTTAGGTCTTAGTTTCAAAGGTATAGTTCCTCCACGTCTAGAGGTTTCGAGGTTCTCTAAAGCTACCTAAAACTTGGAAAAATCCTATAACTATGCCCCTTGGATTTTTGGACTTTTTTGCTTTGTAATATTTTGTTGGCATAGGTGAAAACATTGATTTAATCACCGAATGTTTTCAAATTTAAAAACTTTATGTACACAATCCTTTTGGAGGAAACTTATTTTTGCTTATGTGGCGATTTATAAGTTTGATGTAACTTATTTTCACTTATTTTCCTAGACTTGATTTCATCACATAAACTTATATTATCTACACAGAAATTTCTCTCATTTTTGAAACATATCAAAATTCTCTTTGATGTTTCATTTCCCCGCTTTTTATTTTCACTTATTTTATAAATTCATTTACATTCCAATCCAAATCCCGAATTATACCTCCATACCTCCATCTATTGACAATTTATTCCTCTCCTTTTTGACATTCCAAACCTATGTTTATCAACAATTCCTTCCTTTCCTTTTTCACATTCCAACCATCTGAAGTTTTATTATTTTTTTCCTTAACCAAGATGCGCTTCTCATCCTTCATCTTGGCTTCCATAACCCATTTTCCAAAGAGAAGTTGAGTACAATGCCAACTCATGCACTGGGAACTATGATATTCATTGCAAATCCATTCCAAGTCCACAACCCACATGTTTCTTGTAAAGACACTCATCGTGATTGAAAGACTATGCTTTCATGGGTCATTTATCTCAAGTCCGACATTCGATCTCATATGTAATTCCAGATATGTATCTCCAAGTAGAAGATTAAATTGACCTACATCGGGGTCAGAGTAAGTTTGTGAACATGTGTTGTAAATTTAGTTTTACTTTAAATTTGATGATCTTTCCTAAGAATAGAAGACACCCTATGAATTGTGAAATGTTACGGAGGGGGCTCTTGGTTTCCTGTTCAGTAGTTTTGTCGAGCCCTGGAGCGATATCTCCAAATAGGTCAAGATTCAAGAACTGAATCAAGTACTAGGGCTTTGATTTTCCTCCACAATGCCACCATTCAGATCAACATGGACGTGTACAAGTAGACCAAGGGTATTCAACACAAATCTATGTTAAGCCAACAATTCCCATATTTCTTAAACCCTTAGATCCCTTCGAAGATATGGCTTTGATTCCAGCTTGATTAAGACCCAAGCTCTATTATAGTATACAAGCCCTAAGAATTATCTAGGATCCATCTAGACAAGATATTGGGGATTTTAAGGCCATGGCTCCTGTGGACTTTTTTGGGTATGTTGGTTGGCCAGGAAAATAACCAGCATTAGGATGAAAGATATAAGACGTAGAGATCAAAAGGATGTTAGATTGGGGATAAATGGGGTGTTCACTTATCCAATATTGTTTAGCACGCTTACACAATTTTATGTTAGGTGTGATCTGCAAGTGAATTTTTTGTCTGGTATGTTTTGCAAGTTGAGGAGCCAGAGCTTTTTAGAGACACGTCCCTGGGGAGGGATTCTTCAGCCGGTGAAGTGTGGTGTAGTAGGTGCAAAGAATGATATTAGAGGCATTGTTGGAAAGCAGAATGACAAGCATTCACACTTAGCAAAAAATGGACGGTTTCTTTAGTTCACAGGTATGGAATTAATGCTCACCTTTTCTTCCCGCTGGTAGCATTTTTCTCTATTTTCTCTATTGCAAAGGGAACAAGAAGGTACTTGATGTCAAATATAAGTATATCCATGACCATTGGACCATTTTTGTTGGGATCAAGAGAAAAGTAGAAGTGCAAAGCAAGAAGTGAGAGCACAGAGCGCCAATTTCTAAAAGACTCCTAGAGATTTTTTTAGATAATATACATTTAAATATATTTTGATGCATATATTATATATATAAGTTACAGGAGAAAGGGGATGAAAAATCTGAGATAGAGAAGGGAATTCAATTCTTGGGGACAAAACCCTGACAGAAGAAGTACCAACATATACTGTGGAGCCAAGATTTAAGTTCATGATTTATACATAAATGGATTTTTTTGATATAACGGATTGAGATATTTTGCATTAAAATAAATCCATGGACAAACCATTCAACAAGATAATAAAAAATGTGCAGACCCAGTCTTTACTTGTCCAAAAGGAGTCCAACAAAATTTCTGCTATGATAACTTCCTTAACTAGCCCACTAAAATTTTAAAAAGGAGTTTGCACAATGGGTCTTTATACAAACCTCGGAGGCCTGGGCCTCCTCAGACATTGTTCAAGTCATTATGTGTTTCCTTTGCTAATATGACCCATAGAATCCATCAGAATGCAACTGTGGCAAGTATGAATGTGTTGGTTCCCTTATCAATTTCCTTCTTGCTTCCAACTATTCCACTCTCTCCAATCCTCCATTGCATCCATTTCAATCTTTTCAGTTGGGATTCCATATCCTCCAATTGTTGGTTCAAAAAATATTTTTCATCCTCTTGTCCCATCTCTCAATTTTCCCTCCATTTTATCCAACTTCCTTACTTGTAAACCATGACATTCCTGCATTTCTTTTGTATGCCTCTCACAGTGACTAAATTCTCTACACATTTCAGATACTTCACATAGTGTGATGATTTTGGTGGATATGGTTTCCCATGATATCGGTCCTAACCAAATGTTCTCCACAATGGTTACACGATACATAGAAAATCCCAAAGTCTTCAGCATACTTGATATTTTCTATTTAAATTGATAGCAAAGATGGTCCTCTGCATACAATACTACAATGTTTAATCCAACATCAAAGATAAGTTGTGGAAATGAAATACAAAACTGACAGAGGAGAATCGCAATGGTGTCAGATATACCATACTCATCAAGAAAAACTACCAGAAATGCTTCAAGTCGAATGCCCATACTCATGTTTGAACTAATCCAACATTTTGCGTAATGTCTCATCTCTACTACAAATAATTCAAATATGTGAGCTACCATGAGTTGAAGGGATGTCATGAGTTCTAAAGAGCCTGACTCCAAAAACTTCCACTATTGTGACTTGTCTCAAATCCGAGAGTGCATTTCAACTTGGATAATTCAAAATATCTCATGGGAGGTGGCTAAGGAATGCCCCCCATTTTCACTTAATTTTCCTTTTTCCGAACTAGGTTCAAGGTTTGGATCTAGATCTACCTTGGTTTTTTTTGCTTCAGGACCTTGTAATAGGCTATGGTTTCAAATCTTGTTTTCAATACTTGTGTTCATTGGACTAGCCTAAGAAGAGTAGGATCCTTCGGACTTTAGTGTGGAACATGTGACTCATAATTATGACTGAGTCTCCTATAACTACCAATTTCTTGAACCCCATCTCTTTGGAAAGCAAAATGCCTTGATACAGGGCTAGGACATCTGCTTGGTTATTGGTTGCTTCACTACCCTAGGAGAAGGCTACTTTTGGTTTTCCTTCAGGAACAACAATGATAGCCCCCTGCACCTGCCACCCTTGGATATACATAAATGGATTTGAAAAAAAGTAAAATAAATAAATTAAACATCTTCCCCATTGATAATTGTTGGAATAAGATTTGTACAGTCCTTCAAAATATTGAGCAACTTGATCTCAATAACAATAAATCTTTCTTTAGCCCACACTAAGCTTTGTTATAGATTTGGATTGATATTTTTTTGTAAGACGAGTATTTTTTTATCAAAAGCTAAGTTGTTGTAGTTGTAGAGGAAGGTGGATCATTTTCAG
Organism: Pseudotsuga menziesii; assembly: GCA_001517045.1. NCBI lineage: Eukaryota > Viridiplantae > Streptophyta > Pinopsida > Pinales > Pinaceae > Pseudotsuga > Pseudotsuga menziesii. The sequence continues at coordinate 63,076 of LPNX010498569.1, forward strand.
AGGGAATAATTGAATAAAATTATGGATATGTGCATCAATTGTGGATGTATAGAATTTTTTTGTCACGGTTGTAATTCCTTGGACCTTACTAAAATAACAGGCAATGCCAAATTTACTTTGTTATGAAAATTAATCACGTGCAGGGTAATAGCATCATGTGTGTTTAGTAATGATATTTTTATCTTTTTGGCTGTAGATTTAAATCCTGACTAGCATGCATATGTGATCTAATAAGAGCGATGGCAGGGTGGAAAAATCTTGCATTGCATTATTGAGTTTTCGTCAACTAATTCTTGGTTCAAAAAATGTAAAAGTAAAATATCTACAACTTGTGATCTGTATAAGAGTGATAAATTAAATGGCACTATAAATAGGTTTTTGAGAGAATCTACCTACTGTAGGGTATTGTCTATACATGTTACATAGCAAGTATCATTTATGCCCCAACATTTGTTGGTGTGTACTACTAGTGAATAATGAATTTTGGTTCTAAGAATTTTCCTTGTTGAATATCCCCATTTTATGTGTATAGGGGTGTCCAACCACACTAGGAACCAATCGATCTAGGGAGTTTGTTGAATTTTTTTTTGTAAAGGATAAGAACCTAAAATCACGTATTATTTTATCTGGTGGATCAGTTGTTCAGAAGATTGAGAAAGACACTGGATGTAAAATTAGGGTTGAAGATAATGTTTCTTCTAGGGATGTGCCATTATTTGTTCACATTTTAGGTCTTGATAGATTATGTATTAAAAAAGGAACAGATGCAGTGAGGAAGCTATTTAATGAAGGAGAAGATGATGGGAAAAATCACAGCTCATGACATGGTCAGACAGAGCATGCTACTTCTCAAAGACAACATTCTAGGTCCAGAATCCCTCATTGGAGGCCTCGCAATTCTCACGAAGAGAAGTATGTAGCTGATCACCATTTTTCTCATAATGAGGGTAAGCAGAAATAAAAGGAGAGTTCCTCTCATGGAAGGGGCAGCCCTAATTTTTCATCTTCATATTTGAGTAAAGCTGTGAAGAGGGGATGTTTCAACTTACTGGTTTTTTTTTCGGGGGG
>LPNX010498569.1:64179-120809 GCA_001517045.1 Pseudotsuga menziesii
AGGTATTATCTCCCAATACTCTACAATAATGGTGCATATCATTTTTTTCCAAATCGAAAATAGTGTTTCCTGTCACTTGTGATTTTTCCAATTCCAGAACAATAGTTTGTTTTGAGCCATTTCAAAACATCATAATCAAAGCCCATATGTTAAAATCTACGCATGCATATCATTTATTTTGTAATTGAATATAAAGTTATGGTGGCACAACTGGAAGAAATTGTAGATACTTATGAAGAAGGCAAAGGTTACTGATCGCAGAATTTCCTAAGTGTATTTTTTCACTGGTTGAATGCTTTGATGTAGTTTTTTTTCCATATTTAATAGTATGTTTTGTTTATTCCCTAAATAAAACATTAATTCTGCCACGTCCTTAACCCATTCCTTTAAGGTGATGGTAATGGAAGCTAAAGGAAATCTAAAATTCATTGCTATCCTCTTTCACAGATCGGGGTTCTTATCAACACCATGGACATGCATTGGAAACAAGCATGTATGAAGGAGAAAAGTGGGAAGCTGATGTGCGTGGTAAAGAACTAGATCCTGTATTCATGCATGATCAACTTGTTTTAGCAGATACTTTGGAGGAGTTAGAGAAAGAATTTTCAAAAGTGGCCCTTGAGTTATTCAGAGTCAAAAGCACCGATGAAGATGAAGAGAACATGAGGTACATTTCTCATCTTCTGATACCATTTACTTATTTCATGGATATAAAGTGTAGTCGACCACTTGCAATACTATTGGTAATTGACCCTTCCAATTTTTATCCTGCTTACTTATGCACAAGGCTTTGTTTTTTGTATTCTATTTCTGTAGGATACATGTTATATTATTTTGAGGATGGTATAAAATTAAAATACGAAATTTTTTTGTAAGATAGTGTCCGCGGGTTATTTGAACTTGTGACCTACCATATTCAACTTCTCATCTCAATTACTCATTACCAATTGTTCTGACCCTCTGAGATTTTTTTTCTTAATTTTATTTTTTGTAAGCAAGCACCCATGGAGTTTTGAACTAACGACTTTATGCAAGGAGTGCCTTAACAATACACCCATTCACCATCTATTCTATTCCTCGTGAGAAGAAATTAAAATAGTAATTGATGAAATAAGATGCGATCATTTTATTAATTTTCAAAAAATGGCCACAATAGGTCAATGGTACTGCTAAGTAACCATTACACTATGGGTGTGCAACGGCCACTCCTATAAATGTAAAAATCAGATCTAATCTAATATCTAAACACTATTAATAAAGAAATAACTATTGGGAAACCTGGATAGATACAATCGTTCTAATGGTAAGATGTAATAAACTCCATGGAGGGATTCCTTGGAGGAGGGTACCCGGAGGCTAGTTCCCACTGGACTTGTCACCAGATTAAGAGGAACAAACCTTGTTGTGGATCAACCACCTCTACATACATATCCCTCCTATCATTTGAGGTAAGAATTGGCCTGCTGAATTTCACATTGTCTTAAAGGAGGGGCATGTTGCTTCTTCCTAGAAACAGAGGGTTTCCTACTAGAGGGACAACCCCTCTCTCATGATATGAACTAGTAGCCAAATGGATCTAGACCCCTGCTGGAATGGTGTTGTTGTTTTCCTAGGCATTGGTGGTCATGTTCACTCAAAGGACTGGTAAAGTGTGTGATTTTCTCATTAGTGTCTAGCCTGGGGAAAGCTTGAGTGAAAAAGATCAAAGAGACAAAGGCTCCCTTGTTAAACAAGGTTAAGTACTACCGATCTGGGTATCGAAAGAAGATGGAGAGATCAGATAAGTTAAATTTATTAATGTCCAATTAATGACCAAAAAAGTGGGCCCGTGGGATTGTTTGGTACCATGACGTCAATACAAAGTGGGAGCACTAAGGTGGCTCCTATAAACGTGAGATGTAGAAAGAAATGTATTATTCTAACCTAAATACTAGAAGGTGAAATCCAAGTATGACGAAAGTGAAGGTGGCCCTTTGCATTTGAATTGATCTTGGGTTGGAAATAGTGCTACCAATTGTTTGTCTCTTGGAGCCCCTAGAAGATGGGAGCATCGAAAAGAAGGAAGTAATATGTTGATGTGAGGTTGGTAAAGAATGTGATCGTGGTTGAAGGATGAGGTAGTGAAGCTAGAGGGCCTCCCTCAAGTAAAGTTCTAGGCATATTTGGTCAATATACCTAAGGAAATTGGTCACTATCTGAATCTCCTTAGGGAGAAGCTCTCAAAAAGGACAATGATATCACATGAAAGATGGAGTTGACCTGGGTCTCAACCTATCAAAGTTGGCATAAGTACAAGATCTTGTCTGATCAGTCAGTATGGTGATCTGTCTCCATTCTAAGGCGATGAGAATCCACTATGAATTGGCCTAAAGGAATCCGAATAGCATGCATCCCATGGCAGAGTGTGTAATGGGGTTTAACAATGAGATAATCCCTTAAATCATTGAAGTGCTCAATGTTAGGCAATCTTTGGACATAACACACCTTGAGGGTTGATCCATGTGACTTGCATGACCTACCTAACCTCCATTAACTGCTGAACGTTACACATTGTTACCCCCCTATGTGCATGGGTGGTTACTTGGAGCCTTAATGGACTGACCTAGGTTGAATCCTAAGTTTTCTGAACATAAGTATAGAAGCAACATGGCTCCTAGGAATGGAAGATGAATTTTGGGCTCTCTGTGTTAAATCAAAATACTAAGGGGCTTAGAAATTTTTTTGGCACTTCTATAAGCCACAACAGAAACAAAGAGACCTAAATATCCAATTATGGACAAGTATCAATTATTTTGGGTTAAATTTAGACCTAAAGAAACATTATGGGAAGCCTGAGGGGAAGTAAGCAATAATTTTTCAGTACTGGAAGCATTCATGGCAGATGGTAGCATATTCTGGGCTAAATTTTGCATAATCAAGCCTGATCATGAATTTTTGATAGAAATGAACATCAACATTATCATGTTTGGGAACAGTTCTCAAGGGTACAATTAGCCTAAGACCAATTCTCAACCTTAAATCAGGACTAGTAGTAGTCACAGACTTTGAAACATTTTTTATCCATGTGAAAGAAGCTAAATCTACATCTCAATATCCATCATCATTTGGCAGCCACTAATCAGAATCCACAGATACCAAAATACAGAGCAACATGTTGTCACAGAATTTCTGTAGTAGCTTGTCTAAAACTAGTAGTGTTGAGACATCTAGTAGTGTTGATTGTAACAACATGACATGGATCAAAATGGTGATGACTAATGATGAACCATAATGGCATATGAGTGACCCTATCAATGATGATGTATTTTTTGATGAGGACAATGATGACCATGAAATTGTTGATGATGCACTTATTGATGTTGATGTTGATGATAACGATGTCAATGATGATGATGATGCAATGTATGGTGTACTTGATGTTGACATTCACTTTTCCTCGACAACATTTGAGTGACCTTAATAGAATTTGAGTGACCTTAATGGCATTTTGAGTGACCTTAAGGGCACTTGTCCTTGACAACATTTCAACATTTTGAGTGACCTTAATGGCACTTGTCCTTGACAACATCTCCTAGATCACATTGCCTTGAAGAGGTAATGGTTCATACATTGTCAAACTCTTAGAAATAATTATTGCATCTTTGTATTGGGAAGAGGTTCTGGTAGTCCTATCTTTGAACTCATGGGAAGTACTTTCAAATTTATATGACTCTTATTGATCTCTAGATATGTTTTATATGTTGATGACCTTCACCAAACCCAATAAACGTCTGAAGGTTAACCCAATAAACTTCTGAACTGTTATACTCATCTATTTTCAAATTTCAATACTTAACCCCATTTCTAGGATTTACTCTTGAGTGTTACCGGGAGACAAATACAAAAAACCATTGAGGGTAGGAGTTATGCTTAGAAATTATACACATTGCACCATATCCAAGCATGGTCAGTGACAAAATCATCCCCACAAAAGTAGAGACTCTCTTTTAACAGTTTGTCCTTTATGAAAAACAGAAATTAACACTCATCCTTTGTTAATGATGAAAATTTTAAATTGCCTAATAGGTTTGTATGACTGAAATGCATTCAGATCACATTGTCATCTCTTTTACTATAGTCTTTGAAAATAGTGAGAGGAATATGATAACATTGCCTCTTTCCTTATATATGCAATTGTGCAGATTGTGGTTATGCCTGGACAAAAAGACAAATGCTTCCTTTGTGGTCAGGTTGGTCATTTTGCAAATGCATGTGAAGGACAACCAAAAATAAAGCAAAGATATTTTGATGAGAAAGGTGGTGAAATGAATGTTAATCCTAAAAAGCCTTATCAAGTAAGTTGGATATAGGTATAATTTTTTATGTTAGAATTTTGGTTATGCATGCTTGGAGGTTTTTTCTTTTTGTTAATGTTGTATGGTTGGATTAATACTAATAACGGTCCCATTTAGGTCATGATAATTAAATCAAGTTTCAAGATTATTATAGATCATGTGGATGTTTTACTATTATTTTTACATCAAACTTGTTTTTGATATCTCAAATATTTGGCAGTTCGTCAACATCTGGGTTTTAGGTGAATATTTAGAGTATGATATCAAGATTCCAAAACCTCCAATGGAGATTGATTTTGACGGATTGTGGATGATTTTGTCTTCATCTCTTTCTTTGTTGGCAATGATTTCCTTCCACGCATGCCTACATTGGAAATTCATGAGGTTTGTATGTAGAGATGTTACACCGCCTATATTTTATTTGAATTCCTTAAATAGTCGCTGAATAAATATTATCTAAATTTACATTCTGTTATGAAATTCATTTCAGTTGAAACGCTTGGAATAGTTTTATGTCCAAGCTGATAGTTGTTCTAACTTCTAACAATGATTATCTCTAGTGTGTAGATAGTTTATTATAGATCTGTTGTTATAGCTCACATTCTCTGTTTTGGTTATGTGACAATATTCTCTTGGAAGATAATTTGTTGGTGGCTATTTTCGATTTTACAGGGTAAAATTAATTTGCTCATGGTTGTATACAAGAAGGAATTCAGTACAATCTGTGGCTATTTAACAGATGAAGGCTAGGTATTATGACACTTATTGGATTTATTATATAATTTTTGTTAGCAAATATTATGTTGACTGAAGGACTTCACTATATGTTACTAGATATTGTGATATTTTCACTTTGGTCTTCTAAATATTGCAATCTAAAGTTGTGTGGCCTTTGAAATTTTAATTATCACTTGAATCGCAAGATCGCATGTCCCCAAATTGATGGAAATGATACCAAGTTCATCTTGACCAGCTTTATCCAATTGCTGGCATTAAAGCTGTATAATGTTTTCTCTTTCTGAAAGTTCAAATGCACATGGATTTTTATAAAGGCTATAGGACGTCTCCTGTGTCTGAAATTACTGAACATTGAATGAAAGGGTGTTAACTGGTTTGGATATAGCTAGCATTTCTAGCTAAGCTGATATCCCACTAAAATGTGGAACATTTTATCATGCATGTAATATTGGACAGGGTGGAGCATTTTATTCAGGCTGTTGGAACATATGAGGATAGGATTTTTCAAAAAGCGAGCTCATATTCATGAGGTAGACATTTAGTTTATATGAAATTATGAAAACCTTTGTCAGTTGTATGTATTTGAGCGTTATTTTGAAAAAAACACAGCTATACATTTTTTAACTATTCAATAACCCTCATTGAGGATAGCACCCTTCCATTGGGCCAAGCTGTGAGCTTAAGAACGTTTTGAATAGGAACTCTATGCCATATGAAAAATGGAAAATGGGTCAACAACTATTTTTGTAGAGCATTTTATTAAGAAATACATTAAGCCAAGGGAAATACTTTGTTAAAACTCAAGAAATATTAGGAAATACATGTATTTTACATGCTCACACATATTTTACATGTATTTTTATATACGCATATCCAACCATATTGTATCCAATTTTTTCTCATATATGTACATATATCTATCTATATCTTGGTAACTTTAGCTTCTCACTGATAACTAGATGAATTATCATAGTTGACTTATGTTAAGTATTTGATTACTAGCAATATATTAGGTCAAACTAACCTAAGCTTCTTGTTGGTTTTTCTTAAACTTTACGCTCGTTTCCTTTATATCCAAATGAGGGCATAAAATATGCTCTACATGATGAAATGATTGTTACTGCATTTGTTTTACAGGAATGACCCATCTCCTGAAGGATACAACCTAGAAAAGTTCCTAGAAAATGACAAGAAATGGACGCTAACAAACCATTCTTAGGGAGTTCTTGGAATGGTCAGTATTTTAGAAATGGTATTAGTCTTTTCTCTAAACTTTCTTTTTGATCCCTTCATCATAATGAGTACCATTATCCACTCGATGTAGTTCAGCCACATTACTCTTTTGTACTTGCCATTTTTTATGTTCAGGAAGATATTGTAGATTCTCGGTGTATGTTGTTTCCACTGAAAATTCCTTCGATGATACCTTCAACCCCCACCCCCCAACATTTTTAGTGAGTGGTCTATTCCTGCTGCGCCTTACAAATCTTTAAAGACATTGGAATTAAGTTTACTTATAGCACTCATGCTATTTCCTATATGCATTTCTATAGTTAATTCACAATTCTCATGCTTTTAAATGCTTGAATCGACAATTCACAATTCATTGCAATGATATAAAATCTGTTTCAAGGCACACTCTCTTTATTTTCACTCTTATTTCCCCACTCTATTAGAACTGATATTATGTAGGTAACTATGTTGGTACATAAGTTATAACTTATCTCGTGTGTAATCTCATGCAGCTAGGACCAATAGTAGACTTGTCTGTCTGCTAGAATAAGGTGCAAGATATTACATGTTTGTAACCAGGCTGTCATAATTTGGCTGCTAGCTAGACTGGTGGAACATTGTTTTTTTCTCTGGTCATGTGCATGCACTAATGTGTATTGCTAATCACATGTCTTATCAGGTCCTGATATAACTAGAATGCCCAAGCTACATGATTTTAGGTAACAAAATTAGTATTTTTACATTGTCATCTTCTGATACATGCAACACTGTTGATGTTGATAAGTGTCCTTTCTAGTATTACAAAAGCCTCTTTTTCTGTTGCCTTGTTCAACCATTAGATACTCAAAGTTGTGTATTGATCATTTTTACCATTATAGAGGACTCTGTAAGTTAGGTTCTCAAATTCTTAAAGGGTTCTAGCCCAATGGAAGAGCGCCTGCCTTACAAGCAGGAGGTTGGTGGTTGGATTCCTCCATGCCGTGATGATATTATAATATCGGTTAAATACTAAAAATGAGTAAATTAGTGACCAAAACATGAGAGATGTGAAACTAAGCATTAAAAAGGATGCAACACATGGCGCTAATGATGAAGCCAAACATGGAGTTGATATGGTAGAAAAATAAGACATTACTTTGGATGAAAAACATGGCGCTACATAGGAAGCAAAATATGGTGCAACAATAGAAGAAATATTTGGTGTCATTTTGGTAGCAAAACATGATGCAAAAAAGGAAGCAAAAATTGGTGCGAATTTGGAAGCGAAAATTGGCACATATTTGGAAGTAAAACATGGTGCAAAATGGGATGCTAAAGTGGTAGCAAAAATGGATGCTAATTTGGATGCTAACATGCTGCTATTAAGGATGCAAATATGGTGCTAACGGGGGTGTCATTTAAGAAGTAAAAGAGGACACTTGCTAGGAAGCAAAGAAGGATGTTATTTAGGAAGCAAACTTCGACGTTGTTTAGGAAGCAAAGTTAGGTGCTATTCTAGAAGCAAACCTTGACGTTGTTTAGGAAGCAAATTTGGACACTATTCTAGAAGTGAAAAAAGAGACGCTATTTTGGACGTCATAAAGGATGCTATTTAGGAAGCAAAAAAGACATTTTTTGGGACGCTTTAAGTTTTGTCCATGACGCATCCCATTTAGCGTCTAGTTTGACCACTCAATGTAAACAAAAATTACACTAAAAAGGTACACTAAATGGGACACTAATTCTAGGATTTGTTGTAGTGAAGGGACATTGTGGATTACAAACACCAATTATTCATATTCTACTCAGTATTCTGATTTTATTTCTTGTTTAGTCATTGTCGGGAAGAGGTTACGAACTCACTGTGTATATGCTTCCATTTTCTCTTTGTAAATATTCTTCCATGAAAATAAGACATATTTTTCAAAAAAAAGAAGATGACTTTCTATGGAAGCATCATAGTTAAGTCACATTCAATGAGGTTCCTAATCCTCTGACTCTTAGGGATTTACTGTGCTTTAAGCAAGAGTTTGTTCTACTACCACAAGTCCACCTCTGTTCATTTTCATGATGTTGAGTACCTCCATGTGGGATCCTGAGCTCATATATTTGCATTTTTAGCTTTTGTAGACCATAACTTTCTTGGCACTCCTATTGTCTGCATGATGTAGTTGTCTAAATTTTTATGTATTTGTTCTCTGAAGTAATATATGAAGCATAGTACTAACAAGGATTCGTTTATCCTTAACTGTTGTTGACGCAGGAAAATTGACCATAACTATCACGATTCACAACTACATGAAATTCAATAAATTGAAGGAAAAAGGCTCCAGATATGTGGTCAAATAGACAACTCAAAATAGTTTTGAAATGAGGACTTCTGCGAAAATATGTCAGTCATGCATTTTAGAATGAATAAGCATAGGTTGCAATCAACAAATGTAATATTAGCACGGGCTCTTCCTGCTTCGAATAATAATCAGACTTTACACAGGTATATTGAAAAATGAATGTACTGTAATATAATACAAGAATTTCCTTAGATATACTGACTTCCATATTCAATGAAATTCTAAAGAAAGTAGGATTGCACCAATGCTATTGTAAATTTTCCTTTAATATTCAACTAGGGATAAACAATGCATGCAAAATATCAACTGATAACCACACATGAATATCTTTTACAATATGCAGCGGAATATAAAATTGAGAAATAAATCACAACATCACATCACAATAATGACACTATTATTTTGTGTATATAAACCCTCAAAAAAACCCAAGATGGGAAAACTGGTGCAATAGTCAAATATAGATTTTATTATGAGAAAATATGGAAATTTTAAAATCACTACAAATTCACCCAAATCTGGCGAATGCAACACCCAGAAAAATCACGGGGAAAACCCCATCTAAAACACAACACCCTCTTGTGTGAGTGTATGACCCAACTATACGAATCTCGATGATTCTGCTCCTTGCTCCTCCGTCTTCTCAGCTGAATCCTATGTCTGACTTTCTCTCCCTATTTGTATCCTATCTCTGTCGAAATACAAGTGTGTGTGTTCTCTCCACTAATTGATATATCTTTTATAACTTTAGGTAAAGCGAAAATCCTAGTTTCACTTTCACTTTAACTAGTGGTAAAGAAAAAAACCTAATTTCACATTCACTTTAACTAGTGGTTCACTAAAGTTAATTTAGATCACTTCAATTTATTTTCCAAAGTAAACTTAGGAAAATTAAATTAAATACAATTGGTTTCCTAATTTAAGTCTTTTGCATGCAAGAACACATGCATGCAGGAAGAACTTCCTCATTGCTACTTATCCCTGAACTTCACAAAACTCTGTCTACAAAGTGCCTTGGTGAAAATGTTTTCCACCTACTCATCTGTCTGTATGTACTCCAATCGAATGGTTCCCCCCTGATTACACACTCTCAAGAAGTGGTATTTGATGTCTATGTGTTTTCTCTATTCATGGAACACTGGATTATCATATAGCTTAATGCCACTCCGATTGTCATAGTGAACTACTGTAACCTCTAGTTCACACTCGAACAACCCTGCAAGTAACTTCCTCGACCACATACCCTCACAATAATCCATGCTGGATTCCATGTACTCAGCCTCTGCCAAGTTGAATGCAACTAACCTTTTCTTCCTAATGAACCAGGAGACAACCCCTGATCCAATGCTGAAACAACAACCTAAAGTACTCTTCCAGTCCTCTACACATCCTAACCAGTCAGCATCTGTGAAACCTGCTAACTGTACACTCCCCTTGTGCTCATAAACCAATCCATACTCAACTGTACCTCTGATGTAGGTAAGTATTTGCTTCACAGCCATCTAATGCACTCTTTGAGGGTCCACCGTGAACTCACTCAAAGAGTTGACTGCAAAGCTGATGTCTAGTTGAGTGTTGACTAGATAGATAAGCGATCCGATAAGATGACGATACAAGGTAGGATCAAATCCGTCTGATCGTAATGCATCAATATTCCTCTAGTTGGAACCTATAGGTATGGCCATAGGCTTGCATTCCTCCATCCTAAATCTCTTCAGGATCTCTACTGCATACTTCTCTTGTCTGATGAAGAAGCATCCATCTCTCTTCCAAACCTCCAAGCCCAAAAAGTAATGCATCAACCCAAGGTATTTCATCTCAAACTCTACTGCAAGGTTGGACTAACAGTATCCAATCAGCCTTTCAACTTCTGTCAAAATGATATCATCCACATATAAGACCAGTATGAGAGGCACCTCACCTGCCAATAAGTACAGGTTGTTGTCAGCCTCACTCTGTTGAAATCCCATCTCTCGTAGATAGCTGTCAATCCTCGAGTACCATGCTCAAGGTTCCTGCTTGAGCCCGTAAATAGCTCGATGCAGTCTGCATACATACGTCTCCCTATTCTCCACATCAAACCCCTCTGGATGTTCAATATACACCTCCTCCTCTATCACTCCATTGAGGAAGCTAGTCTTGATGTCCATCTGATGGACATGCCAACTCATCTTTGCTGCTAGTGATATAATGGTTTGAATGGAAGAATACCTGGCAACAAGGGTGAAGGTCTCCTCATAATCAATACCCTCCTTCTATGAAAACCCCTTTGCCATGAAGCGATCCTTGTAATTCTCTAGGCTTCTGTCTACTACATGCTTCACCTTTTAGATCCATCTTGATCCCACCACCTTTTTCCCCTTGTGGCCTCGCCACAACCTCCCATACCTGGTTTTTCACAATGGAGTCATACTCCTCAACCATAGCTTCCTGCCACACATCATGTTGTGCAGCCTCCTTGAATCTGGAAGGTTCATAGTTAACCAATTTTGTCATGAGTGCCATATAACTAAGCTTCTCTGGTGGTACACTTCCTCTAAAATATGTATGTGGAGGATCTACCTACCTAGAATCCTATACTGTGGATCTAAACCAGTAATTCCTTAGCCTAGTGTCAACCTGCTGTGGCTGTTGGATATCCATCTCCTGCTACAACTCATCCTTCAAGTCAGTGATTGAAGGATCATGTTCGCCTCACTCCCTCTGATCACTAGAACCTATGCTCTATGTCTGTACATGTACCTATAAATTTGTCTCCTCCAACTTGAATCCTGACTCCTGTGCTAGCTATTGCTCTGCTGGTAAGTCCATAGATCTCTGCAAGGCCCTGTTCTCATCGAACCAGACATCCCTACTCACAATAATCCTCCTATGGGGTGGAATGTAAAATCTATATGCCTTTGAAATATCGATGTACCCAACAAGTAGCCCCTTCCCTCCAGAAGGATATATCTTATTCCTATTATCAGCATGAACATGACAATAGTAGACACTGCCAAATATGTGAATGTGACTCACATCTAGGCTAGTTCCTATGAAGACCTCCTTCGGTGTCTTCCTCCCCAAGGCTGTGTGGGGACACTTGTTCTGAATGTATATTGCAGTCTTGTATGCCTCAGCCCAGAGGAATAGTTGTAATCCATGATCAAATAGCATGGCCTTGGCTACTCCAACCATAGTCATGTTCTTCTGCTCTGCAACTCCTTTCTGTTGTGGAGTATAGGGCACAGTGTACTCCTTATTGATCCCCTCAGTCGAACAATACTCCGTGAACTCTTTGGAAGTGTACTCACCCCCGTTTTCTATCCACAAAACCCAAATATTATTTCTTGTTTGGTTCTCCACAAGAGTCTTGAACTCTCGGAACCTCTCAAAGACCTTTGACTTGGCCTTCAGGAAATAGATCTAGGTTTTCCTGGAAAAGTCATCAATGAAGGTTATGCAGTAACTGTAACCACTGAATGAATGGACACTCATAGGTCCGCATAAATCCGAATGCACCAAGTCCAAGGGCTCTTTCACCTTGTGCTAACTCTATGGGAAAGGCTTCCTATTGTTCTTCCCCAAAGCACAACCCTTAGAGTGGTTATAATTTTCGTCCTGTACCTGAGGCTCTCCAATGACTGTCTATCTCAAATGCTTCAGTGTACCATGGTGTAAGTGTGCCATCCTCCTATGCCACAACTCACCCTGACTATTGCTGCTATTGTTGACTAGAGCATTTGTAGGCTCAAAGTGTAGTTTGTACACTTTCCTGCTCCTTCTGCCAATCACCTGATCCAATATCCTATCTGACCCCTTGGGCCTGATATACACTCTATGGTCATGAAACTTCACCTGATATCCCTTGTCCTCTAGATTGGAGACTGATATAAGGTTCTTGGTTAGTCTTGGAACATATAACACATCAGCAAAAATAATGGGTTTTCCAGACTCCCTCTCAAATGAAATAGTGCCAACTCCCTGCGCCTGATACCGCACATCATCAGCCAGCTCAACGTGCATCCCTGTTCCAACCTCCTGCAAGTCTTTGAAGAATCTCTTATGTCTAGTCATGTGACTAGATGCTCCACTATGAATGTACCATATGCTACTCCCTGTGGTGTTTTCCATGAGAGCTATCAAGCAAAACTCCTCATTGAAGTTCCTTCTGAACTCATTCACCTATGCAGATCCATCCATCTTAGTGTTACTCTTCTTCTTCTTATTTGGGCACTGGAAGGAAAATTGTCCCTGCTTGTGGCAAATAAAACACTTGACGTTTGACACATAAAGGTTCTTCTTACCATCCTTCTTCCTCTTTTCCTTCCCCTTGCTCTTCCCTATAAGGGATAGAGCCTCCTCATCCACAATATGTGGGGAACTATTGGATCAGCCTGATCCTTGACCCATGCGGGTCTCCTCTTGCACAAATTCATCCCATAGTCTCTGCCAATCAAGGAGCTTCTCCCTAGCCACAACACCATTGAAAAATGTGTCCCATGGCTTAGAGAATCCATTGAGGGATATTCGAACTAGCTCATCATCATTTGTCTTAGAGCCATCAGCTCCAAGCTCATCCCTGATATGTGTGAGCCTCATGAGAAAAGGAACCACTCCTTCTCTCTTGGCCATCTTGGTGTTGCACATCCTCTCTTGCAACACTATCCTCTAGTTCTCGTTCTTACTCTGGTACAAACTCTCCAAATCCTTCCACACTTCTAATGTGGTCTTCTTACCAAAAAGGTGAGGGACTATATGGTCCTTCACTCCATCCATGATAATCAGCATGGCTCTTGAATCAATCTTCTTCCAAGCTATCAGATCAGTCAGATCTGTGGGTGCAACTTTTGTGAATTCAATGTGCTCCTCAGCATCACTGACATCCAAGATCCTTGTGATCCTCTCTTTCCATGTAGAAAAGCTATGAGCACCCTGGACTCTATCATCAACTCTCAACTACATGACCATAGTGAATTGTACCTGTGAAACCCTAGATCTGGAAGTCTAGGTTTGTGTCTTCCTATAGATCTTCCCCTGATCTATCACTGTTGCTACAAATCTCTCATCTTTAGCTCACCAGAGCTCTAATACCATGTAAATTTTCCTTTAATATTCAACTAGGGATAAACAGTGCATGCAAAATATCAACTAATAACCACACATAAATATCTTTTACAGTATGCATTGGAATATAAAACTAAGAAATAAATCACAACATCACATCACAATAATGACACTATTATTTTGGGTATAGAAACCCCTGGGAAAACACAAGATGGGAAAACCGATGCAGCAGTCAGTATAGATTTTATTATGAGAAAATATAGAACTTTTACAATCACTATAAATTCACCCAAAGCTTGCGAATGCAACACTCGGCAGAATCACTAGGAAAATCCCATCTAAACCTCAAAACCCTCTTGTGTGAGTGTACAACCCAACTGTACAAAGCTCGATGATCCTACTGCTCGCTCCTTTGTCTTCTCTGCTAAATCCTCTATCTATATTTCTCTCCCTATTTATATCTTGTCTCTCTCAGAATACAAGTGTGTGTGTTCTCTCCACCAATTTATCTCTCTTTTATAACTTTAGGTAAAGCAAAAACCCTAATTTCAATTTCACCTTAACTAGTGGAAAGAAAAAACCCTAATTTTACTTTCACTTTAACTAGTGGTTCACTAAAGTTAATTTAGATCACTTTAATTTATTTTCCAAAGTAAACTTAGGAAAAGTAAATTAAGTACAACTGGTTTCCTAATTTAAGTCTTCTGCATGCAAGAACACATGCATGCAGGAAGACCTTCCTTGTTGCTACTAGTCTAATGGCTATGAAAATCACAAAATGTATAAACATGCATAGTTCTATATAAAGGACTCATCCCATCAAATGCAAGAACCACAAATTGGTCCCTCTCTCTCAACAACTTGTAAGAAAATTCAGGTATGGCAATTACACCATATTCTTTCAAACAAAAATCTCCAAAATCCATTGCCATTTCCAACCTCAGTGAATCATAGTAACCACACCCTATGTACTTCAGGCTCATCTTGCAAATAAAAAACTCAACCCTTACATCGTCAGATGCGCTCAGCTTCCCCTGGAAAGAGATGTAATTGCAAACTTTATTGGGGATGATTAGAAAGAAAAGGTTGGAATTTTTCAATAAAAAGTAAAGAAAAAATGGCATTCCATTGAACTCAACAAACTCCCAGATCATTAGTTCTTAAACCAACTTGTTGATCTTGGCACCAAAAACCTACTTGGCAAGTCCGACTTTAAATCAACTGTTAGTTGAATGGCAACGAGAGAACCATCGGCTGCTCTTGTTCCTAGGACAACTTGAGAATTCCCAATATTACAAATGAAAAGGTAATCGCCCTTAGATCATAAGCAAATAAAAACCCTCAAAATTTGACATTGAACTACAGGCATGAAACATAAGCCCTTGTGATTAGAAGCCCTTAACATGAGCTAATTACTTAAATTTTTATACATTTAACACCATAAGAGATATTATTTTAAGATAGAAATTTGGATGAACTCAATATTTAACTTCTCGAGAATACAAGTCCATCTAGGATTCACAACAGAATACTTTATCTAGCTTGCTCGGTTTGCTTTCTAGGACATTAGATTCCAGTAGGTCTTATAGTTTTCAGATGTTAAGTTTTAAATTTTTAAACATTGAGATTGTAAGATACTTAGCTTATCTATTTATAAAATAGAAGGTGTGCAATTTCATCTCACTAAAAAGAACTTCTATATCGTTTATTTCATTTAAAACAATAGAAACCAGGACAAAACAGAAACAAGGGACCTTACATTCATTATTCATAGATATATAATACATAAGCTAATCACAAACTACCTATTTAACAACTACAACTGTGGTGCTTCCACTCCAAAAGAAGTCTATAGTTGGATGAGACATCAATTCTTTGTCGATTATTTTGTACACTTTTAGGTAGGTGTCTTTCTAGACAGAAAAAAGAATGGACTCCTTTGTTGAACTGACTTGGTTGTCACCGCTCAAATCATTTTGGGTATTTGTTTCTTTTTTTATTATTATTGCATGTATCACGTGCATTGATGGTGTTTGATTTATCATTGAAAGATTGCCAAATCGAATGTAATTTCACTGGCAATGAATCCCTAACCCCACTGGAAATGATGAACATAAGGACCATGGCCCTCAAAAACCCCACAGAAGATTGAATCATATGAAACAAAATCCTGTCAATGATAACAAAAGAATAATGAAAATATCAACTTTCTATTTAGAATAGAGAAAAAAATGCTAAAAATTTGGATATCATTCAAGTTGATAAAGGAAAGGATAATGCTGAACGTCAAAATTTCAGAACATTTCATGTATGAACACTTAAGAGAAAAAGATTTTGTACACATATAATGGCGTGGATGTAGTATTGAAGCTTGGAAAAAGCATGGAAAAGAAAATCCTGAAATTCACGAGGAGAAAAACCTTGCAGCCTAGGGTCTGGATGTACCTGATGATTTTGTTCCCGATAAAAGGTTCTTGGGAGAAGTAAACAGAGAAGTTTGCAAGAGGAGGCGTTCATCATTGCTGGGGGATAAAGCACTATTCACAAGATGACCATAAGGACCATGGCCATCAAAAACCCCACAAAAGATTGAATCATCTGAAACAAAATCCTGTCAATGATAACAAAAGAATAATGAAAATATCAACTTTCTATTTAAAACAGAGAAACATTTGCTAAAAATTTGGATATCATTCAAATTGATAAAGGAAAGGATAATGCTGAACGTCAAAATTTCAGACATTTCATGTATGAACACTTAAGAGAAAACGATTTTGTACACAGACAATGGCGTGGATGCAGTATTGAATCTTGGAAAAAGCATAAAAAAGAAAAGCCTAAAATTCACGAGGAGAAAAACCTTGCAACCTAGGGTCCGGATGTACCTGATGATTTTGTTCGTGATAAAAGGTTCTTGGGAGAAGTAAATAGAGAAGTTTGCAGGAGGAGGCATTCATCATTGTTGTGAGTTAATCAAAATTCACAATAATGTTTTTTTTAATTATGATAGAAACACCAATATTGAAATATTTATACTTTTGTATTCCAATTAAGTATAAATTCCTTGTAAAAAAGTTCATAAATATGTCATATAAATAATGGCTTCAATGGAAATCAGAGACAACCCTGACACAGATTGAGGAGAACCATTATAAAAATAAAATAACAATGAAATCTTCATTATGCCCTTTTCAATACACCCACAATTTATTTCAATACACTCATGGAAAATTTGTATGAGGCCACACCCTTACAAACAATTAGAACCAAGAATAAGACATGAAACTTAATAAATAAAATGTGGAATATACCCCAATTTTATGAAAATAAACAATAAACATCCACTATTTATTTCAAGAAGCACATGGAAAATTTGTTTCAAACAATTCCGATGAACAACCAAACCAAAATAAAGAATGAAATTACACAATGAATAAATAGGAAAATTACTCTCAGCATCTCCTATTTTTTTCCTGCATCCATAATTCACTTTAAAGTCAGCATCTCCTATTTTTTGGGTCCTTCACTCACAATTCACTTTAATATCAACATCTCTTAATTTTTTTTTTTATCGTGCACCCAAAATTCACTTTAATATCATATCAGCATCTCCTTTTTTTATCTCCACCCAAAATTCAGTTTAATACCCCCCGTAATGGTATTTTGAAACTACACCTTTACGAAGCTAACTAATCATGATAATCTTGTAATGTTGGTATATATAATGATAAGGCAAGGGTTTCACATACGATAAGCACTATAAGTTCTGTTCCTTCTCATTTCTCAAGCTCATATGGGATTGTAAGTTACGTATAAGTTCCAAGTTAGAGCTATAGACCCGTATTGATTAAAGCTAATGCAATGATGCAACTATGATATCACTCAAACCACCTTGTTGTGTTTTTCATATCTCCGCTCCTAACTTACTGACTAACTCAGTGCTTCCTAACCTGACTGACTACCTCCTTCCTGGGCATTGGGCATCGCAACTGGCAGGGACAAAACCATCCTGGACACGCCCAATTGTTCACGTCGAATTGGGAAGCAAGGTGTATCGGGGAAATACAACACTTAGGATCTACCACCACCTCATTCCAGGGCAGGGGCTATAAGTAATACCCCTGACTGACTGGGGATCTTCTCCTATCGTCGGAAATGCATAGACTGCGGTGGGTAGTAATGAGGTTCTTTTCGGGTATTAACCATCAGCACCACCCCTATTGGGGATCTAAAACTAGGAATAAAGTATCGGCTCAGACTCGTGTTTATAAGCGAAACCATGAAATTATATAGAAATCTCGTGAGAGGTTCGAAGCCATTCTTCATTATAGTTGTCCTTCCCTTCGTTCTTTACTTCAGGCTTGTCAGTCTTGGGTGCGTTCCTTCGTGTATGCTTGAGCAGTGGGGTGTATAGTGTGCATGATGGGTTCAGGAGTTTCGGTCGATCCGGTTTCCGATGTGGGAACGAGGAGTGGAGAGGGAGAGTGTTGAGGTGCAGAGAACGGGGGGTCCAATCCTATTAGGGTTTCCATCTTTGGGGACCTCATCTCTGTGTTTTGTGCATTCCAGAAATGTTATATAACCAGCAGAAGGGGTTATCCTGCATGTATTTATAGATTAAAGTAGTCGGGTTTAGAGCAATGGGTTGGGCAGGCTTCAAATTTGAAGCCTTCAGAGCCCTTCAAAGGCCATTTTACCCTTCATAGTCATAGAAGGTCAAAAAAAAAATTACCATGCAAAAAAAATTTGGTTTAATTTCCAGCCCATCAATAATGAAATTGAGTAAGACTCTGTAAATTTGCAACAGAAGGGAAACTACAAAATTTTCCCTTCCAGGTTATAAATGATTCAGTGAATTGTGGAAGAGTCTAGACTTAGAGTCTACCCAAGTGCCCTCAAATAATCGGATCATGGATGAGGATCTAGGTCCCAATGGGTATGGACCACAGTGGGCCACTGTGGTGCCAGTGTCAAGTTCAACTCGATGAGTTGGACTATGACTCGGCATTTGATGTTCACTTTTAAAGCATTTAATGACATTTGCATGCATTATTGATTCGCCAACTTCAATAAATATTAAATCTTGGTCTGAGAAAATTCCATCCTGCCAACTTGGTTTTCCATTTGGCATATTCTTGGTCACCGAACCTGATCTCACAACTTACAAATCACTTGAGTATTTGAGTATATGATGTGAAATTAAATGCTCATATGAGTCATATTTATGGATGGTGAATTGATTTGATATCCCTCCATTGCGAAGGATCCGTAAGGAAAAAAATAATGGTGTTTTTTGGGTTACAACTTACAAGTTGTAATTTACAATGCATTGAGCAGTCTTTGTCGAATTCGAACCTAACCTGGTCCAATGGGTCTCTAAGTTGACAGACCAGGGTTTCACCTAGTTCCAGACATTTCTCTCACCACCACAGGACTAGGATGACAAATCTTTGGTAGCAGGCTAGCAACACGTCGCCTTTTGTTTGTGTTCATGAATCATATCCTATACTAGTTAGTCTAGTATTCCAAGATTTATTCCAATTTACATTCATTTACTAGGGTCAAAATCATTTGAATCAACATTCCTAGTCTTGCACGGTCCACCTAGGCTGCTTAGTCTTCCCGTCTCATCGGAGGAAGAGGGTTAGGTAGCAAAGACAAAGGAAATTGGAACGAAGTGCCAACCAGAGAAAAGGTTTGCATAATATGCATATAGTAAGCTCTAAAAGAAACGAAAGAATTCGTCATATACCCAACCTGAGATTATCATTACTTAATTTTTCGGGATGCTTACACAATAAATCCTCCGCCCGAGTTGATTATGAGGGCATCGAAAATGGATACGATTTGGAGAGGCTCATTCCCATCATTATACCAACAATGGGATGCTCCAGCAAATATCGCTATTACGTATCCCCTCCTCACTCACCTCACCTTTTGACTTCAGTCCTCTTCTTATTCTTCCTCTTCCTCCCATGGTCTCTCTGATCTGCACCCTAAGCGCCCTCGAAACAAAAAATTATCTTTGAAAGTATCTGGACACCTCGCAAAAACTATACCCAATTTTCCCTTACCTATACAGATATATCTATGCTATGTAGAAGCAATTATAAAATGATTTTTTGTAATCATGTCAAATACATAAACATGCATTCGCCTAACTTGAGCAAGGTAAACCAACTCAAGAGCGTCGAAATATTGGGGAATTGAGATGGTGTTGCATTCAATTGTCTTTTGTAGAAGGAAACGGCTGCACATTCTAATTCCTCATTTATTTTCTGGTGCACAACTCCAAGGTTCCACCCATGTCACATGTAGGAGCAAAAGAACCAAAGGTAGAACGTTGGGTAGGCTAGATTGAGCTTCCCTGAACTTAAATAGATTGGATAAGTCTCTGGGAGAAAAAAAACATTATCCTGGGTTTACAAGTATAGAACAGTCAGAGTTCGGGACTCATACTCTCAACTCTCCAATTTCATGTTTCAGTGTCTCCCTAAATTCTATTTCCTCTGGAATATTTTGCAGAGCTAAGATGTCGACTTGGTTGTTGTGAATTTATAGGTATGTACAACATTTTGTACTTGTGTTACATTTTATATATGGGGAAATGTTAAATGTGTTGCTTGTTGGAGTTCCTTCTCGTGTTATAAATATAAGGGTTTAAAACTTCTCCATCCAAAAAGTTGTTTAAAATTTGTAATGTATTATGCGACCGCACATCCGCCAGACTAAGTCTCAAATACTCAATAGATCTAGCCTTAGAAAACCCAGTATATAAGTGAAATCATAACCAAAATAATTTATACTTTTCATAGGCTAGGACCACAACTTCATTCGGGAAGAGGATCAAGCAGAAAGAGACTAGTATTTGAGTTCCAAATATGTCAATGCTCTTTATTTGCCGTGAATTGTAAACGTTAGGTTGAAAGAAAGAAAAATAATTGAATACAAATGTTTGAATTATTCCAATTTCCTTAATGAAATCGAAAGGTTGAAAGGATAAAATATTTAACAACCGACACTGTAAATGTTGTAGAATCCGACCCCTCTGTTTTCCTGTCATCCTTCTAATAATGGAAACAAGAAGAAAAAATTGTCTACCAATATATCTAAACAAGGGAATCCTCAACAGACATTCATGAATGAGGGACTCAAAGTGCAGTGAACTAGCAAAGAACATGGTTTTAACAGCCTCGCTGTCGCAAACCTCCCAAACGTGTGTTTATGATTTTCCTTCCCTGTTGACTTTGGTAGACACTAGATACCCAACTTGTAGTGATATTTGTTGGAGAATTTTAAGTTCTTCCTTGTAGTGGACTAATAAATACTTAACCTTTCCGATAGGGATGATAAAATCGATATAGATTGGAGGGACTATCCATAATCCACCTAAAATTGGGGCTTTTGTTTGATCACTTCGAATTGGGTGATAAACTCTATATACATTGGAGGGACTATACATAATTGACCTAAAATTGAGGCTTTTGTTTGATCACTTTGAATTGAGCATTTGGGGAGGACATGATTCATACCTGCTTAATTTAGGGTTGATAAAAACGGTTGCTACCTAAAAGCATTAGGTGTTACATTGTGGGGTTTTTCTTTTAGGTAGCCCCAATCGCACTTGACCAATAGAGCCGCCATCAAGTGCAATCAATCCTCCATTCAAAGGTCCTTCCAAATTCCAATGCCTTATTTCATCAGTGACCTAATGACCGACTTTTTCACCGACCCGACAGAGTTTTCCCTTGTCTATGTTCAATAAACTATATGCTCCAGGGACCGGGAGAGTAGACACTTCTTTATATATGTATGGACTTGCATTAGCTAAAACAATGATAACATTGTATCCGTGCGCGTGTCTCCATATTTGTATGAGATCTTGCTCCATGACATGAATGGAAGAAGATTCCCCAACAGTTTCCAATGTGCATTGTTTGAGGGTCATAGAGATGTGAATTATAGGTTTCCACACAATAATCAAGTGTGTATTATAGTCATCTCTTGTGGGCTCTATGAGGTTGAATAAATAGTTGTTGCTCCTAAAACATTTAGGTGGTGGCAATTCTTTTCTTTTTATTTCTGAGTTACAATTATTTTGTGTGCATCTGAAAACCATAAACCATAATAGAACAAAACAAAATTAAAATTAAAAGTTTAAAATACTTGATATTTGTTGGAGAATTTGAAGTGTTTAGGCAAATTAGCTAGGATAAGATGTCCATATTGGAGAGACTTGGAAATGATATTTCTATTTTATTTCCAATTTCTAAGATATTTATATAATTAAGGGTATAGAAGGTATTTACTTTTATGAGGATAAATCCTACCTTCGGGAGGCCGCATGGACAAGAACTTGTAATGTATTCATTGGATGTAAACCATTTCAATTTGTATTGACTTTGGTTCTTTCTTTGTGCTCATTCCCTTACTACAGTCTACCTCATTTAGATTCTTAAAAAAGATGCTCCTCTTCAATTATTGTAGTGCTTTAATGAAATCCACGTTAAATTTTATTATAAAAAGAAATACAATATTAAGTTGTAGATCTTAATCTTAAAGATTTAATTTTTATTAGAATTATGCCTTTTACGTTATACTAAAGTAAATGAGATATGTTAATTTCTGTTGTTTTTTTACATTAAATATTTTCTAGGTTACAACCAATAACTCACTAATTATTAAAACATTATCTTAATTATTCTTTTATATAAAAAATTGTAGTATTTCTAGGTTAGAGTTAGATATTACATTTAGTTTTATAGTTTATAAAAAATAGGTTAAGACAATTTATTCATTAAGAAAAATATTTAATATTAATAAATTTAATTTCGTTTTTTATTCTATTCTAAGTTTAGAATCATTGTAACAATTCACCGTGTTTGTTTTAATCGTGTTTTAATCACAACTTAGAATTCCTTATTATCTAGCTTAACATTTTTAGGGTTTGGATTTGGTCTTGGTTATATAGTCAACATTATCAATTTCCTAGTTTTCTCTTGAAATGTGTTGTTAAAAATATATTAATAAATATTTATCAGTTATTCAACTCGACTCATTGTATTGATGATGAACCTTGATAAAGGTTTGTAATGTTGACATATCAAATGGAGTCTACAATTACCTCAGATAACACTCCTCAAACCCATCAACCTAGAATTTAAGAGAAGAGATTGTAAATATGTTTTTTTGACAAAATGACATTTTTGAATCATGTAAGTTTCACAAAGAGATTACAATATATAATAGTCCTTGTTCTTTGTCTAACCTTTTCACACAAATATAAGATGGAATTTTGAAAAGATAATTGTGGAAGCCCTCTCAAACTTCTTCTTGTGTGATATTTAGATACTAGTAAGATCCACATTAAAGTTTGAAGGATACTTTTTCAATGTGTTTGAATAATAATTATACGCACCGAGTTTTGAAAACAGAAATGGGAATCCCTATCAATCCCTCTCATTTGACATCTAGATGTTAGTAGACTCAAGAATAAAGTTTGAAGGATAAATTTTCAAGTGTTCTAATACTTATGTTTATTATAGTGAAGACGATTCTTATGGATTAGGTGGAGTTTGAAATTGAATG
This sequence comes from Pseudotsuga menziesii, assembly GCA_001517045.1. Lineage (NCBI taxonomy): Eukaryota > Viridiplantae > Streptophyta > Pinopsida > Pinales > Pinaceae > Pseudotsuga > Pseudotsuga menziesii. The sequence goes on from LPNX010498569.1 coordinate 87,449, forward strand.
GCTAGTTGCTCATGAATTAGGTCCACATGGAAAAACATATCAATTAGCTTTGTGATGGTATTTGTAACTTTTTTTTTGTTATTAATGGAAATGTGGATTGGAAAAAACTTATGTTTGTAGTTTGAAAGATAATAGACCAATGATTTTAATAGCATGTAGAAAAGTTCATTTCAAAACATGTAAGCTAAAATGTCATGGAAAAGTTATTCTTCTAATTTTTTTTACTTTTATGTTGTTTCTTTAAATCATTGTTTATGGTAATCATCAAGTGGTCACAACAAGTATCAACAATTTTAACTCATCTTTTTAGTTTTTCTTATTAATGTTAGGAATCTCATGCCTGATCTCTTTTGGCCTTGTAACATAGCACTTCTAGTAGTATAGCTCTTCTCAAAAAAATTCTAGACACAAATAAACTTTAGTACCCCATGAGGCTACTTTCATCCTCAATTTCATATTATTCATTCAGATAAGGTAGTGAGTAGTTCTCAACTACTCTAATCACTTTGGCATGATAGGAAAAAAACATTTCTCATCACAAAATAAATAGGCCAAAGAACAATGCAATACAAGAAACCAATACTCCTAATGGTTATCACTATGTTCACATTAACAAAAAAAAGTGCACCAATCTCTTTCTAAATGAGCTTTGTCCCAATCTCATCTTCCATCACCGCTACATGTTCTTCATTCTCAACCTTTATTCTAGTCTCTCCTCCTCTATACTAACTCTTGAGTAATCCCCCATAAAAAGAATTTGGATGTGATAAATCATCATGTACATGGTTTACCTCACTAATTCCATGTAAATGTTGAATCACTTAAAATTTCTTTTTAAATTGTCATTTTTTTCTATACACTTTTAATAAATAATGAAATTTTATTGTCCACTTACATTTTCAAATGAAAAGAATAAATTATTTTTACATGTCAACATTGAAAGGTTCAATTTCTCACAACCCTTCAAAATGAAATGGGACCCTGCCCTTCAAATTTGATCCCTGGGGTTCGGTCCATGAGGTATGTATCTGGCGGGGTTGTTGAGCGTGAAATCCAAGGTCACCATGGAAGGAAGATGATGCAAAACAATTAGAAGATTAGGCACTTAGTTTAGTACTGATTAGAAGGATATTTTTGCATGCCAGAAACCCATTTTTGAACTGCGTATGAGATTAAACTTAAAAGGAAAAGGTTTTTTATTAAAGAAATGGCATTTTTAGACATTTAACAGAGATCGATGCAGGATGGAAAAGCTACGATTGCTGCAATTCATGGTCTGGAATGGATGGTATAGATGGATTTGATCGATGGCTAGAGCAAGGCCTTGACTGCTTGCAGCTGGTCCAAACACCCCCAACTACTGGCGGGCATCCCAAACTCCACATACACATGGATGACACCCATAATGACACAATTCATCTGTCACCAACACAGCGAGCATGCCCACATTCACCTCAAGCGCTCAGTGGAACATGATTCCACATACAATTTGATCTACCTGCTGAGATAGATCTTGCTTATTTATGCTAAACATACACCATTGGTGGGTGATAGAATAGATAGTCCACACTTGAGCCTGCTGATTGATTGAACTTGTTGTTTTCCTTAGATATATGTTTTTTTTTATCTTCTCTCTCTAAGAACTAAAACTAAACAAATAAATCAAATGTAGACCTCTAGATATTGTTTGCATCTCTGCATCTCCAAAAAAATTTAAAGTTAATTGTTCCACCTGCACGTACCTTCCTTCGAGTCCTAGCAAGTGGGATTTTACTATATGGATTCGTATCGTGAGAGAGTAAAGCTGATTGGAAAGGTCAGATGAATCACAATCTACAAGAATGTTGTGTTACGCAGCTAGTATATGTTGAATGGAGTTATCCTATTTGGTCGACCTATTAGTTTTTTCCCCAGTTAAGGATCGATTTCCAATGTAACTGTTCCACATGTACGTACCTTCCTTCGAGTCCTAGAAAGTGCCATTTCACCAGACAATAGTATTAAAATTCCAACAACCTGTACCTACGAAGTTTGAAATATCTCAAATGTACCTTCTAAGTGTTGGGGTAAATCGTTCCTGTTCACTCTTGTTGGTATTATTCCGGGCTCTGCAGGACAGCAGAAGCACTGAATTTCTCTTCTCAGCCTTTCGGCATGAACCTAAAGTGCTCACTCACTCCATCCATGTATAGATCAGTCCACATCAATTTCTCTTCCAGCCTGACCCTGAAGCGCTTGCTCACTCCATCCATGCATAGATCGGTCCACATAAATAATGATAGTATCTTGCATTTATCATGGATGTGAATGATTATGTGCAGGCGTTCTGAGCATATAATATAATTTAGCAGATCAGATAATGGGGGAGAGGGGCGTGTGGAAGGCAGTAGAGCTCTGCTGCCTTGGTTATCGATGGCCACCCCTCAGGGGTGGCGTGATTCTCAGAATTGTGCAGCCCATGAGGGACGACCCATTGACGCTCAAGGGAGCGGAGCTCCACTGCCTCCTCCCTCAGAATCATACCACGTAAGTTGTACTTAGTGGTTTTTTATCAAGTGAGCCTGGTGAATCGGACAAGGATAACTTGTTCGGACTTCAGAAGACCTGTGGAAGTACTTCTGGGAAGTGCTTGTTGTACTATATCACATGTTCACACCCCATGGGGAATTGTAATAAATGTTCTAGCATGATAGTGTCTGTAAAAGACTCGGTCTCTTAGACTTCATTTGTCAATCCGATCAGCCCAGGGTGTTTTTTCCCTTGGTTATTATTGGTTGTTGAACAAACGACTGATAATTTCTGAGTTTTTCACTCCATACCTCCAAAGTTGGGGTGGTCAGCTTGGCATTTAGGCCTATTGCGGTTATTAGAGTCTATTTGTCAATGTATAAGCATGTTAGAAATCATGATCGAGTCATATGAACATGTCTAAGTCCCCCTAGGTGTTTTTCAATTTTTCAATTTTTCAGTTTTTTCAGTGTTTTTTATTAAAATTTAATTTTTCCAAAACTTAGGCTATTTTTTAATAGTCTAATTGGAAAAATTTATTTTGTAATAAAAGTGGGCCAAATAATCAGTTTCAGTCATGTATGTGCTCATTTTCAAGCTAAGAGCACCATGTAAACCTAGTTTTGGGTGATTTTCCATCCCTCAGGTCAGAAAGCCCCAAAAATCAATTATTGATTATTTTAATTAAAAAATTGATGAATAATGGAGCAAATCCAAAATCATAAATCAATGGATTCTCAGCCGATTTGATTGAAATCAATCAGATCTAGAGCAGATTGACTGGATCTGACAAATCCTTGACTAAAGGAGGGGATCAAATCAGATCCATAGTTGATCTTGAGCATCCTTTATGGGGAATTTCACCCTCCCTCTCTCCTCAACACGTTTTGGCTCATCTGGATGAGTTTTGGGCTGATGTGTCAGTGTATGGGTTGATGTGTCAGTCAGATCAGGCCCCCGGTTGACAAGTAGGCTTAGTTCAGCCTCAGTTCTACATTGATGAACTCTCCATCAGTTGATTTCACTTGATTCCATGAAGAATTGTGCCCCCCCTGGGCTGGATGGCCTGTAAATTGTATATATCCAAGCATAAGCCTCCTCTTCCAAGAGTTAGAACTGGGATTGAGGTGCTACTACTATTGTATTGTTGTAATTCTTCATTTGAAATAAAGAAAAGCTTTGGAGGCAATACGGTGTGGTTCCATTACATGTGTGGATGATTATTGCCATTGTTTTACTAAGGTAACCTGTATCTGTGGTCATTTTTTGTTAATTTCTTGTAGATCTGTGGTTAAGATTGGTAATTATCTTATTACAATCTTGATAGGAAAGGTGTTGTTCAATAATTTTATTGATTGTCACTCTCCTTGGATTCATTTTTAGAGATCTAGATTTAGCATGTCCTATAAGCTTATATGCATGTTATCTTTAATCTCTTTGTATGTACTAATCGGATCTCACAAGTTTCTTGGCAAGTTCTTTGATTTCAGCTAAGTTGTAGGTTCATACTTTGGAGAGGATGCTGACTAGTTTGCTTCTTCATTCTCCTCAAAACATTTCAAAGGCATAGTCTCTCGATGTTCCACCTGAAATCTCTACTATGGATCTTCAAGGAAACCAGCACTTTTCTCCTCTTCTTCCTCCCTCAAAATCAACACTTTACCCGGTTACTTTTTCAGTTCATAGCTATGATTTCATTTGGATCTATTTCATCAAATTAAAATATACATATATCTGATATTTCATAGCTCATATCCTAGATCTTGCACTTAAAAAAGTTTCATAAGCATCCTAGATCTAGCTGTAGGGAAATCGTCTTTTTTGCATGAAAATTTAAAGGAAACTTGTGGATCACATGCATTAGATTTCCTTTCGCTGTTATAAAATTCAATATTATGCAATATCAGTGCATATTTGTTGGCTGTACAAACAGAAAGCCAAGATCCCAAGGAAAGCTTGCTTTCCTTGGTTCCTTTTCTGCTTGTTTAGCTAGTTTTAACTTCATTTTTGTGAGATAAGGTAGGATGATCCAAAGTTACTCTTAAAGTGATTTTGGGGATTTTTTATTCTAACATGCTCGCTGTATTTTATCAAGTCTGACATAAAATAAAGGAAGCGGCTATCCAAAGTGGCTTTTGGAGCGTTCAAATTCCCCCAGGGGTATCCCGTTTTTCAAAAAATTCTTAAAATTTTGTATAATTGTAAGATCTTGGTTTCAGCCTATATAAGGACCAAGAAGTTTCTGATATATCATTTCTCTAATATTGTAACCACTGTTAATAAAATTATTCTTCGAATAGGCTCTTTTGAGCCCATTACCCATCCCCCCTGGGGGGATTCGCGTCGGTGTACTTTTTGTTATTTTTTATCATTTATTTTCAAACTAGTATTGATCTAATCTGTAGGGTAGTATAATATATTTCATTATTAATTCCATACTCCACATCTTACATTTCAAAGTAATAGTAATACTTACCCCACGATTTCCCGATTGACCTGAAAGGGGAAAGAGATTCGTGGTAGGATTAATTAAGAAACTAGGATTGTGTATCTGTTTGATTTTTTCTATCATTTGTTTATCAACAATTATAAAATTAACCCCTCCTCGATTCCCTGATTGTGATCCACTTGGATCGAAAGAGGTTCTTGGAGGCTTTTTCTTTTAAACAAGAACATCCAATTTAAAACTTATTAAAATTTACAAGACTCCAGTGTGTATTCTTTGCACTTGGCTGCAGTTCGTCCAATCAGTCAAGCTGTATCAAAAGCAGTTGGGTGACTAGCATAATTAGGACTCACTCTCCCAATTGACAAACCATTAGGTGAAAATCCAACACCTAGATCAAACCTCTACGATGGAAAAATACCCAAAGGAAGCGAGAACTTCTGAAAAGTGACCTCACAGCGCCAATCTCTGTCACACCCTAATGGGTGCGTTACGAACAATAGCCCCAGAGACTCCATTTCAGCCCACATATTCCTTGCGGGTAGCCATGAAGGTTTAGTTTTGGACATACTCCAAGTACTCTCGGGTATATCTGGAGTCCCCCCTTTGCCTAATTTAATCAACTCATGCTTCACATTTAACTTAAAACATACCAAGATGCAATTGGAAAACATTCACTCCAAGCACATGCAAGCATATTGATTATATTTTTGACTCCATTCTAAGGCACTGGTTAATTTCTTTCTTTATATATATATATTGTGTCTGAGTATTGTGCTTTCGTTTGTTCATCTTTTACATCTTGTCATCTTTGATTATCCATAGTTAAACTGTAAACTCCTAAATAACTCAGTCAGTTTAAACATCACAACACTAAGTAATTCTCCTTAGTAACTTCATAGGGTCTACCGCCCTTGGCTTCATTGGGAGTTGAGCCTAAACGGAGGAGTCAAGAACAAGGTGACAGCCTTCACTCGAGACTTTCCCCCAAGGAAATAGTGAGTGGCTTGAATATTTATGCCATGTGACCCAGGTGTGTGAAAGGTGGCAACACCACCCCCTCCTCCCTCAGAATCATACCACCCATGAGCGGCGGCCCATTGACATGCAAGGGAACAGAGCTCCACTCCCTCCTCCCTTCCCTGCACACCTCTTCCCCAACCAATTTGCATACTCACCCTCGACACATACCCATTAAAAGGAAGAACCACTTTTTCGGTCATTTTTTATCCACGCCACCCGTAGAAGTCTCAAACGTAATAGATCAAATGATCAAATTTTCTGGTTGTTTCATAGGAAAGGACAGAGTGCAAGTGTTGTATAAATATATACTGTCATATATGAGTTTTTGTATGCTATTATCTTGTACTATGTAATACTGCGTAACCTAAATTTACTAGTTTGTCCTAGTCGCTTGTCATATTGCTGCACTACTTGAATGATTGGACCCGATTCATCTCATATATCATACCATGCCCCAACTTTTTGACCATCGCCAATTTTAAACATAGCATAATGATGGTCTGACTTGTCATATTCACTAGGTGGTGGCATGGTCATTAAATATCCCATCAGTGCCCAGAGACGAGAAAAGACCCCATACCCACAGGTCACTGCTAATCAACCAATAGTAGCAACCAATAGTCAGTCATCTAGATCGTTGATTCCAGGTGGCGACTCTTCTATGCTTGTGAACCCCCTCCGCCCCCATCCTCCCCCTCTTCCTCCCTTCTCCTGGATCGTCCTCCCATCCTGGTGTCCCTCCTCCTCTGCTGAGCTCTCTAGGGCACCAAATATAGCAGTTCAAACTCCAATCCAAGATATAACAGGTTCTAAGTGGTTGGAAAAAGATATAAAAATATTCAAACTCCAATCTAATATAAAAGTTTTTTAATTGGAAGAATTAATACAATTTAAAATTTTGTATTCAAATAATGTTTCATGTCAATGTAATAAGTTTATCTTTAAATAATTAATACAATATAAAAATTCATATTCAAATAATCTTTCATGTCAATATGATAATTTTATCTTTAGTATTAATGGCATAAATTTGATTGAAATATAATATTTTATATAACATGTCTTTTTAATACAATTTAAAAACATGTATTCAAATAAGGTTTAAGGTTTCTCGTCATGAATATGATAATTTTAGATTGATTGTTAATAGTATAGATTTGATTGAAAATATAATATTTTATTTAACATGTTTTTTTAGAAACGTTTAAATTTGAAAATTTACATTCAAATAATGTTTCTTGTCAATATGTTAATCTTAGATTTATTATTAATAGAATAAATTTGACTGAAAATATAATATTTTATTTAACATGTTCTTTTAATAAGTATATAAAGGAACCATGAATCTATACCCTTTTATCTAGAATTAATTTGATCTATGGAGGATCACACCACCTTAAAGTGGTGATCAATTTTAAATAAAGTAAGATTTGATGTTAGATACTAGAGAGGAATCTATTTGAGATAAAATAAGATTTTCTTTAAAGTGATTATTTTTATAAGTAATGTCTTTATGTTTTTGTGACGGTGATGATAGTTAATGTTTACTTAGACAAAATTTGGTCTATATTATTTGATTTGTCTTAAAGTTTTATTCTCGTTCTTAAAAAGCTTGGAAATGAGTGTTGATTAGGGCTAATGACCTCCTTGTAATATCTTAATTTTATTTTATCCTTTAATTTTTCATAACACCACAACTTCTCTTTGAACTTCAAAGTAAATACAATAAACAAACTTAAATATTTTATGTTATAAATGTTTTTGGCTTGTCATTAATAAAATTAGGAAATGTTTGCATTTTAAGGAATTGCTTTGGTTTGTCATTAATGAAATTAGGAAATGTTTGTATTTTAAGAAACTTACTCTTTTTCGCACTTTCATTTTAACATAACAATAGAAACAACAAAGAAAAGTATCAATGAGATTTAGACATTATTATTTTCAAATATTATTATTATTACTACTATATTTTTACTTTTGTGAAATATTGTTTTACATCAATATATAGGACATATTTTACAATCTCTTTAATAATATATTTAACATTTAGTAATTGTATTTATTTTTTCCAATTTAATACATATCTTTTTATAGTTTTAATTGTGAATTTACATACATTTAATTTTAGTGAAATACTTGTGGAGAAGATGTCAAAAGAGGCTCAACCCCCATTAAAAGGGATTCTTGGAAAGGAGAAATTTGGGAATCTTGTAGACATAGAAGACCCAATGGAAGAGGAAATTGATGTTCCCAAAGAAATCAAAGCTCATAAAATTCTAACTTTGATGAAAAAAAATAGGACATTGATGTTCCTGGAGAAAACCAAGCTCAAAAAATTCCAATTTCGATCAAAAATTTGGACGCCGTGTTATAATTGATTAGTTTCATGCCTTGAATAAAATCTTAAATTTGACAACATTTTGATAACATATATTAGTAATTTTTTGACTTTGAGACTTTATTTTAGAAATAAAATGTCTATATATAATGTTTTTAATAAGTTATTTACAAATATGTGGTATAGTTTTTCTTGAATTTATGTGAATCGCCACTTTTTGGAAAATAGTTTAAAATAGTATATTTTTTATACAAAATATCTCTAAAAATACATTCACAATGGTTTTAAATATATTTATTTTCTGGATTTTTTTACAAATTTGTCAATAAAAATGTCTTATTTTGTCCATAAAAATGTCTTATTTTAAATAAAATATTGCAAAATGTATATGTTTTTCATTATAACTTGCTTCTAAATGTATGTTAAATTTTTTTAAATTTATAAAACACACACTTGAAAACATAAATTAAAAATATTTTGTGAAAAAGATGATTCAAAGGCCTAAAAAAATGCCTCAAAATAAAATTGTGTGATACTGGTATCAGACCTTTTTGAAAAGGAGATAATAATAGATACTAAAATTAGGAGAGAGAAAAACGAGAACTATGTCAAGTTCTTGTTTCATAGTATAAGTGGTTCATCCCCATCTATGTCATATATGAGAGATTCCTCATCCCTGGTATCAAGTTCTTGATTGTTTTGCTTCTCTTTGTCTTCATTATTAATATTGATATATGCCTCAGACTGATCTTATGGATAAACTGCATGTTTTTCTTCCATATCAAAATTTCCCAAGGACACAGTATCCATTTTCTCTCCTTTTAAAACTTTATAAGTAGGATCTTGAATAAACCATTAAGAGACTCAAAACTCTCTCCATTAGATATGTCATAGACATGACTATCAACAAACCATCAAAGTTTATGGTTCATTATTTTCCTCCTTAGACCTGTCATAGTTTGGATTTTCCATGAATGTCCATGAATCCTCATAAACATATTTATCAAACAAAGGGTTTCTTCATCACTTGTATCATGCTATAGAATATATTTGTACTCCTCTTCATACTCATATTCTTCAAAAAAAAAATCGCAAGGCAGTAAACCTTCCAAACTATCATCATTCTATGGAGCACAGGTAGGAGTTCCATCATGTGCATTACAACTTTTGTCATAAGTTTCATTATAATATTTTGTAATGGTTTCATCCTGAGGTAGATATGGAATAAAAATGTGATCATCATCACTAAAATAATCATGAAATCATTCCCAATCATCAATATTCCTTTTTGATGTGATATGACGAGGGTCTTCAATAATATCTTAAATGAATGGCTTTTCATGCAAAACCTCAATGGCATCATCATGGATTTCTGAATGTTGAGTATTGTATACCATGTTGATATGAAGTTATTCGATATCTTCCATATAAAATTATCTCGAAGGAAATAAGTAAGCCAAAGTGTTCTTGATGAATAATTCAATATTGAATAATCCACTATATCCTTCATCATAATGAATTGTCTCGAAAAACTCTTGAAGAAATTTGTAATTGAAGGAATAGATTTATTAGGAAAGCCATTGTAAAACCAATATAAATCCCCCCTACACAAAATGAGCAAACAACTGCATCATATGATCCTCATAATGTATGTTGGATTCAATCGCATGTGAAAGGAAAGTCACAACATGAAATGTCGCTGAGTGATTGATCACTATCATGCCCCTGAAAAATTGGAATGGGAATATCTTTCCTTTCCCCATCAAAATAATTGGGAAATCTTGGGAGTTTAAAGAAATCAATGGGAGGACATCTATAGGAGATGCAAGGAGCAAATTCCATCTTTTTAATATCCATATAAAGAATTAGTGATCATGGGGAATGTTTAGAACTTAAAGGGTAGAGTTGTCAAATAATGATCTTTAAATTTATTGTTACGTGGGATCACCTACACATAATCAATCTCAACAATTTTATGAGATACAAGGGTTTTATCCCTTCAATGGAGTTTCCATGTGAAAATAAAAATATGCATCGTAATTTTTTCACAAAAAATCTAATTTTTTAGTTTCTTTGCAAAAAGGAAAACAAGCTAGTGCAGTTTCCAGAAAAAGAATCAAAGATCTACTATAATCATTCATCAAGAAAAAAAAATTCCTAATAGAGGAATAAAAAAAATTATCCTCGGCAATGGCCCCAAAAAGTGTTGTCGTCTTTCACACAACTGGGGGTTAAGAGCAACACAAATCTTCAAGATTCTAGGTGTGTCCTTGGGGGAAAGTCTCGAGTCAACTATTGTAACTTTATCTTGACTCGTCCATTTAGGCAAAACTCCTAATGAAGCCCAGGGGGGTGGTCCCAAAGAAATATTTTAACAAAGGCTCTTATGTTTTAGTCGTTAACGATGGAAGTAAGAGTTTAGGAGTTTTTTTAAGCAGAATACTAATACACGATTGTTGCAAATATAAATGAATATTTCACCAGCATATAACATCAACACATAAAAATTAGCAAAAATAAAAGACTAATGATACATGACAATAAAATTTTGCAAAATTAGATCAATGGAAAAGGAGTCAAAATAATGAAATGATGCTGCTGAAAAATAAAATGTTTTGGAATGTGTCTTAGTCATTTTTTAATTATTGAAATATGAGTTGAGTTTCGAGAAATAGATTATTGATAAACTCTAAAGTACTGAGAATATGTCTGGATTATGATTAAGGTGGTTCCTCACTCATAAATTTGATCTAAATCGGAGTCCCTGAGAGGTCTCCAACACTACACCAACAAAAGTGTATCCTGATGGTATTAAGGCATCACTATTAAGTGGTTCCCACTTCCTTCGAAGAATTTACCCATGATTTCCAAATGTTGTTACGTCAGATTTTCATAATGTTCTTGGGAGTTTCTTTTATTACTAGATTATTTAATTAATGTGTAGAAATTAGAAAATGTCACAAATTGCTTTTGATTCCCCAATTACCAAATAAATTCTGCAGAGGGAAAGACCATACACGAGGTTTACGACAAAATGTTTATTCCAATTAAATAAAGAAAATGGTTTCTAAAATCAAGTAAAGTAATGAAAAATTGAAACCACAAACTATGTGTCACTTTTTGATCATCCACCAATAATCGAAAAAAACTTTGGTTGGTGGGGAGAGCATACTTCGTGGCAATGAGTTGGGTATGAAATTATTACTTTATTTTAAGATGAAATCAAAATAAATTAATCAACTCATTAAACCTTTCTAGATGGAGGATTGTGTGTGTGTGTTTGTTACTAAAAAGAAAACAAAAAGGGCATTTCTAATCCCCCTAGAGGATATGGAGTGTGGGCGTTGTGTAGCTCACTTGTTTTATTTATTATTGAACTTTACAATGTGATGAAAAGCTGAATTAAAATGTACTTTGATCCTTGAAAGGGATCCAAATGCTTACAATATTTTAGGGAGAGAAAGGGAGTGATGAAAATGGATGAAGGAAGGAATTTTTGGTGTCCCGAGTGACCCAAAACTTGATTTTTTAGGAGTATGTCCTCCTCCTTTTCTTAAAAATTGCTAAAATCCAGTGAGCAAAAGATATTAGAATGTCACAAATATTTCCTAGAAGGTTGTTGTTTGGAGCTGATATTGTTGGGGGAAAGGTTACGGGGATTGAGCGAAATCTATGCAAAGATATGTATGAGCATCTGGATAAGCATATAGAGCATAATGGGTTATGGGATGAGCGAGAGAATCTTGTGAGAGTTCTCATTTCCTAGGTGGCCTCATAACCCAGCTTGGGGGTGACCTCTCTGCAGCAAGAGCATATGTTTGACAAAATGCCTATGGTTGGGTAGAAAATCACTCTTGCACAATCGGTTACTTCGATCTTGTTTGTTTGGTATTATTTTGCATTGTATGTGTAATGGTTATATGATTATGTTGGTATATGAATTTTATGCATGTTGGTAGAGTTTAATTCAATTTTTCATTTTGAATTATGGATCTACACACACATTCCTAATTGTTACAAATTCGTAAGATGGCCATGGGTTAAACTTTAGAATCCCATAATGAGTTCATGACCCACTTTGTTCATCAGATTGATGGATGAGAGAATTACAATAAATTTTGTACAAAGGTAAATAAATAAGGAGAAATCGTAATAGTTTGTTTATATATTGATTATTTGGCTTTATTGGAAATATCTCCATAAATGAATTAAAAAAAACAATGAAAATGGAATTCAAAATGATAGATTTGGGTTTGATAAAGTATTTTGTTGGCACAGATTTAAACAATGAAATAATAGAATCCTTATTCATTAATCAATGTATGCAAAAAATGACTTATGGAGGTTTAGAATGTTGAGTTGTAAACTAGAGGTAACACCAATTGCAGCATGCACAAAGCAGAATAAAGATGATGAAGGGTCAAATGTTGATCCTCCAATGTATAAATTATTGGTTGAAAGTTTAATGTGTTTGACAAAAACAATACTTGACATAATAGTGAAGTCAAATTTCAATTTTATGGATTCTTCTAAGAACGCCTATTGGCAAGTTTGAAAAAAAATCTTATGATTTTAAAAAATATCCAATCCTCTACTTAGAATTTCCCTTCACTGCCATGCTCATTTGGTTGTTGTTTCATCTTATTTTTGTTTTATAGCCAAGTTATCTTTTAAGGGTTGGATAATGCACACTCACTAGCATAATTTGGAATTCAATATTCTTGAAATCTAAATTTTAAATTGTATGGCTACATAGATAATGATTTTGTAGGTAGCATTGATTAAAAATGAGAACATTGACATATTTGTTCAATTTTGTTTCAGGTATTGTATCTTTAGCATCAAAGAAGTCACCAATTGTGACCATGTCATACATTAAAGCACAATATGTAGGAGAAACTTTAATAACATGTCAAAATATTCGGATGTAGAAAGTACTATGTGATCTCTGGCATGAAGAAGATGAACCTACAAAATATTTTCTAGGGCAACACCTGAGTGATCACACTATAAATAAATAAAAATCATGTTTTTTCACAAAAAAGACTAAGCATATACCCACCAAATTTCATTTTATTAAAAAACTTGTAGATAATCGTGTAATATGTCTTAACTCTTGTAAAGGGGACTTTTGAAGTTAATATCTATCTACTCACAACTGCATGTTTTAATATGTCACAACCGGAATTAAATGGTGATGTAAATCAATTAAACTTCCATGTGTTCATGCGTTTATGCTACCTCATTTTTTGGATTTTAGAGGCAAAGGAACACCGAGTAGGATAAAAGATAACTAAAACATCCATCTTTTATAGCTTACTTTTTATAAAAACCGATAAAATTTGTTGTCGAAGATTGTTATTTTCACAATTTTGCAATTTTACGAATCATATTTGACTATCTTAGGCTAAATCTATGAATTTAATGATGAACACCCAGCCAATACTGAGTGGCGGGGTGAATCATTATTGTTACCAATCAAAAGTTTAGGACTTATGCAATTTCAATCTTCAATCATGAATTTAGGATAATCATGAGATACACAAATAAATAAGATTTGTTGCACTTGTTGAATCTCCAAATCTAAAGAAATAAATATTATATTTAAAGTCTATGCTACAACACAGAATGATTACACCAAAAACAACTTGTATGATAGAGGCTTCAACTTCAAAATTTGATCTTCTTAGCTCCAACTGAGGTTATAGGGTTAGGCTGCAATCCAAGAATTTTTCCTTTCTCCACACTTTGTTTTAGTACTCAGAATAAAATCACTTCAATTCTGACTCACAAAACTGATGCAACCCAATTTTCAATGTATAAGTGTTGATCTTATGCCAAACAGATACCCCGAATTTCACTCCTTGAACTGTCCAAGAAACTTAACAAAAAATTTAACACAAACTGTATCCTTATCTGCACATATCTTCTCATCTATCTTACACAGTCTCGCCTCACCTTTTCAGTTGCAACTTATTACAACATCGAAATGCATCTACAAAAAATTTCCTCCAATTCTTTTATTTATACTTGCGAGTCCTCTTCAAAAATAAATTATCGGGATGACTTAAATGAGAACTCCAAAATAAAATTTAGTTTTATTTTACTTTTGAATCCAAAGGAAATGAGGTCGACATCTTCAACCTTGAATCTTATTTCACTTTGACATACCCAACGCGCATATTACCCACTTTGGTGTGGTCACTTTGCCTCTACCAACACATTAACTCAACCCGTTCAAGCATCTATACCTCTAAATGTTGTGGCGGGCCTTTTAACCATGCTATAACCACTTTAACATAGTCAAACCACTCAGTAGACATATTGTACACCATTTACATACATAGGCGTCCATTTCTTGACTGCCTACGGGGATTCATATGACTCCGGCGAAAATTCTTGTTTAGATTGTCAACACTTGTGGGAATTCATCTCCATTTACTATGGGAATTTCCCACCCAATGGTGGGCATTTTCTGAAGCCATGGAGGGAATTTTGAGTCAAGACACTAACTCTCATTAGCTCACTATTTTACATTCATGACCTTAGCTCACATTCACTTACTATTTGACATCATGTCAATTCTGCTGTTTGACACCATTTCTCCAGAGTTCCAACAATATCCCCCTTTGGCATTGATATCAACACACAACTCGCCCTAAGGGTGAGCTCTCTCTGAATTTCTCCCCCTTTCACATAAATGGAAAAGTGGTGAAGAGAGTTGCATATTGCTCCCTATAACATCATGCCAAATTGTGTCACGACAGATTTAGTAGACTTCAACTTTTGCTGGAAGTGATTTTCCTTCAGTCAATCACAACCCTAGGACTTGTTCCTTTACTTGGAGAAATCATCGTTTGTCCTTGACTCCATCCTCCAACTTCATATACTCAAGGTGTACAAAGATCTTTGAAGAACCTCAAGTCAGGCTGGCCATATGACATCCAGCTTTCTGCATATGCAACAAAACATCCTTTTGTTGAGAAGACAAAACGATGCCCAATTTGTCTCTCAGGTTTTCAAAAGCATCTTTGGGTAGTGGCTTGGTAAAGATATCAGGTACTTGCTATTTAGTATTCACATATTCCAACTTAATTTTTTAATCATGTGCTTGCTCTCTTCGAAAGTGGTACTTAATTGGGATATGTTTGGTTTTAGCATGCATGACAATATTCTTCAATATACTAATAGCATTTGTATTATCACAATAGATGGAGAGTGGTTGATTGTTCTTGATCTCGATATATTCTAGCAGTTGTTTCATCCATATAAGTTGTGTGAAACACTCAGTTACTGATATATATTATGCCTTAGTAGTTGATAATGAGATCAAATATTGTTTCTTGCTTGACCAAACCACCAACCTATTTCCAAGAAAAAAATCATTCCCACATGTTATTTTTATATCATCGAGACTGCGTGCCCAATCTGCATCAGAAAAGGATTTGAGATCAAAGTATTCATCCTTTGGGTACCACAATCCATACTCCGTCGTTCCTTTAAGGTATCTGAAAATTCTTTTGATAACCATCATGTCAAATTCTTTTGGATCTGCTTGAAATCTAGCCACTAACCCAACTTCTTGCATGATGTCTAGCCGAAATGCAGTGAGGTATAAAAAGCTTCCAATAATAGATCTGTACATTTTCTGATTTACAACAGGAGACTCATGTTCTTTTCTTAGCTTACAACTTATTATCATTGGTGTTGAAACAGAAGAGCATTCCATCCTGCCAAATTTTTTAAGCATTTCTTTTAGGTACTTAGATTGAGATATAAATATGCCTGTGGGATGTTGTGAAATTTGTATACCAAGGAAGAAGCGTAATTCACCTATCATGGACATCTCAAATTCTTTTTCCATTTCCTTAGAGAAAATTTGACTAAGGCCTTCCTCATTGCTTCCAAAAATCAGATCATCAACATATACAACTATTATTAGCAGCTAACCTTCTTTAAACTTGAAATAAAGATTATTGTTAGTGTTACTTCTATGAAACCCTTGTTGAAGTAAATATTTATCCAAACGTTCATACTAGGCCCTGGGTGCTTGTTTGAGCCTTTAGAGATCTTTTTTCTACTTCCAAACATAGTCTTCTTTTTCTGAACATTTGAAACCTTTAGGTTGCTTAGTATAAATTTCTTCCTTTAATTCACCATTTAGAGATGCTGAATTGTCATCCATTTGATAGACCTTGAAGTTCTTGTAGCTAGCCAAAGACAAAAATATTCTAATTAGTTCCATCCTAGCCACTAGAGCAAAGGTCTCATCAAATTCAATTCCTTCCATTTGAGTATATCCTTTACAAACCAATCTTGCTTTATTTCTAACAATTTTTCCATTTTCATCTAACTTGTTCTTGTAAACCCATTTAGTGTCAAAAATGTTTTTATCCTTGGGTCTAGGTACTAGCTCCCATGTTTCACTTTTTTCGATTTGGTCCAACTCTTCTTTCATTGCATATTTCTAGCCTTCATCATTAACTGCTTCATTGCAGTTCTTTGGTTCAACAGTTGAAAGCAAGGCCAAGATTTTCTTTTTAGGAATTGGTCTGAGCTTGATACATTCTTCCATGTTTCCTATAATTTGGTCTTTACGTTGATCACGTCGTACAGACTTAAAGTAAGGTTTCTTACCTTTTGGAATTTCTGAAATCAAACTTTTCGTGTCTTCTGGAGTGTCTGCAATCATCAATTATGTACCTTCAATCTGATGAGACTACTTTTCTTTCCTTGTATTATTTGGTGCTTCATTTTCATCAGATAAGTCATCATCAAGTTTAGAACCGTTTAGCTGTTGTATTGGTCTGTCATCTATTACAACATCAATGCTTTCAACTAATTTCCTTAGACATTGATTATAACATTTGTATGCTTTCTTATTGGTTGAATATCCAAAAAATATCCCTTCATCAGTCCTGGAATGAAATTTTCCTATATTGTCATCAACAATTTTTATGTAACATTTACTTCCAAAATTTTTCAAGTAGTCTATGTTTGCTTTTCTTCTTGTCCACTGTTCATAAGGAGTCTTATCACAATTGACTCTTAGTTGTGCTCGGTTTATAATATGGACAATCCCTCCTACTGCCTCTCTCCAAAAAGTATCATTCAAATTGGCCTCAAGCAACATTGTTCTAGAAGCATCTTGAACAGTCCTATTTTTCCTTTCAGCTATCCCATTTTGTTCAGGTGTATGGGAAACACAATATTTTCTTTGATGGCATTTTCTTCACAATTTTTTTGTAAGTTCTCTTGATGTGAATTCTTCTCCATTGTCTGATCTAAGACATTTAATTTTATGTCGAATTTCATTCTCTACCTTGGATTTGAAGAGTTTAAATTTCTCAAATGCTTCATATTTGTTCTTCAAAAACATGACCCAAGTCATTCTAGAAAAGTCATCAATGAACAACATAAAATATAACTCACCTTGAAGATTTCTGGTTCTTTCCAGCCCACATAAGTCTGTGTGAACTAACTCAAGAGGATGTGGTGTGGACTGGTACACTTTCACTTTGAAGTTGGTTCTCACTTATTTTCCATGTTGGCATGATCCACACAATTTATTCACGGGTTTTGAGACTTTAGGAATCCCTCGGACCGCTTCTGCTTGACTGATTTTTACAATATTGTCAAATCTTAAATGGGCTAACCTTTTGTGCCAGAGCCATAAATTGTCATTTTGACTGATATAGCATCTTTCTCCTTCTATTTCTTCCAAGGTGTAGACTCCCCCTGGTGATCTGATCCCTCTTCCTATTATTGGTTTGGAGCCATTCCTTTTTATTTCACAATGATGTGTGAAAAATGTAACATTGAAATTAACATCACATAGCTTCCCAATGCTCAGTAAGTCATGGTTCAATCCTTCAACGTAGAGAACATTTTGAGATTTTTCACTTCCTTTAAGAGACATTGTTCTTTTACCCAAAATTTTAGCAGTCCCATTGTCACGAAAGGATACGTCACCTCCATGATTCCTTTTGAGCGTAATAAATTTATCTTTATTCTCAGTCATATGCTTGGTACATCCAGTTTCAATAAACCATATGTTTTGATCCTTTTGTCCATAGAGGACTAGATCACTAATTTCCTTTTTCACATCATCATTAAGTTGATTCTTCAGTTTGCATTACATTATGGTGTGTCCAAAATTGGTGCATTTTGAACACACTACTTCCTCCAGGATAATTGAGTAAGGATTACGATCTTGAGCATTATTCTTTTCTCCAAATTGTTTTCTAGGATAAGCAATATTTCATCTTATGGGAATTCTACAATCAGTTGCTTTATGACCAAACTTGTAACAATTGAAACAATACCCAAAGAAATAATTTTAATACCTATCCTGAACTTGTATTCTTGAGGTCTAAAAGTTGTTTATGACTTTTTTGATCTTAGGAACAGTTCTCCAATTTACTTGTGTTTGATTGAGTTCCTTCAGATTGCTCACTTTCTTTTGCACTATTTCACACTCTTTTTCTCTTAAGATCAATTGTTTATGAACCTCGTTTAAGGGTTCATGAATCTTCTCTAAACCCATTTTCAGTTGACTGATGGTTTTGCTAACCAATGTGATTTCTTGATTCATAGAGAATTCTGGTTTGTCTTCATTTGATTTGTTGATGTAACCCAGTCCTCTTGTATCTCCATTTTTTCTTTGTTGTGAGAGGATATTGTCTAGATCTGAAGCACTGTTTTGGAACCTTTGACTTACCACTTTTGACTTATGAAGTTCTTCTTTAAGACACTTAATTTATACTTCTCTTTTTTTAATAGATTCTTTGAGTCTTGTTGCAAAGAGATTCTTTGAGGCTTGATGATGTTGCTCTTGCTTTCATTCAATAAATTCAGATTGTCAATTTTCTCTAGTGCTACAGATGATTTCTCTTCTAGATCTACCGTGCCTTTTTCTTGATCTTCACTGTTTTCGTGAACAAAAAATAAGATCTCATTTTTTCTATCTTCAACAATTTCTTCTTCTTCTTCGAAATATGATATTCCTTCCTCTTCAACCTAGGTAAACAAAATCTGCTTATCTGATATCATTTGATCTTCGAAGTTTCTTTGAAAGTTGGTTTTCTTTTGATTCTTCTTAAGTGGACATTTGGAAGACAAATGTCAATTTTTTTTTGCAATTGAAGCATTTTAGTGGAATCTTTCCTTTGTATCTTCCTGTTCCTCTTGGAATCCTATTAATGAAATTAGCCATTTCCTCATCAGATATCTCATTATTAGATGTGCATCTTTCGTAACATTGATATTTGTTTTTAGTTTCCTTGAAAGTAGCAACACTATGCTTTGGTTCCTTAGTTTGCATTTCATATGCACTCAGAATTCCTTGAAGCTCTTCAAGTTTTAACTCATTCAGTTTTTCCATGTCTTCAATAGTAGACACCTTGGAATTGTAGTGAGGGTTCACAGATCTAAGAATCTTTTGAACAACTAGCTTTGGCTCCATTTTTTCACCAAAACCTCCCATAGTATTTACAATCTCTTCAACTCTTTGAAAATAAGTGGTTACATCTTCCTCTTCTCCCATTTTGATACTTTCGAATTGAATCCTATACGTCTGCAATTTAGCTTCTTGAAATTTGGTGTGTCCTTGATAAATAATGGCTAGTTTATCCCACATTTCCTTTACTGAGGCATAGTTCATAACTTAAAAAAATTCTGACGCATTTAAGCCTCCTAGGATGGCATTCATAGATATTATGTTGTACTCATAGCTTGCTATCTCAACATTTGTGGTAGGACCATCTTTTGGTTCTGTGTATCCATCCTTCACTAATCTCCATACATCAAACCCCAAGGAAAATATATAAGCTTGCATCCTCTTACTCCAATACAAATAGTTATTCCCATCAAATATGGGAACATTTCCAGGCTTGATGTGATTCTTAGATGTGTTCATGGTGATCTCCTTCAAGATGTCAGGATCTTATGAAGGACCTGGCTCTGATACTAACTGAAGAAAACCCAACCAATCATTGAGACGGGGGGTGGGTGAATCAATATTGGTACAAAACAAAATTTTAGGACTTATGCAATTTCAATCTTCAATCATAAATTTAGGATAAGCACAAGATACATAAAGAAATAAAATCTTCAATCATAAATTTAGGATAATCACAAGATACGCAAAGAAATAAGATTTGTTGCACTTGTTGAATATTCAAATCTAAAGAAATAAATATTATATTTAAAGTCTCTGCTACAACACAGGATGAGTACACTAACAACAACATGTATGATAGAGGCTTCAACCTCAAAAATTGATCTTCTCAGCTTCAATTGAGGTTACAGTGTTAGGCTGCAACCCAATAAGTTTTCCTTGCTCCACACTTTGTTTCGGTACTCAAAAGAAAATTACTTCAATTCTGACTCATGGAATTGATGCAACCCAATATTCAATGTATAAGTGCTGATCTGATGCAAAATAGCTACCCCAAATTTCACTCCTTGAACTATCCAAGAAACTTAAAATAAAATTTAAAACAGACTATACCCTTATCTGCACTTATCTTCTCATCTGTCTTTCACAGTCTTGTCTCACCTTGTCAGCTGCAACTTATCACAACATCAAAATGCATCTACAAAAAATTTCCTCTAATTCTTTTATTTAAACATGTGAGTTCTCTTCAAAAAAATTTTAGCAATCCCACTTAAATGAGAACTCCAAAAGAAAAGTTATTTTTATTTACTTTTGAATCCAAAGGAAATGAGGATGACATCTTCAACCTTGAATCTTAATTCACTTTGACATACCCAGCGTGCATATTACCCACTTTGGTGTAGTCACTTTGCCTCTGTAGCACATTAACTCAACATGTTCGGGCATCTGTACATCTGAATGTTGTAGAGGGCCTTTTAACCATGTTGTAACCACTTTAACATAGTCAAACCACTCAACAAACATATTATAGACCTTTTACATACATAGGAGGGAATTTCTTGACTTCCTGTGGGAAATCATATGAATCCTGTGGGCATTCTTGTTTAGATTGTCAGCACCTGCAAGCATTCATCTCCATTTACTTCGGGAATTTCCTACCCAATGGCCAACATTTTGTGAAGCCATGGCAGGCATTTTGAGTCAAGACACTAAGTCTCATTAGCTCAATGTTTGACATTCATGACCTTATCTCACATTCAGTTACTTTTTGACATCAATGCCAATTCTGATATTTGACACCGTTGCTCCAGAGTTCCAAAATTTAAAACTACTCAAATGGATGAAATTTCTATTTGAACACTCCAAATTATGATTTAGACAAGAATTGGTTTGCGAATTTTTACAAGTGAAAATCGTTTTGATTAACACCTTCCTCCAATGAACACCACTTTCTGCAAAGCACATCTTCCCTTAACTCATTTTTAACTTTTCTATTCCATTTTCACTATATTCCCGTTTTGGATGAAATTATTACCATTTTCATTGAATTCCTGTCTTGCAGCCCAAATAATAATAATAATAATAATTTTATAAAATCTCATTTTTTTATAATAAAATAGTTGGATCTAAGTTCCACAGAGAAAATAATACATAGAATTTATTAATAAACATTCATAAATGAACACAGAAATTTACTGTGGTAAAACCATCGAGAGGGAAACATCCACGGAGCAATGGTATCAGTCTTCTTATTATTCAATGAATGAATATTACAACAACTTATAACTCTCTGACACCTTCTCTACGAGAATAAAAGAAAAATATACATTTCTTTGACGGTTACTCTTAACTGTACAAACTGTTTTATTTCGGTAAGTCTGTTATGCAGCCACCGAGAGAACGGTTGTCTCTCGTTTCCAACAATCTCCACCTTTACAACAATTTACCTGATACCTTGCTCATTGCTCTATTCATCACCTTTCCTGCAAGCCTAGAGAAGCTAGGAACCACCATAGCTTCTCTAAAGCCTACCGGCTTCGTGAACATGTCTGCACTATTCTTTTTAGTGTGAGCCTTTTCAAGAACCACTCCACCTTCATCAACAACATGTCTAACATAATGTTATTTTATGGGAATATGCTTTGTCTTACTATGATAAGATGTATTTTTAGCCAAATGAATAGCTCTTTGACTATCACAAAAAACTTTTATAGTGTTCTGAACTTTTCCTAACTCACCCAATAAACCTTTTAACCAGACTGACTCTTTGCAAGCATGTGAAGTAGCTATATATTTTGCTTATGTAGTGGATAAAGCAACAATATTTTGAAGCTTTGACATCCAACTAATAGCTCCACGTGCAAGAGTAAAGAAATAACCTGAAGTGGACCTCCTCTTGTCCAAATCACCTGCAAAATCATAATCAACATAACCACAAACTTCATCACTACAACCATCAAAAGTGATATAATAGATGCTCGTTTGTCTAAGATACTAAAGCACCCATTTCACTGCTTCCCAATGCTCTTTTCCTGGATTTGCCATGTATCTGCTAAAAACACCAACTGCATGTGAAATATCCGGTCTTGTACTTATAATCGCATACATTAGACTTCCTACTGCATTAGCATATGATATATGAGACATATACTGCTTTTTTCATCATTTTTAGGACTCAAACCTGAAGAATGCTTGAAGAAAGCTTGAAATGAGAAGCTAAAGGGATATTAATAGGTTTCACCTTATTCATATCGAATCTCTGAAGTATTTTCTCCACATACTTCTTTTGCGATAACCATAGCTTTCCATTTTTCCTGTCTTTGTGTATCTGCATGCCCAAGATCTGATTTGTTGCTCCTAGATCCTTCATATAAAATGTCCTAGCCAACTGAGCCTTTGACCTGCTGATTTTAAACATACTCTTGTTTGCGACAAGCATATCATCATCATATAACACCATAATAATGAAGATGCCATTTTCCAACTTTTTAAAGTACACACAATGATCATACTCACTCCTGGTAAAATTCTGACTCACCATGAAAGAATCAAATTTCTTGTACCATTGCCTGGGAGACCGCCTAAGGCCATACAATGGTTTTCTAAGCTTGCAAACAAACCTCTTGTTGCGATTCTGAACGAACCCTTCTGGTTGTTCCATGAAAATTTTCTCATCTAAATCTCCATGTAAGAAAACTATTTTGACATCTAGATGATCTAACTCCAAATCATACGAGGAAACTAGGGCTAAAAAAATTATGATAGAACAAGTTTTACAACTGGTGAAAAAATCTCATGAAAGTCAATACCTTCTTTTTGAGAAAACCCTTTTGCAACCAGTCTCTCTTTGTACTTCTGTACATTGTCACCAACTCCTTTCTTCACTTTGTACACCCATTTGGAGCCAACCACTTTCCTACTCTCCATAAGTTCCACAAGATCCCATGTCTTGTTCTTTGCCAAAGAATCTATTTCTTCTTTCATTGCAAGTTTTCATTTGTCACTGTCAGACACTTTCAATCCTTCTTGATAACTGTCAGGTTCTCCTTCATTATAAATGAAAGCAACAGACGTGACAAAATCACCATACTTCTTTGGAAACGTTTTGTCCGGTGCAGATCTCCGTATCTATATTGTTGTGGTATTTCCTCTATTTGAGTCTGCTCATCCTCTTCCTAAGGAGTTTCCTCATGAATATCCTCTTCCTGGACATCCTCATGATTCCCCTTCATAGCTGACTGAGTATCATACTGAATTTGCTGAAACTGTGGTCCATTAGCCTGTTTCAAATCATTACTTACATCTAAATTTGATAGAGAAAGATCATTAAATGTTACATCTCTGTTTATGATGATATTGTGGACAGTAGGATTCCACAATCAATATCCCTTAACACCATCACCATATCCAACAAAGATCAATTTTCTTGATTTAGGATCTAGTTTGGAACGCTGATTTTTTGGAATAAGAGCATAAGCTTCACAACCAAATACTATGATACCACTTGTTGGATCTGAGATCCACAGAGACAATAATACACAGAATTTATTAACAGACATTCATAAATGAACATAGAAATTTACTGTGGTAAAACCCTTGAGAGGGAAACATCCACGGAATGGTATCGGTCTTCTTATTATTAAATGAATGAAGATTACAACAGCTTACAACTCTCTGACACCTTCTCTACATGAATACAAGAAATATATACATTTCTTTCATGGTTACTCTTAATTGTACAAACTGTTTTATTTCGGTAAGTTTGTTATGTAGCCACCGAGAGAATGGTTGTCAACCATTAATGACAAATTGGATTCATTCTACACATTGTTCTTTAACGTATGGATGGAATTGGATTCGTTATAGACATTGTTCTAGAGTGTTTGGAGGTTGATGTAATTAACGTTTGCTCCATTCTATACATTGTTAGGATTCATTCTAGACATTGTTCTAGAATGTATGGAGGGGCACATTGTTCTTTAACGTATGGATGGAATTGGATTCGTTATAGACATTGTTCTGGAGTGTTTGGAGGTTGATGTAATTAACGTTTGCTCCATTCTATACATTGTTAGGATTCATTCTAGACATTGCTGTAGAATGTATGGAGGTTGATGGAATTAACGTTTGTTCCATTCTATACATTGTTATTTCACAAAATTAAGTATCATTATATTGATATAAAAAGTTACAATTTAATTGAGCAATTGAAAAGCATAACTTCAACAAAATAGATTTAGTAGATTAGTATTTTTCTTTGTTCGACTAAGAAGAGTGAATGCACCATTTAACCTCGAGGAATGAATGCACCATTTTCTTTTACCACATATTTTTTTAACAAATTCTCAAGTACCATGTTAAATCCTTAAAATTTGCTTGCCTCTTAAAGCATAAAAAAATACATAATTATTGTTTTTAGGAAAAAAATACATAGTTATTGTTTTTTAGGAAAAAAATACATAATTATTGTTTTTAGGAAGCATTGCTTGCCTCTTTTTTTTCTTCAATCTTAACTTGATTTTCTTTCTCTCGTGAGAGGAGCACGGAAAGGAGGCGAGTGATGAATGGGGCACTAAGGTGATAGGGAGCTCTAGTAACATTTAGATGGAGGGTTTTCTCTTACTTTTACTTTTTCTTTTTAATATGATTTCTCTAATTTTTTCATTGTTTCCTTTTTTTCTACTTCTTTTTCTTTGGATTCTAAATTAAAACAACAAATTCCAAGTTGTGCATGGGATTTCAAATGATCATCCCCTCCTTCATATTTGTTGGACCTTCCCGATTTCCCCTTTTTTCACTTTCATTTTTTTATAAATTTTCCAATTCTTCAAATTTGTTATTAATTATTTTTGGAGATTAATCTCAAGGAATTTTTAAGTGTCATGTTTCTTTTCAATGTGAAAATTGCACTTTCTCTTAACCTTCTTGAATTGAAGTTGTTGTTGAGAAAGAAAGGGTTGTTCAATTGAGACTTCGGGTAATTTTTATCAAAATGCCCATAAATATGACAATGGTTGCATTTAAAGGGAAGTTTATGATAATCAAGGGTATATAGGTTACTCCAACCCTTCAAATTGATTTTAAATGTTTCTAGTAAGCCCTTCTCAAAGTCAACTTCCATGTAGATATGTGCAACAGAGAATAGATTTCCTTTTGGTTATCTTAAATGTGAAATTTCAAGTATAAAGTGATGATTTGATGGATGCATCTTATAGCATTTCATCATGGTTATAAATAACAACACAACTTTTCATAATTTTTTACTATATGAATGGTATTAATTGTGGGTTTAGGACATCCTTCCATATATCTATGTACAAGTCCTATATTATTTTAATAAATTCCATCTTTTTTTCACTTAATAAATATTGCATTTAAAGTTATGACCACAACTATCATTAAAATCATATAAAACCCTAATAAATGACCTTATCAAAGCTATAATTAGAACCATCCAACCAAGAGTAATTTATAAACTTACTCAAACAAACTTACTCTAGGTGCAAAGGAAATTTCAACTCAAGCATCCTTTTAAATCCCTTCATTTCTCCTTTACTGAATCATTGTTGAAACCATATACTTTTATATTATTTACTTGTTCCACCTTAACCAAACTTAAAAAATTCCAATCCATGTTACTAATTTCCTATAATTATTTATAAAGATTTTATAATTTATTTTTTAACTTTTTATAATTATATATTTTTACATCCTTTTTATATATATATTAAAATTCAAAAGAAAATAGACATTTTCAAGAAAAAAAATCAATTACTTGATGTTAAAGAGGATTCAAAGTTATTAAAGTCTTTACATAAACTAAATAGCTCCATCTTTGGGAGGTCTATGCCTTCTAAGTTCAATTTAAACATTTAGTGATATATCCTTTCAAGGAAAAACAACATACAAAATTTTGCTGCAATTTTCAAAACTGATTTAAAAAGCTTCAGGCATAATATGACCATATCTACATAAAACTAGCCAGACTGATAGAAAGACAAAGATCCTAAGATGTGAATAGAGAAGATTTTGAACTCCTCTAAGAAAATAAGTCTTTCAGTCATCCCACCAACAAATTTTTTTTTTTTTGACAAGATGGACATACTAATGAGTTTAGTTCCTTGAAAAAGTGTTTGATATAGAAACTATTGAAACATTTCAGCATCTCACTAGTTTTGAGACACTAGTGATCCATAATGGAAACTTTAAGTGAAGATGTACCAGCTTCCCAGTTCACAATGACCTATGACCTTAGAATCTCAAAAAACTTGAATCTACAAAATATTTTTATAATAGCAAATTTTAACAAGCCTCCAGAAGCTAATAATTCAGCTATTATATTGGATCCCTTACCACATCCCATTCTCAACTAGTAGTAATGATTTTCGTCCAATTTCAAAACCATATCTACACCACAAATCTCCTGCTTAAATGCACCATCAAAATACGCAGAAGATAGTAGCATTGGGGTAACAGCATGTCACGAAAAGTCACACAAACACATATATATAAAATGTCTTTTCCCAACCGGAGATGTTTTGACATATTTTCTATATTTTATATCGAGTAAATTTAATTTTTTTTTAAATTTTGATGTAACTTTGATTCTCTTCTACTTAATAACAAGTTATAAATTTTTAATTAATATATATATATATATATAATATGCGACCACTCTCTTGATTGTTCTAACATGGCCTTTCATATGGGCACTATCGGTAAATTGAAGAGGAAGTTTGGTGCTCGGGATACGGCACGTCATAGCGGAAAGCACCAGTCCCAACAATTTCGAGTTTTGGAATACTGTTCTTTCTGAACAAAGATTCCTTAAAATTAGGTAGATGGTCAGTATCAGGTGGGTCATGACCGAAACGAACAATCTCACTTTGCTTGCTCTTCCCTTTACCATCAACCCAACATTTTGACCCAACGAAAAACTTTTAAAATTAGATGGAAGAAGCTTCTTAGAGAGTATCAGGTGGGTCATGGTCAAAACGAACAGTCTCACTTTTATAATGGTTACTTTTTTACCATCCATCTTTACATTATTATTGTTATTTTTTTAAGTTATTACACTTTTATCATCAGGGTTTAGTGTAAAGTGACATTGTTATGCATTTTTTTACTGATCTGAAGATGGTTATAGAATTTTAGTTTTCTTTACATCTTTTCTTATTTTTTTCATAAACTTTGTTTTGTGATCAGCATAGATCCATCTTAAACTTGGATTTAGAAAGCACCCAGAGGGATCTAATTTTTTTATGTGTAAGTTATTTTTATCTTAAATTTTTAAATGTTCATAAAAAATTATACCTCAAACATTTTGATCCCTTTAATGTGTGGTAAATAGAGGTTTAACATTGATATTTTAATTACTTTTTATTTAGTTTTATTATTGGGTTTTTATTATTTAATAAATTAGGCCACATGTTTTTCTTTGTATTCTTTTTTGTTTACATTATATAAATATATGAATTCACAATATAATTTTTTAATTTTTTTTTATTTATGTCAGTTAACATAATATTTTTTTTTTATGTCGAATACCATAAAGTGACGGGATGTCCCCCATACTGGGCTGAGAGCACCTTGCTTCTCTGGGTGCAACTAGCATCCTTGCTTCTCTTGGTGCAATTACAAAGAGTTCTGCATTGAGGTATAAGGTAAGGTGAAATTGGAAGCATTGTTGCCAATGGGAAGGAGATCTGGGATACTGGAGAGGATTTGTAATATAGAGTTGGATGGTGCATTAAAATAAGTATATATATGTATATATATATTAAGTATACCCTAAAATGGAATATTATATATAAACATAAAGTATATATTAAAATGGAATTATAAAATTATATTCAGAATATAGAGAGTTTGTGCGAGGCCAAGGAAGGAGGATAATTATAGTTGACTGTTAAACTTAGAAAGTCCAAATGCAATGGCATGCCTTTGCATTTGGACTTATCCATGTATATAAAGAAAGTTTATAATATATAATGTATATTTAAAATGTTTTATGGTCATTTTTCAATATATATTAAGGTAAATTATAATATATATATATATATATATATATATATATATATATATATATTCTNAGCCGACTGTCACTTCCCAACTTTGAGGAGAACACTTGGCTAGTTAAAATTCCTCTTTATGCATAATGTGGATTATCAACATTGAAGTACTAATGACTAATTGATGGATTAAACTATCAGCATTGGCTGAACTGACTTAATGCTGCATCAGAGTATCAGTACATTTTGATTACAATGTGTGGAGTGAATTTGAGTATATATGCATAGCTCTGAATTCCAACGGATATATAACGAGTTATTCATTTTTTATTTTAATAAAATCCAATCACAAAATAATTATTTAGAATCTCATTTTTTTTAATAAAACATATAAGTTCTTGTTCTAGGCACCATTTTTGTGCTACCTCCTCGCCTCTTCTTTCACTAACAAACCGAAACAGAATTAAGTGACCATGACGAGATGGCCTCCGCTATTTAAATAGTGGAGATACCACTATCTCTCCATTTAAATACCTTTGGTACCACTATCTCATGATGAGAAGGTCTCCACTATTTAAATACTGTTGGTACCCATATCTCTGTATTGAAGAAGCCCCATTATTTAAATACTGCTGGTACCAGTATTTTTTCTTGAAAAAGCCTTATTAGCGTGCTGCAGACCATGTAATGTGGTCACTTTCTGTTGGATCTCATATCAAATTGTTTGAGATCCAATGAATAGTATATTTGCTCCGATTGCTTAAATAACCATTTTCACCCACAAAAAGTGCATATGTTATTTGAGAAGATGAAGTTTATGTGAGTCACTCCTACAAATATTCCACCCTTGTCCATCTTTCGGGGAAGTAAAAGTTTTGAACCCTTGTCATTATACGGTGTCTTTTAATCTTAACAATAAATTCTATTGATTCTCGATATTGTTCTTTAAAGATTAGTCTAAAGATACTATAGTTTTATTTCTTTTTCTCTACCATTAGTTCACTTCTTTTTCTCTACCATTAGTTGACTGATCAGGTTATGAATTTCTGGAATTCATGTTAATGGAAGTTTTGGACTCATCCGATGATCAAATATTGATCTAAATCAAAACTTTTGAGAACTTTCGTCTTTATTATTCATATTTATAGATTCAAACCTTTCATCCTAGGAGCACATTTCCTAACCGGTTGTTCTCATGATGCTACTTTGTCAAAAAGGAAAGCTTATTGGGCACTGCATGATTTCACTCCAATGAAGGTCTACTTTGCAGGCTAAAATATGGAGTCATTGGAGTACAACTAAACGTTCATCTAATAGTTTTTTATTACCACATTCATCTAAATTTAATTTAATAGTTGTAACATGATTGGAGTTAATCTAATAATTTTTTTTCCAAGAAAAAAAAAGCGTAATTTTATTTATACAAAATTACATTCTATAGGTGCATATGCACATAATTGTGATTTTAGTTGAAGTTAAGCTAATATTTCTAAAATCATTGGACTCAACCTAATAGTTGTATATAATACTTGAGAAAAAGTGGTGATTGGAAGTGAGGTTAAGCTAAAGTTGTATTATCATTGGAGTTAGCTAATAGTTTTATCTAATAATGCGATAGTTGTACAATCATGATTGAAGTTTTGAAATGTACTTATCACATGTTGACTAGGTTATATTTTATTTTTTCCTAATTGTTAATTACGCCGATAGGCGTCTATCAGTGGTATTTTGGGGGGATGGACTTGCTTGAGCGGATCATCAAGATCCAGCAAATCCCGCCAAGTGGATGCTCAAGATCTTCTGAATCGTCTGATCTTTTAAATGCCGGAGAGTTAGGAGAGTTAGGAAATGGTGTGCAGTCTGTTAGAAAACGTGCCTGCGGAGATAACCGTGGAGGAGCAACCGTCGCGGATATACCTGGAAGCATTCGCCGTCTTGGAGCGCCTGTGCATTCGTCGTCTTGGACCGCCTGTGTAATCGCTGTGTTGGAGCATTCGTGCAGTAGAGGTAAGCTTCGCTTTCGCTGTTCTACATATATGTTAAAACAATATAAAAGAAATTAGGGTTTCTGTAAGTGCGACGAAATAAAATAAATTATGGTCTGTGAATTCTTCGAAACGCCTATGATCTGTTCAGCATGGCGGTTTTCCATAAACCTCTGCTTAAGTTTTTACTGTTTTGGTCTGTGGATATACTGAAACGCTGATTAGAGTCTGGGTAGTCCAATCGTTTTTACATGGGTTGTCCAAAAATTCATTCTCTGTCCATTTGGGACTGTTAAAGTTGACAAACATCAAACTTTACTTCACCTATATCGCATTGTTAGTCTATAAAGACTCATACAAAATATTACAGTAGATCCCATACAGGAAGAGCGGTGTCAAAAACCTAAAACATACAGAAAGAGAGGAGTTGAAAATGTAAAAACGTTATAAATCCTGTAGTATACAAGTAGCAGAATTGTCTGCTTTGTTGAAAGAAAAACATTTAGAAAACCAAAAAATATACAGCAAAAAGAGGTGTCAAAAACCTAAACAACTTGTAAATCCTGTAATATAGCGTTCTTTGTCTAATCAAGTAGCAGAATTATCTTCTTGGTTGACGGAAAAATATCTTGAACGAATACTAATTGGAACAATATACACATGACTCTATACTAACGCCCCACAAAAAAAAAAAACTGAGAAACTATTCAATTAAATATAGAAAAGAAAAAGAAACAAGGAAACGAACAGCAAGGTTTGATGCCGAAATCAAGGAGTTGAAGCATTTCAGGCCTATACAGAATTAATGGCATACTGGATAAGCTTACAATGCTCAATAGGTGCTAAAAAACAGCGCTTAAAACACTAAATTTTCTAAAAACAAATTATGTATTGTATGAAAAGAGACATTGCAGAACAAGAAATGTTCCAAAACAATCTTAGCACCTATTTGTCCCCTGGACTCCGGGCCCTAATCCTAACACTGAATCCTAATCCTAATAATTTAAGACAATAATCATATTTAAGGTAGTGAAGAGGGGAGTATGACAATTACCTTCGAAGGAGTTGAAACTGAAACGAAATAGAGCAAGTGAACTAACAAATCCGAACCAGAATGGAATGGTCAAATGGCCGCGACTCTATATGTGCATGGTTACATAAATAAAACGGGAGGAATTTTTCGGACGTTTCTTTTTCTACTCTGTTAATGAACGCACGTTTGTGTTTTGGATGGTCCAAAGAGTTTGGTAGAGTTTCAAAGTTACTAAAAAAGATATCTAGGGTTTAGGGTCGCGGGTAGGCTTCCCTGTTTACTTCCGCGTACGACGTTGAATAAGACTCGGGCTTTTATTACTCTCGTACCGAGTTCGGCTGAGGCTCAGGTACAGGCACACAGGCACCCTATGCACTTTTATTTTATTGGGGGTGCAGTGTAGTGCAGGGGCTACAGGCTACACTCTGACTCTGACTGTTGTGGTTTATAAAACTTGATTAGACATCAACAATACATAAACACAAAACTTATTGTTCGCCTGTGTTGTGTTTCATCGTGATCCACAATTGCGCATATCCTCGTTTATGATCAGTTTGATTATCATTCTGTCCAAGACTCCAAGTTATAATTTGAATTGAAGTCAACTAGGGTTTACATCATTGGAGAACAAATCGTTTTATTATCAGGACTTTCAGGGTTGAAAAGAATCATCGTTGAACAGCTCAACGTTGCATGGTTTCTACTTTGTCGGCCACACAATGGACCCTTAGCATATAAGACACCCTGAAGGACCATACAGTGCCATAGGTAATTGATCCATTTATATACAGCTCAGCCTGGGGTTTACAGTCCTACAAGATAGGTATTGAAAGTATTTTAGCACATTAAATTAGTATAAGATTACAGCTTTAATATATTATTATTGCAGAGATATTTTTTGATATTACAATCATGTAATTATTATGCTTCAGATCAAAATAACACCTCTGGCATATATTATCACCATTTAACAACGCCTTCAACACAGGAAATTGATTGCGCTGACATCTCCTTACATGTAATTTTTCAAAAATAGAGTTTTGGTCATCGTGCTTCCAGGGCTGCTCCCAGGGCTCACTAGCCTCAGCGCGCTCCTGCACGGCGGTTCATGGAGGACACATTGTCACCTCATGGGTTATCATTCATTATGAATCAAGATTTTGAAATCTCCAAGGCTGGGTTGGTGCATTCACATCATTAATGTGAATAGACCGGCCTATTTTCCTTCTGTCTCAAGCCATCCCCTGCAGATCGCATTAGATCTTGTCATTTAAAGAGGAAACTTCAAGCTGAAGAAAAAGGAGATCGACAGATTTAAAACAGTTGAGAGATCTGAACATCTGAACACTTGACTTAATTAACAAGGAAGAAACGCTTATCGATGAATTCATGTAATATCACATTTTGTGATGTTGGTCAACAGCGACGAGGGGTTCTTTTGCAGTATGAATTATAGAAGTTAGTACAAGTGAAACCATCAGAAAGTAAAGAAGGTTAGACCAAAACCTCATTAACAAATAAGATTTTATCCTTGGCTATCTAATCTCTAGGTTTAATGAAATCATGTGAATTGGGAAACGAGGCATCAATCTCGTGCTCTCTGCATTCATGCTGTCATA
>LPNX010498578.1:2544-67713 GCA_001517045.1 Pseudotsuga menziesii
CGTTGAGCTCTCTCACTTTTACATTGCCGGTGTATTGATTTGATAATTGCAGCGATTTTATCTTGGTGCAAATCCTTTAATCGAGCCATTGGTATGTGTTTTCTGGTAGATTTAGTTTATAGATTGCAAAACAAATTCAGTTAAGTGTTCAATTGATTTTATTCATGCTCTGTTCTTTCAATTCATGGTTTAAATTGCAAATTCTATCATGCTGTATATCACCGGCAATATTTGGTAAACGCTGTTCTTCATTGGATAAATGCTGAGGATATCAACCACGACCTCTGTGTATTGTTAAATGCTGTTTATTTGATAGTGAGATGATAAAGAACATTTACAGATTATGAATGTTGTCTTGTAAGAGATCTTGATTGGTGAATGTGTCTTTAGTGCTGGTGGAGTTTTGCAGTTTGATCCTAGGATTTATAAATTCGTTGTTTAATTAATTGTTACCTCAGTCTTTTATGCTTTCACAAAACCAATCACTGTATGCTTAACAAAGAAAACAATGAAATTACCCTTGTAAGAGGATTTTGTCTCTGTGAGCTGCAGTATCTTAGTTTCTGTCAGTAGATTTATTTTCAGTTAGCTAAATTCCAACTGAGTTCAGCTTCTCTGTCCTAAACTTGGATGTGTCTCAAAGTTCACAAACCCGGATTGATTTTAAATTCAAGTTCTGATTAACACTGATAGATCAGAGCCCAACAATGACCTTGCTAAATTTCTGAAATTTTAGATAATGAACTACATGCAAGTGTTATGTTTTATAGATGGTGCACCACTTGTCCTTAAGCCTATGGAGCGGGCTCTACGATTGCAAAGGTTTTTTATTTTGTCATTAAAGAACATACACATTTTGGTCACACCGTGGAAGTTAATCCGTGTGTCAAGAAATTCTTGTTGTATGTGCATATGTGATTCTAGTGTCTCGAAAGGAAGATTTCAATTAATTCAGACTTGGTTGCACAAGTCACAGGTTTACCCAAGGCTAGGGTGGACCCTACTCATTTTTTTGTAGGAAAAGAGAAGGACAAGGAGTTATGCATTTGAATAAAGGATAAATGCAATTTGTTGAAAAACAAGAAAGGTGATGATGTGGATTCCATCAATGATAAAAAAATGTGATTCACAATAAGTTACCAAGAAAGCGTAAACAAAAACAGGTACCTACATCTGTTAGTACAATAGTGGAATAATGTGTATAGCGAGTAAAAATGAATTGGGTTACTTTCCTCCTAAATGAATTTCTCAGTGACTATGCAAATTCCCAGTGTAATCCCTCAGAAAATATGAGGGAAGATAGACAGAATCTTACTTGGAAATGTGAAGATTCTGGTCACAAGACAAGCGAAGACCGTGATGGAAGGAACCACAACAGAATAGGAATAAATTAGGTTGAGACAAGGAGTTATACCTATTTTTTGTAAAGAGTTATTTAGACTCATAGTTTTCTTTTCGAAAATAAAAGCATGATTGTATCTTGGGCCGATAATGCCTATTTTTAGATGTAATGGGACATGTTAAATTAATAGGACACCCTATCGACTAACAGTTGAGAATCAATGGATGGGTAAAGAAAGAGTTGTAAAATCCGATAAACCCTATGCTCAATGTTGAATTGTTACATAAGTCCATGCACACCAAAGTATGTATGGAATGTTACAAGAATAATGGAATCCTACAAATTACATGGAATACCGAGGAAAGACACAAACAAGAGGTTATAATAATAAGAAATGAAGAATTAACCATCACCAACCTCATCCATATGATATTGTCAACTAAATTTAGAACCAAATCTAAATTTGCATTCTGTTCATTTGAACCAAATCTAACATATTAATTCATCAATGTTCTTAAGTGAGGATATATTGTGAAAAAGGGTGGATTTCCTTTCTTTCCATCCCTAATAACCCAAGTGTGAGGAAAGGAGGGCATGTTATTTTTCATCATCCATAAAAGTCAACTCAGGACAAACAAAAGAATTATAATGAGTAGTGAATTGTCTAACTGAATTTGGTAAGGGTTGACAATAATGAATGTGACATGAACTACCTAGAGCATGAATTTCAGAATTTTTTCCACAATTCTAGAGTCAATATAAATGGAAGGATCGGTGGAAATCACGGTTGGAATTACCTCTTATTAAGGAAATGTAGAATCTTACATAGGGCCATGATGATTTTACTAAGCCCATGATTCCATAACTATTTGAAAGACTCACCCCTACAACCTCTTATACACATTTAATGATTGGTTGATAAGTCAACTAAAGTGGATGGTTTCTTTTAAGGCACATGGTAGAAAAATATGACTTTTAAGGCTAACACTTATCAATAGATGATTTATTTTCCCATAGGCCTCATTTACTCTTCCCCTCTAGTGGACCAAATGAAGGGAATTTCTATACCTTTGTAGTCTTTGAAAACTATTAACAGTTGTATTGGACAAAGTCATTGTATCTAACTCTCATGCCTCCTATGTTTTTTCCACAAGCTACGTGGCTTTATTTCCTTGAGCTATGATTATGGATGTATTATTATTGCTAGACAGTTGTGGACGTACATATTGTGTATATTCAAATCTTTATATATTCATGCAAAGAATGATATGGTGGCTCTAAATACTTTTAGTACCGGCAGGAATTATCCATACTATAAGATGATGAACTTGCTTGTGTTTGGAAATAGAATAGACTTGTCATGGAAATCTGTGCAATATATTTGGCTTGGTTCCTTTCTTTTCTCTTGTAGTGACCCATTTTTCTTAGATATTTTGATTATGCTAATTTATGAATTGAGGGAACTTGATTACATGCTGTCCCTAGAAAGTTTTGGTACATTTTGGGAATTTATTTTTTATGTGAATAGGGTTAAAGCAAAATGGTCCGCTAAAGTAGGGTCAACTCCAATGAAGCAAGTGATAAATAAGGGAAAATGGCGTTTTTGGAACAATCAATGCAAAGTTAGTTAGGAAACAATTATATATATTTTCCACCTGTAGATATGAGGATATGTAGTGGAGGGGGGATGAGGGATATTAAAAATCCTATATGTATGTAACAAGGTTGGAATTTGGGGTTAGATGTAGTTACATAATTAGCAAGTGCAAGTAAGAGAGTTTTTTAGTATTTGTGTCGAAGTTATATGCTATGAAGAGAATATGTTGTGAAGATGTTGTATGAGAGAGAGTCTCAAGGAGATGTAAAGGTATAAGGACATGCATGCAAATCCATTATAAAGAGAGAGAAGAGAAAGCGTGTAGGGAGTGTGCATATACATGAAGTTTTTATTTACCGCGACTCATTAATAAGGAAAGAAATTTTGTAGTTTTATCCACTCTTGAGCTTCCACGTGAAATCATGGTGTTAAATGTGTGTGAATGATGTGTTGTGTTACTTTGTTTCATTCTAAATAATAATGAATGAATGTTGTTTGATGAGGAAGTTATGAATGATATGAACACTGCATAATTAATGAACATATGTCGCAACTAGTTAAAGTTCTATGTGTGGAATCTTTATGTTCTCTTGAATTTCATCATCTATCGAACCTCTCTTATGTCAAGTATTATGGATGTTGAACTGTTCCCCTTCATTGCTGCAGAAACCTAGTTCCTGCACTTACCATAGGTACCTCAGGTGAGAATTCATATTCTTTATAGGTGATGCCGAAAGGGAAGGTATCTTGTGGTTTATTGGTGTGTGTTAGGTGAACCTAGGTCAAAGTAGAATTGTGTAAAAAAAATTCCTTCTATGTCAAAGTGTTGGTTTTGTCATAGTTTGATTTCTGTCGACGTAGGAATTTTTGTACCTAAGAAGGTAATGCTCTATTGAAGTTAGTAATATGTTGTAGTTGCATTTAATGACAATTAATGACTATAATTATGGTGAAATTAGTCAGAGTATTAGTGCAATTTCTATCATAAATGTATGAAAAGACTTAATCGGGTGATTAGATTTGACTTTGCCATCGTAATCATTGAAATAATTTGGTGTTATTAATTGAACCTTCTGATTGACAGCGAAAACACATGTGAAATTAAGATTAAAAGCATACTGTGTGGGAATTTGGGTTCAGTGTTTGCACAAAAATTGAGCATATTGAAAGTGTCAAAGTTCAAGTATTAGCTTAAGGAGAGACCAAAACTAAAGTATGAAAGTATGGTAGTTGATTTATCATCTACGAGTGAGGTGCAAGGTTCTGTTGAAGAAATTGTAATGTAGGAGGCTATCCCAGTCGTCTAAGAAGAGAAAAAAATATTATCACTGTAGATATTAGTTGAAATTTCGTAGAAGAAAAGAACATCATCTTTTTCAGTGAACCCCAAGCGAAGAATGCAGAGAATACATGATGCCAAAGCTTTAAGGATTGGCTTTTCAAATCTATTTCCTAACTACTTGCTACCCAATAAGATGATATCATAGGCAACTAGTATAACTGGGAATGACAAGTACCACATGGTAACACCACCCATTTCAAAGGGTGTTTTGGTACAAGGGGATATGTTGGGTAAGGTTAATAAGTTATCATATGCAGATCATGAACTTGCAAAATTTATGGAATTTCAGATAATGAGTTACATGCAAATGTTATGTTCGATAGATGGTGTACCACTTTCCATTAAGCCTATGGAGTGGGCTCTAGAATCACAAAGGTTTTGTATTTGTTCATTAATTCACATACCACATTTTGGTTGAATCGCAGAAGTTAATGCGTGTGTCAAGAAGTTTTTGTTGTATGTGCATATGGGACTCTAGTGGCTCGAAAGGAATATTTCAATTGATTCTACTTGGTTGCATAAATCATGGGTTTACCCAAGGCCAGGGTGGACCCTGCTCAATTTTTTGTTGGAAAAGAGAAGAACGGGGAGTTATGCATTTGAATAAAGGACAAATACAACTTGTTGAAGAAGAAAAAATGTTATGATGTGGCTTCCATAAATGATAAGGCAATGCGCTTCATAGTAAAGGCACTGGAAATAATGTACCAATAAATTATCACCAAAACCAGGTACATGCATCTTTCATTAAAACAGTGGAACAATGTCTAGGGCGAGTGCAAATGAATTAGATTACCTCCTCAATGAAATTCTTTGTGACTATGAAAATGTCTTGTGTTGGACCTAGGAAAATATGAGAGAAGATAACCAGAATCTTGCTTTGAAAGATGGAAATTTCATTTGCAATACAAGCAAATACCATGATGGAAGGAACCACGACAAAAGGGGAAGAAAGAAGGTCAAGACGAGGAGTTCGACCTATTTTTGGTAAAGAGTTAGTTATATTGATAGGTATGTTTTGGGAAATAAAGCATGATTGTAATTCGGGTCGATAATGCTTATTTTTAGTTGCAATGGGATATGTTAAATTAGTAACACATCTTGTCGACTGACATTTGAGAATTAGTCGATGGGTAAAGAAAGAGTTGTAAAATCCTATAAAGTCGATACAAGCTATTAGAGGATGACTATCGAGGAATGAGATAGTAATTACCATATAACATAGGATATAGAAGATATACTAAAAACTGAGAGAGACTTAAACGAGAGAGCATGAGATGAGAAACGAACATGTGAATTTGAGTGCACAAGACAAAGGTGCTAAACCATTTCTCATGCAATATTAAGAGCACATTTGTGGTTTTTATGTTAAGGTTTTAATGGTTATATCATATCTTATAACATTTAGCATCATAATAGCATAACCGTAAGCAAAATATCAGTGAAATATAGACAAGCACAACCACACAAAAGAACACAAATATTTATCCTAGGAAACCTTCACGGGGAAGAAAACCCATCAAAACTTCCTTTGTATAAGATGTATAAAAAGTAAAAGACAAGACCCCAGATAGGTGTACCTCCCTCCAACAGATATATATCTCTCTCTCTCCTATGTGTTGTACAAAAGTGTGTGTGTGTTCAAATGAGGAACACATCTCCTCTATTTATACTATTTTCGTCACTTGACTTTTAACCTAACAAGTCGTCCCCACTTAACTAATTGAGTCGACTTCACTTAGTAAGACTCAATGCAATATTATATTATATTCATTATGGTACTATTGACCCAACTTACAATGGAGGCTTTCCCTTAGACTCTATGATGACCAATTACAATAGTAACACCCCATCGGAGGAATAATAACATTTCCCTTGGGTTACATTAGTAAAATACATTTAGAATATCCTTTGAAGTGACAATATTCAACATTCCCCCTTAACAAGAAGGTTATTCTACTAACAACATCATCAAAGACTATAGGAGAACACAGAGACAATATCTGCAACATCATTGAGGTTATACATCTATATTTCATATGAAGTTTTCAAGATTCATCAGTAACTGAAACAATTACTCTTCAATGTCTTCATCTTCTGTATCAGATGATGACTTGATCCTTTTGCAGCAATGCTTCGACCTTTTGATCCTTCGTAGCAACACTTCGATCTTCTGATTCTTTGCAGTTGTACTTTGATCTTTTGATCCTTTGCAGCATCACTTCGATCTTTTCATCCTTTGCAGCAGCACTTCGATCTTCTCATCATTTGTAGCAGCAATTTGATCTTCTTGATCCTTTGCACAAACACTTTGATCTTTTTGATCCTTTAAAGCAGAACTTCAATCCTTTAGATCCTTTTGCAGTAGCACTTCGATCCTTTCGATCCTTTTGCATGTTGATGTATTTGTAACTTCGGAATGTATTCACCTATGTATTTCATATATTGTATTTTATTAGTCCTTGATGTTCCTGTCGAGAGAATCATTAATGTAAACAAGTCATGTAAAGTCATAGAGGTTAACCATCCTTATTGATTAGGGGTTAAAGTCCTCGTAGTTGTGGGACACTAGGGTTATTAGACTCTCCCATAGAAGTTGGACCTGATAAGTTGTTGTGAAGTTGAAAACTAGTATAAATAGAGAGTGATCCTCTCTATTTATCACATGGTCACTCAAACTCAGTTGTAGTGCATGAGTGAGAGAGAAGGAGCTGGGATAAGAGAGAGAACAACTGTTGGAGATCATCTTATTATCTTTGGGTTTTAATGCTGCCATTGGTGCTCATTCTATCTCTGAGGAAGTTACGGGGTTTTCTCCTTTATGGTTTCCCTGAGGAAAACATTTGTGTCCATTGTCTCTTGTGATTGATTGTTGTGCATGTTATTCTCTCATATAAGAGCCTAAGATCATACCGTCTAACTGAGAAAAATATAACATGGTATCAGAGCTAACCTAAGAAGAAGACACTGCGCAGTTGCGGAAGCTAGGGATTCTCACTTTTTGGGTCTCTCTCCACAATCCATCAGTAAAATGAGGCTAGGATGACTCTCCATTGAAGGGCGCATATTTTTGTCAAAGAAGAATATGATTCTGAGCACTTTCAATTTTTGACCTACCACTACATTGGGAAATTACGACTTTTCACAGAAAAGGAATTTTTGAGTGAGCCTAGGCTAGGATTTCTCTCCTCCTCAAAATCAAAGTTTAGAGACAAAAATTGAGGTTTTTGGTTGAGTAGAACTCTGGGAAAGTCAAACCCTAATTTTCCCTAGAACCAGAAAACCAAAACTGCAAAAGATCGGCTCTAGATCCAGTTTTCAGCTTCTCAAATTGGTAAGATCTAAATCTTTTGTATTTCCATTTGAGGTTCTCAGTTAAGATGTATCATCACACCAAGCTTGATGAAAATATTGAGGGAGCTGATAACTTCCGAGCCTATAAGTATAGGATCTCCCTGGTCCTGGAAGAAAATGAGTTGGACTCTTACATTAGTGAAGAGGTTCCAGTTCCAGAGGGAGATGAGGCTAAGGAATTACACAAAAATAAATTGGTCATTGCTAAGAGGATTATTGCTGATTCAATCAAGGATCACCTCATACCACAGGTGTCCTCCCTAAAGACACCTAAAGCAATGTTTGATGCCCTGACCAAGCTATTTGAAGGAAAGAACATAAACCAGAAGATGAATTTGAGGAACCAGTTGAAGAGCGTGAAGATACAGAATGCGGAGACCATATAGTCATACTTTACAATGGTCTCTGAGATCAAAGAAAAAATTGAAGCAGTGGATGAAGAAGTGGAGAATGCAAAAATTGTGATGACCACCTTGAATGGTCTCCCTAGGTCATGGGACTCTTTCATTAAAGGAGTTCGTGCTTGAAGAAAACTAGTCACCTTCAGTAGACTGTGGGAGGAAAGCTCACAAGAAGAAGCTCGAATAGCAGCCCGGGAATAAAATATGGGAAGTGAATATCAAGCTCTCATAGTACACTCCAAGAAAAGCAGAATGGACTATCATCATCACAAAGGTAAGCACTCTCATCAGAAAGATAACCTTAGAATATTTAACAGAGATCTTTCTAGTATCAGATGCTTTACATGTGATGAGAAAGGATACATCTCCAGAAACCGTCCTAGAAACAAATATGGCTCTCAAAAGAAGAAGAAATACAAAAGAAGACATCATGCTCATGCTGCAGAGGATGACAAACCTTCCAAGAAGAGAGTCAAATAAGAAAGTGAATATTCTTCAAGTGATGAAGAGTATGCTTTGATTTCTACCCTCATGGGAACTGTCACACATGGGAGCAAGGATTGGCTTATCGATAGTGGGTATTCCAAGCATATGACAGGATTCAAAGAATCATTTATGAAATTATTAGAACATGATTCACCCCACAAGGTGAAACTTGGGGATGACTACGAATATCCAATAAAAGGTAGTGGTGAATCCTCCTACAAGCTAGACTCTATAAATTCTATGAATATGAAGGATGTCTTGTTTGTACCAGGACTAAGGAAGAACCTCCTCTCCATATTTGCATTGCATGCAAAAGGAATGAGGGTTGCATTTGTAGATGGAAAAGTTCTTATGTGGCCAAAGGGAAAGACCATAGATGATGCAGTTTTGATTGGGGAGCAAGAGGGAGGATTATAAAAGCTAAAGGGCCAACCAGAACAAGCCTTGGTTCATGAATCAGTAGAGACAAATGAAATTTGGCACAGAAGGCTTGCACATGTGCACTATAGAGAAATACCACTTGCAAGAAAAGATGTTGAAGGTCTTCCAGAAATTCAAGAAAAACATGATGGTGTTTGCAAAGGATGTACGAAAGGAAAGAACACAACTTCATGAGTCTCCATGTCATGTGTGTAAACAGGCACCCAGAACATGGTATGATAGAATTGATAGCTTCCCGACTAGTGTGAGATTTACCAAGAGTAAAACAGATTCCAACCTTTACTACAAGGTTGAAGAAAAGAACCCAATGATACTCCTACTATATGTAGATGACCTGTTTGTAATAGGTGAGGATGGGTTGATTGCTGATACAAAGAGGAAGCTTGCTGCCGAGTTCGAGATGAAAGACTTGGGCATGATGCACTACTTTCTAGGCATGAAGGTGTGGTAGAATGCATATCGAATCTCCCTGGGACAAGGGAAGTATGCAGTAGAGATCCTAGACAGGTTCAGAATGATGGACTGCAAGGCCATGACCACACCTATGGCATTGAACCTGAAGATATTGAGTGATGCTTCATTAGAGTCAGTTGATTCTATGATGTATCATCAAATGATTGGGTCCTTGATTGACCTGACAAATACGAGACTAGATATTTGCTTTGATGTGAACACATTAAGCCAATTCCTGATGGATCCCAGGAACGTTCACCTGATTGTCGCAAAGCATATTCTGAGGTACTTGAAGGGTACAGTTGATTATGGGCTCAAGTATGAGGCGAATCAAAATATAAACCTAGAGGGTTATGTGGATTTAGATTGGGCAGGAAGTGCCATTGATAGGAAGAGCACTTCTAGGTGTTGCTTCAGTATGGGATCAGGAGTGATCTCTTGGTTTAGAAAGAAGAAATCTTGCATGGCACTGAGTACAACCAAAGCAAAGTATGTAGTAGCTTGTTCAGCTAGTTGTGAGGCAGTATGGCTAAGGAAGCTATTGTGTGATTTGTTTGATCTCCAGCTAGATGCTACTTGTATATATTGCGACAACTAGAGTTGTGTGAAGTTGTCAGAGAACCCAGTGTTCCATGACAAGTTGAAGCATATCGAGATCAAATACCAATATATCAGGGATATGGTGTAGAGGAGAGGAGTGAAGCTCCAGTATGTTTTGATGGACGAACAGTTAACTGATGTGTTGACTAAGCCATTAGCCAGAGTCAATTTTGAGTACTTCCGGGAGAAGCTTGGTGTTCTCCAGATAGAGGTTCCTTCCAAGAGGAAGTGATGAGTCCATGAGCCTTTCTGACATGGTGGTAGGCAGGGCCTCCCATGGTCAGATATAAGTGCTGAGCCTTTTTGACATGGTGGTAGGAGAGGGATCCCATGGTCAGATGTAAGTGTTGTGCCCTTCTGACATGGTGGTAGGATTGGTTCCTCCCATGGTTAGATATAATTGCTAAGATCTACATCTAGTATGAAAAAGGACTAGCTCTATAGTGGAAATCCTTGTAGAGGCAAGGTACTGCATCTAATATGAAAAAGGACTGGCTCTGTAGTGGAAATCCTTGTAGAGGAAAGGTACTAAATCCAGTATGAAAAAGGACTAGATTTGTAGTGGAAATCCTTGCAGAGGCAAGGTGCTGCATCCAGTATGAAAAAGGACTGGCTCTATAGGGGGAATCCTTGCTAGTGGCAAGGTGCTGCATCTAGTATGAAAAAGGACTGGCTCTATAGGGGAAATCCTTGCAAGTGGCAAGGTGCTGCATCCAGTATGAAAAAGGGCTGACTCTGTAGGGGAAATCCTTACAAGTGGCGAGGTGTTGCATCTAGTATGAAAAAGGACTGGATCTGTAGGGGAAACCCTTGCTAGTGGCAAGGTGTTGTATCCAGTATGAAAAATGACTCACTCTCTAGGGGAAGTCCTTATAAGGAAAGGTAGTACATCGAGCATGAAAAAAAGCTGGCTCTGTTGATGAAGACCTACATGGAGGCTAGGACTACAACTAGCATGAAAAGGGGTTGGATCTGTAGAACTTCCTATGAATAGTAGAATTGAGAGATAGCACCTTTGATCAAGATAGCGGGAGCAATGATTATGATGACAATCCAATGATGATCCAACTTTGATGATCATCCAGACTTGATAGTGATCCAGTGATGATCCAGACTTGATGTTGATCCAGTGATGATGATCCAGACTTGATCCACAGAAGAAGACTTGTGGTGATGAATTGTGTCAAGAGAATACCTTCCTAGTTAAGAGGGAGTGTTGATGTATTTGTAACTTTAGAATGTATTCACTTCTGTATTTCATATATTGTATTTTATTAGTCTCCGATGTTCCTATCGGGAGAATCATTAATGTAAACAAGTCATGTAAAGTCATAAAGGTTAACCCTCCTTTTTGATCAGGGGTTAAAGTCCCTACAATTG
This sequence comes from Pseudotsuga menziesii, assembly GCA_001517045.1. Lineage (NCBI taxonomy): Eukaryota > Viridiplantae > Streptophyta > Pinopsida > Pinales > Pinaceae > Pseudotsuga > Pseudotsuga menziesii. The sequence goes on from LPNX010498578.1 coordinate 13,941, forward strand.
TGGGGCACTAGGGTTATAAGAATCTCCTATAGAAGTCGGCCCTAGTAAGTTATTGTCAAGTCGAAAACTAGTATAAATAGAGAGTGAGCCTCTCTATTTATCACATATTCACTCACACTCAGTTGTAGCGCATGAGTGAGAGAGAAGGAGCTGGGATAAGAGAGATAACAACTCTTGGAGATCATCTTATTGTCTTTGGGTTTTACTATTTCCATTGGTGCTCATTCTATCTCTGAGGAAGTTGCGGGGTTTTCTCCTTTATGGTTTCCCCGAGGAAAATATTTGTGTCCATTCTCTCTTGTGATTGATTGTTGTGCATGTTATTCTCTCAGATAAGATCCTAAGATCATACTATCTAATTGATAAAAATATAACATTGCAGCAACACTTCAATCCTTTCGATCCTTTGAAGCAACACTTCGATTCTTTCGATCCTTTGCAACAAAACTTCGATCCTTGTTAATCCTTTGCAGCTGCACTTCGATCTACTTGACCCTTTAATGTTGTACTTTGATAAAATTGATCCTTTATTGTTTTACTTTGATCTACTTGATCCTTTTCCTCCACGCTACCTATAGTACACATGATATATTTGTGGGGTTATCAACCCCTATCACTTTAGGACATAAGTCCAAGGAAGAAATAATCCTCCATTAGCATGATCCATGATATCTATCAGCTGAATCATCTACAAGTAAATGTAGATCTCAACCACGCCTAGTGTTGGCCCTATCATCCATGAGGACTCATCGTATACCATCCATACCAGTAAGGTTAGGACCACTCCGAAGTGAGTGTTATACTACGGTATCTACACTTACGTATAGACATACTTTTCCAAGCAAGAGTATTGTCTATAGAGCAGATCACGACTGCATACACAATGTCATCCCATTGTAGAACATCCATACCACACAAGTTAGGGTCACTCCCAAGTGAGTGTTATACTACGACATCCATGAGGACTCATCATAGAGAATCCATACCACACAAGTTATGACCACTACGAAGCGAGTGTTATTCTATGGTATCTACATATGAATGTAGGAATACTCTCCATAAAAGAGTATTGTTTGTAGAGGAGATATATAGTGCATACAAAAGGTTAGTCCAGTCATCCATGAGGACTCATCGTAGAGAATACATACCACTAAGGTTAGGACCACTCGTGAGCGAATGTTATTATACGATATCCACAACTAAATGTGGGTACTCTCCATGCGAGAGTAACTTGTGCAAAGAAGACCTTGATCATACCTAATTATCAGCCCTATCATATGTGAGGACTCATTGTAGGAAATACTTAACATGAAGTCTAGGACCATTTACAAGTGAATGTTATACTACGATATCCACAAAGGAATGTGGGTACTCTCCGTGAGAGTAACATCTACAGGGCCATCCTTAGCTAGTAAGGACCAATCTGATGATCAAAGTGTTATACCCACCATATTCAAAAGAAGATAATATCATCCACAAGTGAATGTGGGTACTCTCCATGCAAGAGTAATATCTATAGGGCCATCCTTATCTAGTAAGGACCACTCTTATGAACATAGTTATACCTGACATCCTCTAGAAAGGATATTATTGTTCACAAGTAAATGTTAGATCTTGTTAGCTTCTTCAGGAGAACTTGGCCTCTTTCATGCTGGAGCATCACTTTCATCCCATCATTGATGTCACCCTCATCATCACTCCCCATTTTTTGGGAGGATCCATATTATCAACTTGCTCTCCCTTTGTTTGAAGAGGGTTTATATCTTCGACATGTTCTTACTTTCCGAGGAGATTCTATATATTTGACTTGTTCCTCCTTTTTAGAGAAGATCCATATCTTCGACTTGTTCTTCCTTTCTAAAGAGATTCTGTATCTTTTACTTGTTTCTCCTTTCTGAGAAGGGTCCATTACATCGACCTAGTTCTCCTTTTCAAGAAGTTTCCATATCTTCAACCTGTTTCTCCTTTCCGAGAAGGGTCCATATCTTCAACCTCTTTCTCCTTTCTGAGAAAAGTCCATATCTTCACTATTCCTCCTTGCAAATAAATTATGTAGTATCATCATCATTGTTCCTCCTTGCAAGGAAAGTATTTTCGAACTACACCAAACTTGTCACAGAATCTTGGTCACCATATCAGCAACTTGCTCATCGGTACTCACATACTGGGGTTTTATATCTCCCTTCAGTACCATGTCCCATAGGATTCTTTGTCATCTTTATGCAACTTTGGTTGTCACAAAGAATCATTGTGGTATCCAAATCCATGTCAAATAGTCCTGACACCAGTTTTACGAAGCCATATGGTTTCCCAAATAGTGGAGGAATTTGCAATGTACTTTGCTTCAGCCGTGTTGAGAGCATCACTATACTATTTCTTACTAAGCCATGAGATCATGGAATATCCCATACCATAACATCCACCTGAGGTGTTCTTCCTGTCTACGACACTTACTTCCCAATATGAATTCGAATATCCATGTAATTTATAGTCATGATCTCTACCATAGTAAAGTCCCAAGTATGTCATTCCTTTAAGTTAGCTTCTCACATGCTTTGCATCTATCACTTGAATGAGATACTGACTCAAGGTGTTCACAACAAAGCATATATTTGGCCTTGTATTTGTGAGATATAGAAATGACCCAATAAGTTGTCTGTATTGAGTCATATCCACTAACTCTGATGTCTCATCAGGAAACAACTTCAGGTTGGTGTCCATGGGTGTGGCCATGAATTTTCAATCCAACATATCAAATCTTCTTAATATTTCCACATCATGCTTTCCCTAATTTGAAAACATTCCTTCTTGTCTTTTCCACACTTCCAGCCCTAGGAAATAATCCATCAATCCAAGATCTTTCATCTCAAATTATTCAGCTAGCTTCTTCTTGAAATGTGTGATCTGTTTCTCATTTCCAATCAGAAATAGATCATCCACATACAACAAAAATATGTCAGTTTCATCATCCATAACCTTGATTTAAAGGTTAGTATCATCTTTAATCTTGGTAAAGTATATTCTTGTCAAGAAGATATCTATTCTTCCATACCAATCTCTATGATCTTGCTTCAATCCATACATATCCTTTTTCAACTTGCATACATGAGTCGCTGTGTTTTTGACTTCAAATCCTTGTGGTTGTTCAATGTAAACTTCTTCCTTAATCACACCATTAAGGAATATTGTCTTTACATCCATATGGTGTAAGTCCCACTTCATCATGGAAGCAATTGCCATGATAGTTCTGACGGAAGTGTACCTTTCTCCTGGAGAAAATGTCTCTTCATAACCAATTCCCTTTCTAAGAGAATCCTTTAGCCACAGATATTTCCTTCCATCAGCAACATGTTTTATCTTGTAGATCCACTTGGAATATACCACACTCTTTCTTTCTGGTTTGGGTACTATATACCAAACATGATTGTTATTATTTCATCATTTATTCTATCATGAGTTGATCTTGTCAGGTCATCGATAAATCCCAGTATTCCACATTCAACCTTTAATGTTGGAACCTCCTTTACACTTGGTAAAGCCTTAGTCCATCTGGAAGTTTTTCATCCTGTCGAACCATGTCGAACTCGGAGATCTTCTGCAGTCACTCCCCCTGAAGAGCCAGAGCATTATGCTCCCTCTGCATTCTGTATTGAGTGATAGGTAGCATCCTCTACTACTATGTATCCATATCAGGTTACTAGATACCAAGATCCCTTTATCTTGAACTTTGTCAAAAATTTCCTCTTACACCCAACTGTGAGCTTGTTTTCTTCTATAGGTTTCCATATTCAACCTTGTAGCAAAGGTTAATATATTCATCACTCTAGGTGATATTTCAAGCTCATGGATGTGCTTATCTATGGGTGTCTTATGAGCTCGTACAAATCCTATTATGTACAGGTGGTTCTTTGCTTGATATATATTTCTACTAGAGAAGTGTGTCTGGTCAATAGAGTATGTCATGCCATAGTCTATTCTTTATGAGACAAACCACGAACTTTCCTTTGTATAATTTTTCTTCAGAAAAAGTATCATCCTCCTTTTTTTGTAGGCATTTATACACGACCTTTCCTACAAGTCAAATCCACCAGTTGCATTGTTAGAACCATTTCATAGAACATATGCATAAAGACAAATTCTTAGGCATCATGCAACTATTTTAACCAATAAAACATTCATCCATATCTCAAGGAAACTTTTTAGATGCATCCCATATCTACCATAACATCATTGATATTTTTCACTTATCCAATATGTAAATAAAGAGGTTTCATTCTAGATAAGTAGCAATGGAGAGTTGTATAACACCATGGGATACTTACCCATAACATGCATATAAGTATTATACTGTAATTAATACACAAATTCTATCATGCATAATACACAACATATATAGGAAATACAATTCAAATACTTATATTTGTTTTCTTTGTCTTCATCTCCTTCTGTATCTGCAGCTTCTTCTTTGACCAACGAGATTTCTTCAATCTCATGATTGCTTGAAATCTTTTCTGGAATGCTGCTTCTGGTGGACCTAGGGTTTGACAGAGAAACCCTAATTTTTCAAATTAGATATATTTCAGATCTAATTGGATGTAAACATGAGCCTCCTCAAGGCGAGCAGAGTAGCTCATTTTCCCAAAACTGTGATTAGAACTACAAAATATCAGATGCCCTAGTAAAATTCAATTTCTTCTACAGAATTTCCTGATATTCTTTCTATGCTATATACGAAACTAATGCTCCTATGTTTCTGAAACTTCTCACTGAGGTATCTTGTTCTGTCTTATTTCCAATACCATAGGTGAGAGAAGAATTCGTTTCACCAATTGGGACATATGCAAATTTTCCTGTGGTGACATATTTCAAGATGTTAGATTTTTATCATTTAAGCAATATGATCAAGGATCTTATATGAGAGAATAACATTCACAACAAAAATAACAAGTGATAAGAGACAAATAATTTTCCTCGGGGAAACCATAAAGGAGAAAATCCTGGAACTTCCTCAGAGATAGAATAAGCACCAATGGCAGTAGTAAAACCCAAAGATAGAAAATATGATCTCCAACAGCTGTTCTCTCTCTCTCACACTTGAGAGAGCTTCTCCTCTCTCACTCATGCACTCCAGTGAGTGAGTGTGTGTGTTAAATAGAGAGGCTCACTCTCTATTTATATTCTTTCATTCACTTAATGTCCACTCCAAATAGTTGGCCTCACTTAAAAATTACTTTACCAGGGCTAACTTCTCTAGGAGAGTCTAATAACCCTAGTGCCCCACAACTGTGGCGAATTTTCCCTCCGATCAACAAGGAGGGTTAACCTTAACTCAATTTTGGGGACTATTTCCCTGACTTACAATGGAGAGTGAACCTCAATGACTTTACATGACTTGATTATATTATTGAATCTCCCAATTGGAACATCGGGGCATGACATGGATCAATTACATTATAGATACTTCCTGGAATAAACATCAGGGTACAATACATAATATATACAAGTGAATACATTCCAAAGTTACAAATACATCAACACTCCCTCTTAACTAGGAAGGTATTCTCTCGACACAATTTATCAGCACAAGTCTTCTTCTCTGTATCATCTGGATCATCATCAAGTCATCTTCATCTTCAAGTCATCTTCATTAAGTCTGGATCATCACTGAATCTGGATCAACACTAGATCTAGATCATCACTGGATCATCATCAAGTCTAGATCATTACTTGATCTGGAGCATCACTGGATCATCATAAAGTCTATATCATCACTTGATCATAATCAAAGTTGGATCATCGCTGGATAATCATCAAATCTAGATTATCACTGGATCATCATCAAATTTGGATCATTGATAGATCATCATAATCATCATTGTTTCTTCCATCTCGATCAACTGGTGCTATCTCTCAATTCTTCTCGGCATAGGAATTTCTACATAGCCAACAATTTTTCATGCTAATTCTAGGCCTAGCCTCCATGTAGGTCGTCATCTTCTTCAACACTTATATTTACCAGCATGATAGAACACACCATCTATCATCCAAGAAAAGGGCTCTGAACTTATATCTGACCATGGGAGGCCCATCCTGCTACCATGTCAAAAATGATCATGGAGTCATCACTTCCTCTTGGAAGGAACCTCAATCTGAAGAACACCAAGATTCTCCCTTAAGTACTCAAACTTCACTCTGGCCATTTCTGGCATAGAATCACATCAGGGTTGATTACATCCAAGGATAACCTGTGAGCTTTTCCAGGATCAATTACAGCCAAGGAAAACCTACATGACAGTTTACGTCTAAGCAACCTATGAGCTTTGCTAGGATTTTATGCTCAGACAACCTATCTCATCGGCTATGCTATAACTCCCTCTTTTGAGAGATCTCGATCTAGATCACAAACCAGAGCTTCACTGCTCCTCTCTCAGTTGTACTCAGCGCCATGTAGGATTTCTTCTTACTAAACCAGGAGATCACACTTGATCCTAGACTGAAGTAGCACCCCGAATTGCTCTTCCTCTCAATGGCACTGCCTAGCCAATCCGAATCCACATATCCCTCCAGGTTAATATTCTGATTCACTTCATACTTGAGCCGATTATCAGCTGTACCCTTTAGGTACCTGACTGCATGCTTTGCAACCATCAGGTGAACATGTCTCAATATGTTCACAACAAAGAAAATATTTGGTCTTGTATTCATCAGGTACATCAAGGAACGAATCATCTAACGATACCTCATGGCATCAACCGACTCTAATTAAGCAACACTCAATAGCTTTAGGTTTGATTCCATAGGTGTGGTCATGGTCTTGCATTCCATCATCCTGAACCTCTTCAGGATCTCTACTGCATACTTCCCTTGTCCCAGGGAGATTCTTCCACACCTCTATGCCTAGAAAGTAGTGCATCATATCCAATTCCTTCATCTCAAACTCGGCATCAACTATCCTTCTTGAAACTTTAATGAGTTCCTCTTTTCTGTCAGGAACAAGTCATCGACATATAACAAGAGCATCACTGGTATTTCGCCTTCAACATTGAATTAAAGGTTGGAATCCGATTTACTTTTAGTAAAGCCTAGAGCCATTAGTAATCTGTACATCATGTCATACCATGTTGAACCTCAGGATCTTCTGTAGTCACTTCCTCTGAAGAAAAGCATCATACTCCCTTTGTGTTTCATACTCTATGCATTGAAGCATTCTGTACTGGAGTGACAAGTAACTTCCTCTGCTACTAATATTCTATGTATCCATCTAGGGTAACTCGATACCAAGATCCTCTATCTTAAACCTTTTCAAAATTTCTTCTCACACCCATCTGTGAGCTTGTCATCCTCTATAGGATTTCATCTTCAACAAAGGTTATGATCTTCATCACTCTCGGTGATATTCAAGCTCCTCACCCATGGGTGTCTTCTGAGCTTGTACAAGGCCCTCTTTCTGTGAGAAGCCTCATGCTACAGATATTTGCCTTGTATCCCATGATGTTTCCATCTATTGCATGCTGGATCTTGCAGACCCACTGCAAACTTCCCTTTTAGGTCTCGATATCGCATCCTAGACATCATTCTTCTTGAACTGGTACTATCCTTCCCTTTCTTCTTGGTTACTTCTTCATAGATGGAAGGGTCTACATCAATGATGTCGCTCAATAGTGTCTCATAACTGCACTCTATCTGAGACTTATTCCTTTCTTGAAAGTATCGTCATATTATTCTTCATTTTGTATTATTCCTCGAACTGTCATCACTGTTACAACTAATTTTAACACACATGGTAGATCACACCTTTATGGCCTTCCCTGTCCCTGTAGACTCTTTGGACCCCATGGACCATTTTTGTACCTTTGATGTTTCCAAGATCATCCCTAAAAACATGCATTATTTTCTATACGTGACTTTTAAACCTATTCTTATGTATATACGCGGATATGACCCTCAAACCCGCATACGTCGGGATGTGTGCAAAAGGACAAATAGTTTTGGAGTTTTCCTTGATGTGGATCTAAGTCACTTGTCTCTTGGCCTTCCATATGCCTTGATATCACTCATATTTGACCTTCCATTACCCCATTGAAGCACTATATAAGGAACCCTTTGGATACATTGAAAGGAGAGGAATTGAAGAGCAAGAAAACTATAGTCCATTGTTGCCGGAGCTTAGACTTGAGTCTGCATCCCTTTGTCCCTTGGAGCACTTTGTGTTCTTCCCAAGCTTTCCTTTTTCTTGTGAGCTTGCTATTGAGAGATGGAGGATTGAACTGGTGGAGGCCTAGGTGGAGGACTCAGTTTCTCTGGTTCACAGGCATGCCAACAGAGGTTGTCACTATTGTCATCTTTGATTTATATTAATGGAAATATCTTTTCTTGTCCAATAATGTGTATTTAAATGAGTATTGAATCCATGGATGCTTTTAAATGCTTATATGTTATTGATTTTATATTCTAGAGTAGGTCTAACACAAATATATAGCATGGTTGTCTTGTTTGCTGAATGTTGAGAGAGCAAATTGCTAATACAAGCGAGAGTGGAAAAACTCAATGGGGATCTACATCAACCATCCGAAAGAAGGTATGTTTCAAGATCCTTTAGTGTTAGATGTTTGGATGTTTAGTTTCTCTTGCATATGGGAAAGGATTGATTTCTGCGGTTACTCTATTTGTTGTGGTACCCCAAGCGATAGGAAGTTTTCTCCATAACAATCACTTGTTCTTCGGAACAAGTCTTGTCCTTCTTTTCTTGTAGGTGATTGTACACAATATTTCCTACAATTCAAATGCATGAGTTGTATGGTTAGAAACATTTCATAAGACATATTCATAATGGAAAATTATTATGCATAAATATATGATCATGCAACTATTTTATCCAATATAACATTCATCCATATCTCATGGAAAATTTCTAGATGCCTTCCATCTCTACCAGGACAACATTTAGATTGTGCACTAATCCAGTATGTCAACAAAGAGGTTTCATTCTAGATAAGTATAAATGGAGATTTGTATAGCACCATGAGATACTTACCCATCACATGCGTATTAGTAGTATACTGTCATTAATGCAAACATTCTATCACGCATAATACATCAACTGAATATAAACAAATGCATAACAAAACAATATCATGAAATGACAATTGAATACTTATCTTTATTTGTTTCATGGGTAGACTTCTTCTTTCATATTTCTGCTTCATCATCTTCTTCATTCATGACATCATCATTTCTTATCCAACCGCTCAAGATGTATAAGAGGTTCTTCAAGAGTTGAGTCATTCATATTCCTCATCGCTTGAGGGATCTTCTTTGGATGGTGAGAGCTTGATCTTCAGCTGCTCCCATATTCTCTTCTCTTATTATGAGTCGAGCTTCATCTTGTGTGTAATCTTCCCAGAGTCTGCTGAAAGTAATCACTTCCTTCTGGCACACATTCCTCAAATGAATGAATCCCATGATCCTGGGAGGCCATTCAAGGTGGTTATCACAACTTCGTCATTCTCCACTTCTTCTTCTATTGCTTCAAGTTGTTCTTTTATTTGAGAGATTCTTGTAAAGTATGCCTGCATGGTCTCTACATTCTGGATCTTCACATTCTTCAACTGTTTTCTCAAAGTCATCTTCCGATTTATGTTCTTCCATTCAAATATCTTGGTAAAGAAATCTTTCGGTGTCTTTAGGGAAGACACTTGTGGTATAAGGTGATCATTTATTGAATCAACAATGATCTTCTTGTCCTTGACCAAGTTCTTCTTGTGTAAGGCTTTTAGCCTCATCTCCCTCTGAAACTGGAACCTCTCCACTTATGTAGGTGTCCAATTCCTTTTATTCAAGAATCGGTGAGATCCAATACTTCCATGATTGGAATTTTTCAGTTTCACCAAACTTGTCATCAAGCTGGTGTGACTAGTCATTTAGAAATGAGAACCTCAAAAGTAAATACCAAAATATTAGATCTTACCGATTTGAGGTGTCCGTCTTGGTTCTGGAGTTGGCTGATCTAGGGTTTTTCACAGAAACCCTAAATTTAAAAACTTGGAATATTTTAGATATGATATGATAGAAATATATACCTCTTCAAGGTGAGAAATATATAATCCTTTTCTAAAAACATTGGAGGGAAGCTCCCGGAACAGGAAGCCCTAGTTTTCCAAATTCTTCTGCAGAAATTCCTGATACTATTTTTGCGATATATTTGAAATTAAGGCTCCTCTATTTCTGAAATTTTGTACTTAGGTAACCTCGTTTGTTATTTGTCCAACACCATAGGTTTTACCAGAATTGGTTTCACCAATTGGGACTTATTGGAGTTTTCGCAAGGTGACTTATTTCAGGACTGTTCAGAATAACAAGCTTGTACGAACTTTCATGTGTCCCTATTTCATCATCAGGGTCTGAAACTTTTACCACAGAAAGTAAATTCCATGCCATTTTTGGAACGTCTATATAAGTGTCATTTGGACCTTTTTAGGCCGATATATAGCAATTATCCCTAGGTGTCCTGTTTAGGGATGAATCCTGGGAGACGATGAAACCCTAAATTGGAGGAATCTTATCTTCTAGAATATAGTGAATCTGAGTCTGAAACTTTAACACACGGTGCATCAAGAATTTATCTTAGGCATATAAAAGGTTCAGTGCTTGATCCTCCTCCAATATCAAGATATAGAGAATGTACAAAAACTACCAGTTTCAGTATTTTAGGGTTTTTCAGGCCTGGGTTCAAATTAGGGTTTGAATTTCCCAGAGTTTCACCCAACCAAAAATATCAAACTAGGTCTCTAAAATTTTATTTTGATGAGGAGAGTAATCCTATGCTGGGCTCAATAAAAAATTCACCTTCTGTAAAAATCCCTAATTTCCCACAACAAAAACTAAAAATGCCCGAAATCAAATTCTGCTTTGACAGAAATATGTGCCCTTCAATGGAGAGTTAGCCTAGCATCCTTTTGTTGATGGATTGTTGAGAGAGACCCAAAAAGTAAGAATCCCTAGCTTCTGTAGCTGCATAGTGTCTTCTTGTCAGGTTAGCTCTGACACCATGTTATATTTTTATCATTTAAGCAATATGATCTAGGATCTTCTCTGAGAGAATAACATGCATAGAAAAAATCAAAAGAGACAAGAGACACAAATAATTTTCCTCAGGGAAACCATAAAGGAGAAAACCCCACAACTTCCTTAGAGATAGAGTGAGCACCAATGGAAGCAGTAAAACCTAAAAACAAAAAAGATGATCTCCAACAATTGTTCTCTCTCTCTCACTTGAGAGAGCTTCTCCTCTCTCACTCATGCACCCACATGAGTGAGTGTGTGTGTTAAATAGAGAGGTTCACTCTCTATTTATATTCTTTCCTTCACTTAATGTCCACTCCAACAAGTCGACCTCACTTAACAATTAGTTTACTAGGGTCAAATTCTCTAAGAGAGTCAAATAACCCTAGTTCCCTACAACTATGGGGACTTTGCCCTCCGATAAACAAGGAGGGTTAACCTTAACTCAATTGTGGGGACTATTATCCCGAATTACAATGGAGGGTTAACCTCAATGAATTTACATGACTTGATTATATTATTGAATCCCCCGATCAGAACATTGTGGCATGAAATGACTCAATTACATTACAGATACTTCCCAGAATAAAGATAGGAGTACAATACATAAGATATACAAGTGAATACATTTCGAAGTTACAAATACATCAACATAGGAATGTTCATCATAGATAATTTGTACGGAATTCCATGTGTCACTGTTTCACCTTCGAGATTTGAAACTTTTACCACAAAACGTACATTCCGTTCACTATATGGAAAATCTTGAAAAATTTCATTTGGACCTTTGTATCCTAATATATAGCAATTCTCCCTAGGTCACATGTTTAAGGATAAATCCCGGGAGAGGCTGGAATCCTGATTTGGAGGAATCATATTTCCTATATTATAGAGAATCAGAGGTTGAAATGTTTACATAGGGTACATCAAGAATTTATCTTCAGCCTATAAACGTTTTGGTTCCTGATCCTTCTCCAATATTGAGATATAGCGAATATCCCAAAATGACTAGTTTTAGTCTTTTAGGGTTTTCAAGCATGAAAACCTAATCCTCAATAGCTGTAGCTGTAACACTGTTTCGGCTACAAAAAGAATTCTTTCATGGTGGATATGATACCATGTTAAGTTTTTAATGGTTATATCATATATTATAACATTTAGCATCATAAAAACATAATCATAAGCAAAATATCAGTGAAAGATAGACAAGAACGACCACACAAAAGAACACAAAGATTTATCTTGGGAAACCCTCATGGGGAAGAAAACCCAACAAAAATTCCCATGTATAAGATGTATAAAAAATACGAGACACGGACCCAGACACGTGCACCTCCCTCTAGCAGATATATATCTCTCTCTCTCCTATGCGTTGTACACAAGTGTGTGTATTGAAATGAGGAACACGTCTCCTCTATTATACTATTTTCGTCACTTGACTTTTAACTTAACAAGTCAGCCCCACTTAACTACGTGGGCCAAATTCACTTGGGAAGACTCAATACAATATTATATTATATTCATTAGGGTACTATTGAACCAACTTACAATGGATTCTTTAACTCATGACTTTATGATGACCAATTACAATAGTAACACCCCGCCAGAGGAATAATAACATCTCCCTTGGGTTACATCAGTAAAATACATTTAGTATATCCTTTCAAGTTACAATATTCAACATTTTATCCTATGGGTTTCCACATAAAACCTTGTGTCTATGTGTCTTAGATATCCTTGTTTATGTCGAATGCATATCTATTGTGAATGAGATGATCTGAATGTGTTGAGTCGATCTGTTGGGAATGAACTTATCTATATATATTACAGATATAATGTTATGATCATAGGGAATAGTATTTAATGTGTGTTAATGCTTTATGTTTGATACATCGATATATCACAAAAACTTGAATTTGACAAGGTAAGGTCATACAACGAAACAAAAATATAATTCTTCCAAGACCCTAGAGGTTGTTATCTAAAATATTTGAATATGTGGATAAAGATGCTGGTATGTGAAAAAGGGATCCTGAGAATGGAGTCTGATGAGTAAATATGTGTGCATGGAGAAACATGGTAATGTCACAAGAAATATTGAGCATAATGGATGAGAATGAATTGATATTTTCTCTTTTTATAAAGAGACTGATCAATATGGTGGTCACTTGAGAGTGCAAGAAGATTTCAGCTGGGAAAGAGAAGAAGGACTGCGACCAAGAGAGGAAGTTATTCTGCGACTGGAAGAAGGGACTATGAATTGGCACCACATCATAGTCGCAGTCTTGCAAGGAAGAAAAATATCGAATTATATATGAAGAATAAGAGCAAGAGGTACCAAATACTAATCAATATTACAACATACTCGTGACCCTGCACACATCTCCAAAATATCAGGTAAGGTCTAAAAGCACTTCTCCTAGTGATTTTGTCAATCATAATAACAGTAATAGTGGAAATAGCAATCAAGGAACTCCCACTAGTAGAACATTTAATTCAACAATACCCAAAGTAAATAGAATGGTTGGAAATGATATAAAGTTGTGGATATTCAATAAAATTGGGTTAGAGGACCCTTATCAACATTGGTTCCTATGCGAAGTTGTATGGACAGTGCGACATGTTCAAGATGAGGCCATAAATAAATACGAGATGATTACAACCTTTAGAGGTCATGTGTTTGACTAGTATATGAAATTATCTGTCATTCCGGCAGGAATCCCTCACAATATATTAGATCAAATATGGACAAGATTGATTGGTGAGTTTAAGAATCCTAAATATGAGTCACAACGTATTACATAAATAAAAGATATTAAGCAGTTGCCTACGGAGTCTATTTGGAACTTCAACAAAAGATTCAAACCTTTGATGGATAAAATAATTTTTCATATGTCAGATGTCCAACATAAAGAATGGTTTATTGTAGTGATGTTACAGCATATTTGTATTCCTCTAATACAACATAATATTTTATCACAAAGAGAGGCTCTTAAGCTCACCATGAAGTTGGATACTTTACCAGTCGAAGAAATTGGTGCAGGAATGATGCAGATACAGTCACAACTTGCTAATCTCACATTTTAACTATTGGATATGAATAGAGGGAAATAAATACATTAGGAAATATGGTGTACCTGATGTAGAACTGAATGCCACCATAAATATTCATGTCTATCATTCACAAACTATCTTGCATCAAGCACACCGAATCCAATCAATAAATAAGGGATGCCTTGGTGTAGAATTTTTCAAACTAGAGGACATCGGTCAGAAGAATGTTTATATTTGTAGAAAATAGTAAACATACCAGTCAGTCTATATTTCAAATTATGTCTATTAGTAGGACACAGCGAGAAATATTGAAAAGCATATCAGTTACTATAAGGGAATACATTTGACACCTACCTAATGAAGAAATAAAAATAGATACAAGATGAGTGAGCTAAAGAAAAGTTTCCCCAGGCCCAATGCCCACATGTTTAATACCCTCGAGCCTCTTGGGATAGGAAATATCACAAGGAAGAACCTGAAGCGCAAGCACAAGATGAAAAACAGGCATGCAACAAGATAAAATAAGTTAAAGGATGGAAAACAAGCACATACGAGAGAAAGTTGTGATACAGATCAGTGCAGAGAAGGAAAAAGCATATTTTTTAAAGCTAAAGAGGTAGGTAGAAGAGTAAAGGATGGATAGGTGCTGGTCAAGAAGGGCTGCATGAGCTCTAGTCGGCAGAAGACTAAAGGGCAGTTTTGTGGCTAGTTATGACATTTCCATGGCTAGTTATGGCCATGATCAATGAAATGCAGGATGTTTGTAGCTAGTATGCCCTATCATTAATGAAATAAAAGATATTTTGTAGCTACTTATGAGTGTAATGATTGAGTTGTGCTCAGTTGACCCTGCGTGGTATTGTAATTTCTATAAATAAGAGGAATTCATTTTGTATAAGGGTTAGCTTCATTAAGAGTTGGTAAGATTAGGAGTATTTTGGAGAAATCAGAGAGGAGTCTGATAGTAGAAGGTTGTTGAGCTGCATATCTGTAGCTGTGTGCGTAGATCATTTTGTAAGATTCAATCTGCATCTGAGTGCATAGATAGTAGAGTAGAAGAGTCGATCCTAGCTGTGTGCGGATCAGTAGGAGTAGATAGGAGAATAAAACCAGAGAGAATGAGAGAAAGAAGAATCTGAGCTAAATAAACATATCTCAAAATAGTCTGTAAGTCACATACTACAAGGTGTCATATATTTATCATGCTAGATGAAGAGCACCTTGGTGGTTTTTCCCAGATGGGTTTCCATGTTATTTCCTATGTTAATGAATGATTGAATGTTGTGTTGAATGCTTAACTATTAATGTTGAATGTTTGATTATCTTGCATTGTTTATGGTCATTGCTTGAATGAATGTCTCAATATTGATGAGAGTAGTCAATGAGTAAATGGTTAAAGCATTGTCGAGCACTTGATATCAATTCATGTTAAACTATTGTTAAGGTTATAATATAGTCACATTACAGTCATTTACTTTTAAGGAACCAGTTGCGTCGCGTAGTTGCGCCAGTTGTTAAATTGTCAAGGACAAAGTTGTGTCGCATGGTAGCTTTGTCGCACTATTGCACCACCATCGATTAGTAAAGACTCCAACCCTCCATCTCTGTTGAGCAATCCTTCGCTGACTATGGCAACTTGGTTCTGGTAGTTACAGATTAAGATATCTCAAGTGTGACTGTGCTTTCCTTGCAAGTGTTGTCGGTTGAGCTTGGTATTTCAGGCCGATGTCTTTGGGTGTTTTGTTGGTTGTGTGTTGTTTTTGAACCTGGGTCATGTAAGTGAGGAAAAGTAGGCCAACAAATGGTTTCGTTTCCAGGACCCGTAATCATTTGATTCGAGGGAAATGTTGTGGGATCTTATAAAGAAGGAAATTGAGGATTGGTTGGAGTCTAAGACGTTGGAATTTACACAATAAGAGAGTGCAAGATCGTGGTTGAGTGTATAAAACTGGTTAGAACAATACATATACTTTGATATTCATGAGATATTCTTTGCAGAGTTTCCTATTGTGCTGTATGAGTGGTTGTCAAGATTGGAAACTTGGAAGACAAATTTCCAAAGAAGAGAAGAGATCGATTCGAGTTCTTAGCTAATTCATGAGATAACCATTGTAAGTAACTCCTCTAGAGCTGTTGATTTTTGGGTCAACAATATTTTACAAGGATATATTATTGATTTTGTAGTAGAGACGATAACCTCATATAGTGAGGCTAAAATCAATCTTTTCTAGGGGCCCCGAAGAAGGTATTTGTTCTCTATAAATACATGGATAAAGATGCTAGTCTATGAGAAGGCTATTTTGTAGTTGAGCAGTTGAGTCGCATATCCAGAGGAGGGGATATGTCGTTGATGACCTACGGAGACAATGGGAGATGGTGAGCTAAGATGTTCCTAGAAAGTACATAACTTGAAATAGAGGCTGGATTCCTAAGGAGTGGAAGGAGATTCAGTTTGGGGAAAAGAAGAAAGAGATTAGGAGGAAGATGAACTCCTAGTCCATTCAAAGAAAGTGAGCAGGAATTTGGTTCCTGGCTACACGAAGGGTCTTGAAATGAGGAGGAAGACTATAGCCCGATTTCTAAAGGAGAAAAAGAATCTGAATAATCTACAGAGACACCAAGATCAGGATGCAACTACATCACACCGGGAGTATTTCCAGAGGTAAGGTCTATATCCTCATCTCTTGAAAGAGCTGTTAATATTGATAGTGCTAGTACATCCACTAGCACGTAAGGGAGTCCTCCTTCATTAAATCATACTTTAGACAACCACGATGCCAATCAATGGTGGGGGAATATATTAGATTACCCACATTTAATGGGAATGGAGCAAAAGATCTAGAGCATCATTGGTCTCTTTGTGAAGCTGTTTGGATGGTTCTCCAAGTTCACAGTGTAGACCTAAGAAAAGCACAGATGATCATGACTCTGTGGGGTCGTGCATTTGACTAGTTTATGAAGTTTTGTGTAGTACTAGCAAGAACTGCACAGAATACCCTTGATGAGATCTGACTCATGATGATTTTTTAGTTCAAAAAACCCAAATTTGAGTCGCAGTGCATCACTGAGATCAAGGAGATAAATAGGTTATTGAAGAAATCCATATGGGATTTCGATTAGTGGTTTAAAAATTTGATGGCCAAATTTAGTTTCAAGATGTTGGATGTACAACATAAAGAGTGGCTTATTGTTGCATTCCTACCACACATTCGAGCTCCTTTGATGCAACAGAAGATTGCATTGCAGACGAAAGCACTAGAGATAGCGATGAAGCTGGAATCCTCGCTGATCAGAGATGGTGGCACATGTATGATGTAGATTCATTCATAGTTGGTTAATATGATCGTGCAACTCCAGCAAAACAAGAAGTGTAAAGAATCATGTGAGGACTTGTGGTGAACAAGATGTCGAACGAATGGAAAAAAAAGGATAATTGTCCATCGTACATGAACTATATCTCATCGGGAGTGCCTAATCCATTAAGTACTCATGTACTACCCTGGTGCTAAATATGTCAGACTAGAGGGAATCACGATGAGGACTATTTATATTTACAGAATATTTTAAGTACCCAGCCATCATTTTCCGTAAATTTTGCAAATCAGTAGGACATGATGAGACGGTTTGTAGAGCATATTAGATCCTAAAAGAGAAGACGATCAATACCTACTTGATGAAAAATGATGGGTAGTTCCAGGTTGAGCAGGCACAAGCGCACTACCATCCTCTTCCTTTCCCAAAAAACCAGTATCAGCATTAGTATCAGCCTTAGTATGCACCACAGAATGCGTACACGCTATAGAATCAGTACCGACCATAGTAGCCACACCCTTAGGGAAGGGGGGCTGGAAATTTTAGAGGTAGAGGAGGAGGAGGATTTGGAAGAGGAAGAGGCCAAGTTGTGTTCTATAACCATGGACAACCAATCGATTATGCTAGAGATTGTCAAGAATGTGCAAAGACCTTCTCATACTACAAAGCGTGGGACCATAATGTGGAGCAATGTCCCCAGTTGATCGCAAAGTGGAAAGCTCAGATCGTCAGGGGTCCTAATCCCACATAGAATCGCAATCCAAATCCAAACCTTAACTTGAATTTTCAAATGATTGTTCCTGAGCTAACAGAGCTGAGTGTTGTTGTTGTAACATGAGGAGGTGTTGCGACTTGAGCTGATCAGAATATACCACAAGAACAACCATAGGTACGAGCCACGGTGTTAGCTGAAATATTTCACCTCCTACGGACAACAAGGTGTTTCATTGGTCTGAATGGTTCAGATCCAAAACAAAAAGAGGACAGAGGTTGAAGAATCTCCCTAGACACTGTAGATATTTGGAATACAAGTCTTTGACAGTTCACCTGTGTACCTACAAAAAAGCTCAACACGAAACGAATCAAAGCAACCAGAATATGATCTACTAATATATGCTAGTGACTAAGGAATCTAGCAACATATATATGTGAAATCACAACAACAACATCATATGTGGGACATAAATCAACTTGCATTAGAAATGTGAATAAGTTTACAACTAAGCCTCAGTGTTGACATGCATCTCCATGAAACCAGCTCTTCATCCCCAAAGCTCTGATTCTATCTCTTTATGCTCTCTCCAAACTATCTTGGGCCAATAATCAATCCAATAGCATAACAATACCTTCAAATGTTCTCCCCTCAACCATGGCTATGAGCTCATATTTATAGGGATTTAATGGATAGAGATGGTTGAGAAATTAGTGGGTGAGGTGGCCTCTAAGATCCTAGGATGAGGGATCTCGAGCTCAACCAACCCACAACAGTAGGGATAAGGCAGTACATGAGGTTTATCATCTAGAAGCCTCGAGAAACTTCTCTTTTTCCCTTTTTACCTAGGGTACCATGCTTCTCCTTCTATGACAAAGTAGTTTTGGTAATAACCACCTATGGACCAAGGGAAATGGGCAGTGGCACCGCTTGTGGACAACCAATGAAAGGTAGTGTGAGCAGGGGTACCGCTCTTGGATAAAGGGGCATGCGCGGTGCTAGGAATTTGTATGACAGATTGATAAAAAACAATTTAGTTTCCACTCCAAAAGCTGGGATTCAGGGCAAGTAGGTATGTCAAATGTCTTATCACATGATGGTGATAGGATTTTGGTATAACAAGATGCCCCCCAAAGCATGAGTCTTAGAGTGATATGATAAACGAGAGCTTTGAGAACAAGTCGTCACCAGGAGATGAAAATGTCGGCTCGATTGGAGTATGCAATCAAGTAGGCATCTGTAGTACATCAGTATGTTGACACATAGATATAAGCAACTAAACTCATAGCTGCAGACCAATACAAGGCAGATCCATGAGTGGAATAAACAAGCTTGGCTACTAGAATACAACATAGATCCATGTGATAGAGGACTCAAACTTGGACATAGCTACTAGACATACAACGTAGATCTATGTCATACAGATGCAAATTTGAGCATAGCCACGACCATACAAATGTGGATCCATGCTAGATATACAAAACTCCATCGCAACCTGGGGAAAAAGCAATGAGTGATTTTAAACAAATGCCCAGGGTCTTCGTCTCGTCTTCCACAAAGTGCGATTCTATCCATGTGATTATAATGATCTGAAGTCGAACATGGTAGAAACCAATTGATTACTGGCCAATGATGTGAACTGTTAACAAGTGCGAGGGAGATCACCATTAATGTCAATGATTCCAAAGGTACCCTAGTATAATCTACTGAGTGCAAATAGATGTCTTGATTTCGAACACCCATTTAATTCTATCGATCAAAGGTCAATGATGTGAACCTATGTCGAGAGTGAGAGAATTTGTCATTAAGGCATACAGATCTCAAGGTACTAAATATTGTTTCTAAGACTATTTCCCCGATGATGAGCTGATGTCGACGGGAATAGTCTCGTCGAAGGAGGGCCATGATGAGTCCCACATCGACGTCACGAAACTTGGAACATAGTTCTAGAATGATGTAAATGTAGTAACCATATGAATGACTCAAAGATACTGACACAAATACTGTGTAGAATGTAGAGGTAAAAATTCTTTAGATCCCCTTTGAACATCGGGCAGCACGACAAAATGACTTGGCAGCATGACTAGACATGACATTTACACAATGCAACAATGAACAATACATTCTTTTGAAAGAATCAAAGGATTGACATGGCTCATCAAAGTGGATCATCACGAAGATCAGCTGAATACCCAATTGACTGACATGATTGTGCAGACAAGTGCCATGTTCAAAGGTAATGACAAACAACTACCATTATTTACAAAATGATTCACTTCCCATTTTCCCCATCATGATCGATGAGTGCCTCTTTTCGGTTTTATGAGTTCAAAGAGGGTAACAAACGCTCGATATAGCTTGTCAGAAGACAAGTCCAGTCTCATATGTTTTACGAACCTGAGAGAGGAGGGGTTCATTCCCAAACGGGCCTCTCAATGTCTAATTTAACGAGTCCACTGAAAGAAAACTCGGTATTGTTCATGTCTAGAGAGTCTGAACGAATACAGAAGAAAACTCCATGGGGGTCCTTTTTCGTATGATTTAGTCTCTAAGGCCCAAAAAAGTGTAAAATCATACCTTAGAGAACTCTTCCAGTCATGATTGGCTGTGTTTGTGCCAGAAATTGTTTCCAGACTACAAAGAAACAAGCCAACACAATCTCAAATATTCAATCAAACAAAACTAGGTTTTTAGGGTTTTTGAAAGGTTTTTCTGGTTGTGAAGTTTGGCGACAAAAGGGAATACATTCATAAGCCAAATGGGAACTAAATCACAAGTAAATAAAAACAGAGATGCATAATATAATAACCATGTATCCAATAGAACATAACATTGAAGTTCATCCACAACTGACAATCACGACAAGCATAAAGACTATAAACCAACAATGAAATTATCAATTGTGTAGCTAAACAATCTAGAAATGAAGCCAAAACACAGACTGAAGGGTAAAATGGAGCATATATTTCATAATCTGTTCATCAAATACACATGAGAGCTAAGTACTTAGCTTATCAATAAGTCAAAAGACCTCCTCTAGCCATCCAAAAGTCGAACCATTTGTTCTCTTTGTGACCTTCCTAAATACTGTTTTTTCAAAATTTAGTTAGAGTCTAAACCCTAACTGTTTTTGGCCTACTCATTGATAGGGTATTATCAAAATGATAATTACAAAAATAAAGTATTTCTCAAAAACATAACAAGTAACTGCATTAGCTAACAATTCTCTTAGGTCTTTAGCAGCTTCTGCTAACAGAGCTATCCCATCTAAGGCTTGGGCCTTTTTCCTAGCTTTCTGTTGCTCAGCTTCCATCTCTGTATTCTTTTAGTAAGCTCCTCATTCTGTTTCTATAGGCTTCTAACAGTCTGTTTCAATTCTGAACACTGTAAATCTGTACTTCTTTTCCTTTTTAGGGCCTCTTTGGAGACTGCAATAAGCTCTTGGTAGTTATCATTCACTTCTTCTAGGTCTTCCCTGAGTCTTTTATTAGATGTAATTAAACCATCATTTGTTTCTTGCATATACTCTATTTGATGTTTATACTGCTTGATGGCTCTTTGCAAATTCTCCTTTTCTGAGTCAAATGCCTTGCTTCCTGTTGTATTCTGTAGCTCACTAGGCAGCCATGGGATGTTCAGCTTTTTGAAGATTTCCTCATCCTCAGGCAGCAGCTCTGTGGGAATATCATGAACACTTGGGTTTTCTTGATTATCTGTTTCAGCAGGAGCATTCTCATCCCTCAACAACTTATTTTCTGAATAAGACATCTCTGTTTCATCTTTTTGCTGCTCCTTCAACAGTTTACCTCGTATCTCTAAAAACACAGCAGATAACTTAGTCTGAGTGAGGATATATTCTTCTTCTATCTTCAATGGTTTCTTCCCTTTGCTATTACCTTTGGTAGATTCTAGCTTTTCATCCGAGGAAGAATTATCAAGCATAGTTACCTCTTTTCTGTTTAACTTAGGGTTTATTAGGTTTTCATGTTCAGCCTCAATTTTTTTTTGGATCTAGTTTTGGGTAGGCATCCTGGGGAAAACTCTCTTATCATCTTTAAACTTTTTCCTTGATGCATGATAGAGGCAAATTCTTTAACCTTGATCTTCTTTTTCTTTGGTATTACTGTCTTATCCTCTTGACTGTAGAACTTCCTGTGTGTTCCAACCCTAGTCTCAGAACTGACATTCAACTCATCTCCTTCCAACAAGTAAGCTTCATCTTCAGATAAGATGGTAATTGGGCTTCGTTGTTGGACCTTAGTATTTTCTTCATCTCTTAAAACCTTTTCTGTAAAAACAATTTTTTCATCAATGAGTGCTTCTACTGGTGTTTCATTTTTAACAAGCTGGGCTTCGTTATGAATAAACAACAAATTTTGGTTCTCACTGTCAACTGAAGGCTGCTGAGATTCATAATCTCGTTTTGAAGGTTCTTCCACTTCTTCTAACTTGATAGATTTTTCATCTTCAGCCTTCACCTTTTGTCTTAATTTTCTAATTAGGGTTTGTCCCTTATCAACCTGCTTTCTGGTAGGTTGTCCTTCATAGTTATTGTGGAACCCAGACCAAAAGAGAAAGTAGTCCCAAGTCTTTCCTTCTTTTTGCAGAACAGTGTTAATAATAAGTTTAATTAACCCATGGTGAAAGATGGATTGACTTGTGTGATTCTGATGCTCTTTGATCCTGCTTGACATTTTCTACAAACTCTTTAATAGGAAGAAAGGGAGATTCATCCTTGATTCACCAACAAGGTGCTGAAGGAACCTGAAATGATACTTGAAGACAAAAGCATACCTCCCTTCACATGTAATGTAGCTTTGTAGAACCTTGATAGGCTCTACCCATTCAGCTATGAAATTATGGATAAGCACTCCCTTGCTCCAATCTGGAACAATGCCAGGCAATAGATACCTTTGGGCATTGAAGGTAAATGGCACCTTTTTGAACCAAAGTTCTCCTTCGTTCTTGACCCCTATTGCTTCAGCCACCAACTCTACAATTAATTTGAATTTCAGAGTATCAAATGATACTATATCTTGGTTATAACATTGAGCAAATTTATGAGAAACTTCGGTATTATATCCATCAATCTTTTTAAAGAAGTTCAACCATCCGACATTCTCAAAGAGTTCAGCACACCCTGGAAACTTGTCTATCCAATTCAGCTCAGTGGGCTCAGCCCTGTTGGTATTCCCACTCTTCTTCATCTGATTTCCCAAGGATTGATGATGCTTCTGTGTGATTTTCAGAACCTGTTAGTGACCTAACAGCATTTTTCCTCAAGTTTTCAGAGTTTTGACAGTGAGTTCTCCTTTGGATTTTCCCTGGCTGTTTTTCCTTGATTTTTTAACAGTCAGTTCTATTGTCAATGCAGGGAATGTTTTGTACCGAGCTTGGGTAATTTAGGTCAAACAGAGCACCAAAGGTCTTTAAACAGATCTGCTACTGAACTTTACTAATATCAAAGATGTTCATTTAGACCTTTTGGACTGATGTCTCACCGTTGGGAGATTGTTGAATACATGAGTTTATGTTTTCTTTAATCAATTTAACCTTATAATCCTTAACAGAAAAACCCCCAATTTAAAAGGCCATGACCAAGGTCACGCGGAATACCTCACTCCCAGCTTGCTGCAAGTGTTAAAAGTTGATTCTTGGATTGTCTGAATGTCGAATTTAATCGTCCAGGTGTCTTCAAGTCTTCAGCTTACTTCCAAATGTCACGCTGAGAAAACCCTAAATTCCTTCCTCAACTGCAAATTACTGACTCTTAGCAATGTGTCTTCATTCCACTTCTCCACCAGCTTTGTAATGCTTAATTGGAGAACCTCTTTCCCGTCAATCTCACCTCATTTCACTATCTGTCAGGATTTGCCAAGCCTTAACTTCTGACTTCCACGATCTCCCTCACGTCATAGACAACACCTGTTTTCATGGTTATCTTTGATGAAACACGTATTAAAGCTGCCTACACATGTGATTAGTCATCCCAGGAGCGAAAATATTGGAGAATTCGGCGTAGAAACTGACAAATTTTGCACCCGCGATTTTCTTGTAGCGCGCCAGTGTAAAATTTTAACCGTTGCGCTACAAGAAAGTTTGAAAATCAAATTTTGTGCTTTTTGACCACTAATTCAACTTTAGCATAGGTTTAAATGACTAAAACTTGGTCTTAGTGCTTATTTATGAAACTATTAATCAACATATATCCTATAGAACCCTTCAGGACATAAGAAAAACAAAAATAATGAAATCCTAAAGGCAAAAAATCAAAATTTCACTCTAAACCAAAATTTCCTAGAAGCAAGCAAATGAGCAAGCTTAAAAAAAAAATCACAAGCAAAATATAAGACTGAAGAAAACAAATTCATAACTTAACATCTGGCTCCAGCTGTGGGATGAAGTCCTCCCTGTGAGGCTTCAAGAACCTGTAGACTAGTGCCTTCTGAAACCAAAACTGCCTGCTTTTCTGCAAAACATCCATTGGGCTATGGAGTCTTTATTCAATCCTTCACACACTGATATATACAATGAATAAAATCTCTTTCTTTGAGGAACCTTCCATTTACTGAATCAAATTGTAATCCCATTTCCAATGTAACCAGGAAAAAAATTCATCAACCCACCAAAACTTGTTTCCAACTCCAAATATATATATAATCAGAAATATTGGAAAACATGAAGAGCAAAGATCTAACAACTTATACTCACTTTCATTAAATGGTGTCTCTAAAATAACAGATTTATAACTTAGTATTGACTCTAAATAATTTGCTACTGGATCATAAAAATTTCCATAAGTTACCTCTCCCTGTTCTATGAAAAAGATAGGTTGTCCATAAGAATATTTTGTTCCATGAATATTAAGCAGGCATTGGAGAAAAAGGACATCAGGATCAGCCTGAATTTTCTCCATATTTTTTTGGATAGTATCATCAATAATGTCAACACTTTGAACCTCCTTTTCCACACTATCTTCAAATGAATGACTATCATGCATTGGCTTTTGCTGTTCAAGGATAATAGACTGAATACATTCTTGAATCTACTGATCAGATTGTGACATATCACACACCTCACAGATTTCTGGGTCTTTCTTTTCATTTTCACCATCATAAAAAGGAGCATTCTGAGAAATTTTGAATGATGATGCTAAAGGTTCGTCTTTTCCTTCAATACAAAGCCGATCTTTAACACAACAATGATTTCCAACAGTTTGTTGAACTAGAGATTGATATTCAAAAGGATTAGCACTCAAATGGTTATTAAGACTATTGAAATCATTATGAGAATATTCCAAACTATCTCTACTGATCTCATCACTTGAATAATCCTCAACCTGAACTAAAACAACAACTTGATTATGGTAATGATCATGGAATTCTTCCTTGACAGTAGTATCTGAAAATGTTACCTCTTCATCTTCAACAAATTCTGAAACTTCAACTTCTTCACGACATGTTTTGAACCCTTGATTGTACTCATCATCATGATTTTTTGAATTAGAAATTATATTATAAACATCAGCCTGCTCACAACAATCTTTAAAAAAGAGTTTAGCTGAGAACACATACTTACAATGTTTCCGAAAACATGTGTGGAATTCTTTTAGTGAGGAAATGCTAGCAGCGGGAAGAGAAAAATACCAATCTCGTGCATCTTGCTCAAGTGAATACATGAACATCATCATGAGCACATCTTCATGCTGTATATTTAACTGGACCATACATTGATGAAATCTGATGAGGTGATCTGAAGGATTATCCTCTTTGCTTTCTCTAAACCGTGGAAGACAATCTCCCCAAACATCCATAGTAGGTACTGAATTTGGAAAACCTGGAATATCAGAAAAATTGAAAGGTGCAAACCTTTGAGCTAGAATAGCTTCCATGGACATCGGCCTCTGCATCTTAAAATAGTGGAGTCTCTAATCAGTTTGTTAAGACAGATTTTGTTTTTTCTCCTCAGAAAGAGGAAGGGGTGACAATAGTTCATATTAAGTAGGGCTGCATAAAGCTGGGGATTACTGAAACCTTCTAATTCTTCTAGCTATTTTCAGTATCTGTTCAGGATCGGTAACACCCAACTGCAATGGTGAAATAGGTCTGTTTCTAGTTCCAACTCCCCTAGTAGCCACTGTGACAAACTGGTGAAAAGTAGTCTTAGAGATATGCTGGTTTAAGTTCACCTCTTAAAACCAGTGAAATGATAAGTATCCCAGGGAAAAATCTGTTTTCAACTTCGTTCCCTGGCAATGGCACCAAAGATGTTTGTGCCAGAAATTGTTTCCAGGCTACAAAGAAACAAGCCAACACAATCTCAAATATTCAATCAAACAAAACTAGGTTTTTAGGGTTTTTGAAAGGTTTTTCTGGTTGCGAAGTTTGGTGACAAAAGGGAATACATTCATAAGCCAAATAGGAACTAAATCATAAGTAAAGAAAAATAGAGATCCATAATATAATAACCATGTATCCAACAGAACATAACATTGAAGTTCATCCACAACTGACAAGCACTACAAGCATAAAGACTATAAACCAACAATGAAATTATCAATTCTGTAGCTAAACAAGCTAGAAATGAAGCCAAAACACAGACTGAAGGGTAAAATGGAGCATATATTTCATAATCTGTTCATCAAATACACATGAGAGTCAAGTACTTAGCTTATCAATAAGTCAAAATACCTCTTCTAGCCATCCAAAAGTCAAACCATTTGTTCTCTTTGTGACCTTCCTAAATACCTTTTTTTCAAAATTCAGTTAGAGTCTAAACCCTAACTGTTTTTAGCCTACTCATCGATAGGGTATTATCAAAATGATAATTACAAAAATAAAGTATTTCTCAAAAACATAACAAGTAACTGCATTAGCTAACAATTCTCATAGGTCTTTAGCAGCTTCTGCTAACAGAGCTATCCCATCTAAGGCTTGGGCCTTTTTCCTAGCTTTCTGCTACTCAGCTTCCATCCTTGTTATTCTTTTAGTAAGCTCCTCATTCTGTTGCTATAGGCTTTTGATAGTCTGTTTCAATTCTGCACACTGTAAATCTGTACTTCTTTTCCTTTTTAGGGCCTCTTTGGAGACTGCAATAAGCTCTTGGTAGTGATCATTCACTTCTTCTAGGTCTTCCCTGAGTCTTTTATTAGCTGTAATTAAACCATCATTTGTTTCTTGCATATACTCTATTTGATGTTTATACTGCTTGATGGCTCTTTGCAAATTCTCCTTTTCTGAGTCAAATGCCTTGCTTCCTGTTGTATTCTGTAGCTCACTAGGTAGCCATGTGATGTTTAGCTTTCTGAAGATTTCCTCATCCTCAGGCAGCAGCTCTGTGGGAATATCATGAACACTTGGGTTTTCTTGATTATCTGTTTCAGCAGGAGCATTCTCATCCCTCAACAACTTATTTTCTGAATAAGACATCTCTGTTTCATCTTTTTGCTGCTCCTTCAACAGTTTACCTCGTATCTCTAAAAACACAGCAGATAACTTAGTCTGAGTGAGGCTAGATTCTTCTTCTGTCTTCAATGGTTTCTTCCCTTAGCTGTTACCTTTGGTAGATTCTAGCTTTTAATCTACAGAATAATTATCAAGCACAGTTACCTCTTCTGTGTTTAACTTAGGGTTTAGTAGCTTTTTCATGTTCAGCCTCAATTTGTTTTTGGATCTAGTTTTGGTTCTCCAGCCTGGGGAAAACTCTCCTATCATCTTTAAAATTTTTCCTTGATGCATGATAGAGGCAAATTATTTAACCTTGATCTTCTTTTTCTTTGGTATTACTGTCTTATCCTCCTGACTGTAGAAATTCCTGTGTGTGCCATCCCTAGTCTCAGCACTGACAATCAACTCATCTCCTTCCAACAAGTAAGCTTCATCTTCAGATAAGATGGTAATTGGGCTTCATTGTTGCACCTTAGTATTTTATTCATCTCTTAAAACCTTTTTTGTAAAACCAATTTTTTCATCAATGAGTGCTTCTACTCGTGTTTCATTTTTAACAAGCTGGGCTTCCTTATGAATAAACAACAAATTTTGGTTCTCACTGTCAACTGAAGGCTGCTGAGATTCATAATCTCCTTTTGAAGGTTCTTCCACTTCTTTTAACTTGACATATTTTTCATCTTCAGCCTTCACCTTTTGTCTTAATTTTCTAATTAGGGTTTGTCCCTTATCAACCTACTTTCTGGTAGGCTGTCCTTCCTGGTTATTGTGGAACCCAGACCAAAAGAGAAAGTAGTCCCAAGTCTTTCCTTCTTTTTGTAGAACAGTGTTAATAATAAGTTTAATAAAACCATGGTGAAAAATGGATTGACTTGTGTGATTATGATGCTCTTTGATCTTGCTTGACATTTTCTGCAAACTCTTTAACAGGAATAAAGGGAGATTCATCCTTGATTCACCAGCAAGGTGCTGAAGGAACCTGAAATGATACTTGAAGACAAAAGCATACCTCCCTTCACATGTAATGTAGCTTTGTAGAACCTTGATAGGCTCTACCCATTCAGCTCTGAAATTATGGATAAGCATTCCCTTGCTCCAATCTGGAACAATGCCCGACAATAGATACCTTTGGGCATTGAAGGTAAATGGCACCTTTTTGAACCAAAGTTCTCCTTCATTCTTGACCCCGATTGCTTCAGCCACCAACTCTACAGTTAATTTGAATTTCAGAGTATCAAATGATACTATATCTTGGTTATAACATTGAACAAATTTATGAGAAACTTTGGTATTATATCCATCAATCTTTTTAAAGAAGTTCAACCATCCAGCATTCTCAAAGAGTTCAGCACACCTTGGAAACTTGTCTATCCAATTCATCTCAGTGGCCTTAGCCCTGTTGGTCTTTCCACTCTTCTTCATCTGCTTTCCCAAGGATTGATGATGCTTCTGTGTGATTTTCAGAACCTGTTAGTGACCTAACAGCCTTTTTTCCTCAAGTTTTCAGAGTTTTGACAGTGAGTTCTCCTTTGGATTTTCCCTGGCTTTTTTTCCTCGATTTTTTAACAGTCAGTTCTATTGTCAATGCAGGGAATTTTTTGTATCGAGCTTGGGTAATTTAGGTCAAAAAGAGCACCAAAGGTCTTTAAACGGAGCTGCTACTGAACTTTAATAATATCAAAGATGTTCATTTAGACCTTTTGGACTGATCTCTCACCGTTGGGAGCTTGTTGAAAACATGAGTTTATGTTTTCTTTAATCAATTTAACCTTATAATCCTTAATAGAAAAACCCCCAATTTAAAAGGCCATGACCAAGGTCACGTGGAATACCTCACTCCCAGCTTGCTGCATGTGTTAAAAGTTGATTCTTGGACTATTTGAATGTCGAATTTAACCGTCCAGGTGTCTTCAAGTCTTCAGCTTACTTCCAACTGTCACGCTGAGAAAACCCTAAATTCCTTCCTCAACTGCAAATTCCCGATTCTTAGCAATGTGTCTTCATTCCACTTCTCCACCAGCTTTGTAATGCTTAATTGGAGAACCTCTTTCCCATTAATCTCGCCTTATTTCACTGTCTGTCATGATTTTCCAAGCCTTAACTTCTAACTGCCACGATCTCCCTCACGTCATAGAAAACACCTGTTTGCATGATTATCTTTGATGAAACATGTATTAAACCTGCCTACACATGTGATTAGTCATCCCAGGAGTGAAAATATAGGAGAATTCGGCGTAAAAACTGACAAATTTTGCACCAGCGATTTTCTTGTAGCGCGCTAGTGTAAAATTTTAACCATTGCGTTACAAGAAACCTTGAAAATCAAATTTTGTGCTTTTTGACCACTAATTCAACTTTAACATAGGTTTAAATGACTAAAACTTGGTCTTAGTGCTTATTTATGAAACTATTAGTCAACATATATCCTATAGAACCCTTCAGGACATAAGAAAAACAAAAATAATGAAATCCTAAAGGAAAAAAATCAAAATTTCACTCTAAACCAAAATTTCCTAGAAGGAAGCAAATGAGCAAGCTTAAAACAAAAAATCACAAGAAAAATATAAGACTGAAGAAAACAAATTCATGACTTAACAGGATGAAGTGTTCCTTTCTCGTAAATAGTCCTATCCAAACTGAGAAACATATAACCTACCGTCGGACGGATGACTCTTCAAATACTTTAACGAGCGTGAAGAAGACAAGATCACTCGACGAGCTTTTCGTATTTAGGGAGTCTGAAAAGGGTTTAAAGAGAATTCCATGAGGTTCCTTTACACAACGTAATGTTTTACAATCCTGCAAAGAATCATAAATGGACTTGATGACCTTTTCGTGTTTAAGGAGCCTGAAAAAGAGGTGAAAAGAGAACTCCATGACGCTTCTCTACACAATGTCGTATTTTACGAGGCTGGAAAGAAACTTGAACTGGACTTGGAACTTTGATACTAGATTTTAATGAGCGTGACAAAGTGTCATAATAAACGCTCGATGACCTTTTCCATTTTGTGAAAGTACGAAAAAGCCATAAACACACTTTCCAAAGCTTTTTACTAAAGTCAACCTGCAGACGACTCATAAACAAGTGTTAAATGCATTCAAAATCAACATTAAGGGATTATGACTAATAGATTTTGACCAGAACATGATGTAATATCAAAACTATAGTAGGACGGACCCAAAAAATGTCTATAAAAGGCAAGTAAATAGTAAAAAATCAAAACATTTCACTATTTACCTCTAGCAGAGAGCACTTGCAGCATTTTCTAGCCAGATCTTCCATAGGTAATACCGGGAGTTCCCACTGTCTGTTTTCAGTCTCGTCAGTTGCATGTAATAGCTAAGACCCTTATATTTCATTTCATAGCTTCTATTTTGGGATTTGGTGGGGTTTTGGGCCTATTTGGTAAGCCCTAAAATCCAATATGTGGGCACCGCGGCTACCCCTTACGGGATACATGGTACCACCCGAGAACCGCGCCAACAACATGGCGGACAGGCGGTGCCACCACCTATCTCCAATGGGGCACAGGTGGTGCTGGCCATGGAGAAGTTAAACAAATGATATGGGAAAAATTTATTCATTCCTTTGATTTGCAATGACTCAAGGATGATATTAATGCATACCATTGTTGTTTTTGGAAGGTCTAGGTGTCCAAAATATGGTGATATGGAAGGAAAGAACACATGATAATGAGGATGCTACTGCTGAAAGGAATATGGTTTGCATTGCCACACTCTAGGACTATGGGCTCTTAAAGTTCTTTCGGACACCAAGCATGGTGTCCCATGAGAGATTACTGGAACACATACTGAGAATGTGGAATCTAGAATAGCAGTATTTCGAGGTGGGGGAACACATACTTACAGTGTAGGTAGAGGATATCTACTTCCTGACTGGCCTATTGAGACGGGGTGCCGCCATCTCACTGACAGGTTCCCATGGCAGGGACGTTACCACCAGAGAGCTCGTAGATCAGAATTGTGTACCAGGTACAAGTACATCGGGGAAGAAAATACCCATCAGGGCAGTGACAGACAGGGCTCTATAGATTGTCCTATTCACCATGCAGAGGGTGGCAAGGAGCCAGGGTGTGCATCAGGATTCCAGGGCACATATGTTGTATGCCCTAGAGGCTATGGCACCTACGGTGTTCAACTGAGCGGAAGCATTTCTTCCAATATTCAAGGATCAGGTGACTAAATGTTGGCAGGGAGAGCTGAAGCAGTTCGGCTTTGGTTCCATCTTAGCTTTCTTCTTCTTTGAGCGGGTCCCACAGATGAGGCCCCAGGTGAATTTCTAGAGTCTGAGTGCACAGGAACCCCATATACTGAGGTGTGTCCGGGTCATGGTTCACACAGGAGTAGGTAGGGGTAGAGTGAAGTTCGATGATCTGTTCTTCAGATGGCTACGGGATCAGATGCTCATGGTTGAGGACTATGCCTATGCAGGCACAGATTTTATAGGTGATCCTGACCTACCACTCCCACCTAGAGGGAAATGGGGTGACATTGGTAAGAAGCAAGAAACCCTAACAATGGAAAATGTTTTTATTTTTTTTATGTTTTATATTTTTTATGATAAGTGATGAGACCTGTTTGTCTTCATGTATATGTTGGAGCAGCGCGGCCTGGAGAAGCATCTCCATTAGACAGGTGAGCTGGAGCTCGCTTCGTGCCATAGGGTAATGATATCACCGAGGAGCTAGAGGAGAACCTAGAAAGGTTGACTCTGGACATCCCAGATGCTGATATAGATGACCTCTCGACTAGATATCAGAGATCTACGGTGGGAGTAGCAGGCCGATTCAGCAGGATACTACATAGGGTGGATCGAGCAGTGATGTGCTATCATGAGCACCATTAGTGGTTGAGACATGTATACTGAAAGCTAATAGCTTCAGGATTTTTTGTACGATGATTTTGCCTGAAAGCCTATGTGCTTTAGATGAGGTCTTGGGACCTATTTTTATAAAACTTTTTCGTATATATATAGACTTTTACACGGTGTTTATATGTCTCAAATGGATAAATGCATTTTGTATGAGTTCTATGTGTCTTTAAATGTTTATTTACAATATACCATGTTTGATTTAACGTCATGAATGGGCAATATGCCAATCTAGGATGTAATTAGCTAATGAATTAGCAACTACATTATGTTCCTTAGGGATATGCCTATAGGTAATGGTTCCAAATGATGTTTCTAACAAACGTACCCTCTAGAAGAGGTAGAGGAGCACTGGGTTCCTAATGGTGTAGACATGGTTTAAATGACAAACCACAAGCTGAGAGTCCATCAAAAGTACTAGATCATGGACATCCTGGGAGGCAGCTTTAGTCAGAAGACCGATGACTGCTTCATATTCGGCGATGTTATTAGTAGCGGGACCTAAACAAACTGCTCCTGAACTGACCAAATATTCAGCTGGGGAATAGAGAACTGAATCAGCCGAGGCTAGATTCAAGATGTGATGGCAAGCACCATCAGCGAAGCCATAGAAAACCATTTGCATGACCAAAACATGGTATAAACAGATGCGGACACTAACACTCAAAACTATCTTGAAAACATTGAAAGCACACTGAAAGTCAATCAATATACATATATAGAAGATACCATCCAAGAAAACCTAGGCGTAGTACCTTTTCAGGTACAACCAATTGCAAGGTTTCCCTAAAGGGATTCCATCATAATCAACTAACTCATAGGCATTTTTCTCTAACACCTTGGAAATAACGAAAGGTCCATACTACATGGACTCGAACTTACCCTTCCCTAGCTTGTCATATCTCTGGCCATAAGTCAAAACTAGGTCACCCTCGTTGAAAACATGAGGCTGGACGGATTTATCATACTGTGCCTTGACGTGTTTCTTATATGCATCATTAGCCAAGGTAGCATCTCTATGAGTCTCATCAAGGTTATTTAAGTACAAAAATCTTCTTCCTTTATGGAAGTTTCTAGGAGAAGTTTGACGGCAAGTTGTAAAGATGGAATCTGACAT
Organism: Pseudotsuga menziesii; assembly: GCA_001517045.1. Taxonomy (NCBI): domain Eukaryota; kingdom Viridiplantae; phylum Streptophyta; class Pinopsida; order Pinales; family Pinaceae; genus Pseudotsuga; species Pseudotsuga menziesii. The sequence continues at coordinate 47,534 of LPNX010498578.1, forward strand.
TGGATCAACAAGACAGCTTCAAGTCCATAGAACAGCTAAAATGGCGTGAAACCAGTAGCTGTTTTCATAGAAGTCCGATAATCCCAAAGAGCGGAAAAAAGAACAATATGCCAATTGGATTTATGATCTCCAACCATCCGACGAATTATAGTTTTCAAAACCTTGTTAATGGCCTCTACCTGACCATTAGCTTGCGGATAATACAACGTAGATTTTTCATGGTGAAAACCTAGCTTGGCACTCAATTCCTCCATCATTTGATTAGGGGAAATGAGATCCGTGATCAGTGATGATGGACTGTGGGACTCCAAATCTAGCTATGGTATGATTGAACAAGAAGAGAGCGGAATTCTTACCATCTTCTGCATATGTAGGCATGGCCTCAGCCCATTTTGTGAAATAATCCATGGCTACTATGATGTAACCATGCCCCCCAACTGAGGTAGGCTTACAATGCATGAAGTCAATCCCCCATTTGGAAAAAATGCCAAAGGCAATGGCGGGGTGAAGCGGAGCAGGATGGGTGCGCTTTTTGGGATAATTTTTTTGGCAAGGTGGACATTTTTTAACAACCTCATGACAATATTTGAAGACAGAAGGCTAGAAATAGCTAGCACGAAGGATTTTCTGGGTTGTATCCATCCCAGATAAATGACTACCACATGCTCCAGAGTGGCAATCATTCAGCACGTGTTCATCCTCCTCATGAGTGAGGCATCGTTGGAGAATGGAATCAATCCCACGTCTATACAAGGTATCATTTAAGATAAGATAGTACTTCACTTGGTGATGGATGCGGTGATGATCATCGCAAGATAGATGTGGCTAAAAACGTTGGGTCTAGAGATAAATAAACAAATATCCATACCAAGGATCAATAGTGCTAATTAGGAACAAGAATTCATCTGGACATGAATCGTTGGGCTCAGATTCTGTGGTAGCATAGGGAAGGTCACACATAAGCTCAACAAAAACCAAGGATTTCTTTGATGTAGCCTTGACAAACTCAAGATCGAACTCCTGAAGATGACGATCCAATAGGAGTACTTTCCCTCGAGTACCTGATGAGTCAAAATGTAGTACATCAGGTTCTAGGCTGCCAATACAGTGGTAGTGCAAAGCAGAATGTAGTGACGAAATTTTAACACAACAATGACCATGGCCAAAGCTAGCTTCTCCACATGTGAATAACGGGTTTCAAAATCAATAAGATTCTTACTCGCATAATAAATCACATGCTCCTAACCGTGGAGATTGTCCTGCACCAAAACCATGGCGATGGTAGTAGCAGAGGCAACAATATACAAGAGAAAGTCCTTTGAATAATCTGGGGGGTGTATCACGAGTGAATGAGTCAGGGCATGCTTAAGATTATCGAAGGTGCATTGGGCTTGGTCATCCCAGAAGAATGGAGTGTTATTCTTGAGGAGATGCATATAACCGTTCGTTTTCTCAGTGAAATTGCACACGAAACGATGGAGAAAGTTTTCCTTCCCCTGCAAACTTTGGAGTTCAAGGATGTTGGTTGGGGCTGGTAGATTAATGATAGTGGTAATCTTCAAAGGATCGATCTGAGTGCCATATTTGGATACCACACAACCAAGCAGATGTCCTATCTCAACTCAAAAAACACATTTATGTGGATTGAGCCGTATATTATAAAGACAACATCTCAGGAATATGTCTCTAAGATGACCAGGATGGTCCTCCCGTCACTGTGAATGAGCAGGGAGGTCGTCAAGGTATGGTTCAACAATATGTTTAACGTCGTGAAATGCATAGGACATCACACGTTGGAACATGGCTCTAGCATTTTTCAAGCCGAAAGATAACTTCTTATATGCAAAGGTTCCCTATGGGAAAATGAATGTCGTCTTATGCTGATCGGAGGGAAATATCTCAATTTGATTGTAGCCAAAGAAGCCATCCATGAATGAAAAGATGACACTTCCAAAAAAGTTGTCGATAATCTGATCGATATGTGGGGTAGGAAAGTTGTCCTTGGGACAAGCTTTATTTAAATCCCTAAAGTCGATGCAAACTCTAATGGTGCCCTGCTTGTTATTGACAGGGACAACGTTCGATACCAATTCCGTCAGAGGTACAGGATAAATAAAACCAGCTTTCAGAAGTTTCTCAATCTTAGCTTTAATAGCTGTGGCCTTCCTGGGATGGACTTGCCTAAGTTTTTGCTTGACAGGTTTAGCCGTGAGATAAGTTTTAATCTCGTGGACCAAAATGGAAGGGTCAATCCCTGACATCTCTTCATAGGACCATGAAAAAATATCACATAACTCCTTAAAAAGTGACTTATATGCTTCAGATTCATTTGTGGAGCAGTTCTGCCCAACGTGAACGTGCTCAATAACATCAGGCTTGGCTGATATGTCAATTGGGTTCGTCTGAGTAATGTTGCAAAGGTTTCCTTTAGAATCTATATCTTGCAACAATATAGGACTTTGCGAAACGTTGACAATATCAGTAGGAAACAAGGATGCAAAATCATGACTGCCCAAACTAGTATTGGGGAGGAACATGGATCTATGATGGTGATCCTCCCAAATGGGCTCATTTGTATTCATGATCTCTATAATGGACTCATCGGAAGGAAAAGTCTCGGAGAGATAATCTAGAATCGAAAGAGAATTTTCTAACCAGTACGGTAAATGGTAAGGATCCGAAGCCACTAAATGAAGGTCATTAGTGTGATCATTGGAACAAGTTTGAATGGTGTTATACATAGCTTCGTGCGGGCTCAACGAGTTGGAATCAACAACATTTTTTCCCTTGCACTCAAAATCAAACGAGGCGATCAAATGTACTATCGCAGTATCTATGCTAGGAGGAGTAGATGAAAAAATCCCCATAAGGGATGAATCCTTCAGCATACCTACCCCAATCGACTGGTAACAAGGAGGGGACTGACTTAACATGGGGATGTTATTAGCCATGGAGGTAGTAAATTCCGACGTACAGAAATCAAGCTGGTCAATGGTAACAATTCTCCCAAGATGCAGGAATTGGACCATTCGAAATACTGTAGAAGCAACAGTAGTCATGGCATAGAACCAATTCCTTCATAAAAGGAGGTTATAATACAAAGGGGCATCTACTGCTTCTACTTGGATGGAAATGGTTTTTCCCCCCAGCTCAACTGCGAGGGCTGATATGAGACCATGGGGTTGGAAACCCCGTCCATCAAAGGCTTTAAGGGTCATCAGTGATGTAACAAGCTCAGGAGAGCCAAGAGCTTTACAACAAGTCAGAGATAACACCGAGGTTGAAGCTCCTTCATCTAGTACCATTCAAAAGACTTTCTTTCCCACTACTTTCATAATGATCTGAAAAGTGAGTTTATGCGGTAATCTAGGTTTATAGTTCTCAACATTGAAGTGAATCAAGTTAATGTTATTTAGGTATAAAGCTCCTAAAGCTGTCAACATGTTCTTGCAGTGTGTGGGGAAACTTTGGAGTACTTCAAGGGTAGACATTGCACAAGGTGCTTGAGTGAGATCTTCAACTACATTATAGAATTGAGCAGCTTAGGCATTGGGATTAAAGACAACCTTTCGAAGAGTACTCTTTGGTGGGTGCAAAATCATGTTGAGAGTAGGCTTCTCGACAGACAAGGGAACAGTCGACGAGGATTCTGGAGAACTAGTAGAGGGAGCTTTCCCTGAAGAATATTGATCTTCTTTCTTATTTGTGGGTTTATCATGATTCTGGCTTTGAGTTTGTAGATGGATGGTATCAAATTTCCTCCGATGAACTAGAGTTACCTTGGTTAGACATGTGGTCTACCAGCTATTGTTGAGAGGGAAAGGGATTCGTAAGTATTGCAGGTGCGGGATTAGACTTCAGAAACTGGGAGATTTCATCCTGACGGGGACACTCCTTTGAAAAATGGTCACCACCGCATAACAGATAAGGATATTTAGCCTTCCTTTTCCCTTTGTTGTTGTCATTATTGGTTGATCGTGGGGTCTCCTATTGGTTTCCAGGTTTTTTATTTCGATTTTTACCTTTCTTTTTATTACCCAAGGTTTGAGTACTTTGAATAGAATTGACCTCGACAGAAACCTTGGGAGTCGAAGGAGTAGGGTTTTGGGTTTGTTTGGCAGGTTTCACTGCGGATGGGGACTGGATTGAACCAAAAATCCCATCAACAGGTACTTCTACTGGTGTCTTGGTAGGGTTAGTGCTGGGGCGAGGAGCTTGAGGAATTAGGTCATAAAGAGTCCGGGCTGGGAATAGACCAAGTATAGGTACTGAGCCCGACTAATATCCTGCTCTTCGGTAATGGAACCGCCCATGGCCACATCTCGGGCAATAGGAGGCAACAAGGACTTAGTGAACCAATAAGCTAACAACTGATTTGAAACAGGGGCCTTAATAAGCCTTCTCTGCCTTCTACACTCTTTAATATGATCAAAAATGTGGGTGGAGGTGTTCTGTTGCAGAAGTTAAAAGTTCAGTGCCTGTTTCATAACGAATAGGGAGTTGAAAGTGCATAAGAAATATGGTTGCCAACAAGACAAAATCCACAAACGAATGTTGTGGGATTTCAATGTACCACTTTGCGGCCATACCGGTCAAAGTTTGCTGAAAGATTCATAACCGAATGGAATCATCCATGAGGGAGTTCAAGGAACACCACAAATGAAAAGTAATAACATGGTTCTGTGGATCTTCACCCTGCTTCCCATCAAATTTCGGAATATCTGATGGTAACTTTACCGGAATGGGAGGCCATGAGTGATTGTGTCGAATGGGATCATTAATCAACTTGGACAAATCAGGCAAGTCCAAAGTTGCTAGGAAAGGTAACTGTCTATTTGGTTGCACATACTGGTAATAATGATATGGCATATAATTACTAGTAGGGCCATAGGTAGATTGATAAACATGTTGCTGTGAGGAAGAACCACCAGAGGATCCACCCACAAGGGGTTAATTTCTTGAATTAGGACCGCTAGGACCACCAGGGCCTCCAGGAGGAGGACCACCAGAGCCACCGGGACCACTAGGACCACCGGGACCACCAGGACCACCAGGAAAACCAAGACCACCATTAGGCAGACCACCAGACCCTCAGGAGCCTCTAGGAGGTGGTAAACCTCCAGATCCACTGGAACCACTAGGTGGAGGGCCACCAAGCACTCTAGATCCAAAGGAGGAAAGCCACCAGGTACCCCAGGACCATAAGGAGGAAATTTGCTAGATCCTCTGGGACCATGAGGTCCCCCAGGGGGAGGACCTCCGTAAGGTGGTCGTTTCGCACCTCCTGCAGTATGTATAGGTATCCCTCCCATGCCTAGCATGTAAGACTAGTTGGGTTGCCCCCATGGCATAAAAGTGTTACTAGGGTATGGAATTCCAGTATAAGGCATTCCTGTAGGATTAGATGGATGATTACCTACATGTATTTGATAACCATAACCACTAGAAGACTGAATGGTAACAAGTTGTGCCCCTAAGGGCTGACCTGAACTAGATAGGGGATTTACCACATTAGTGTGGGTGGGAGGGACAAAAACTGTAGATGTTTCTATGTTAGAGGTTTGCCTTTGACTAGGTACAACTCCGATATCAGATAACGTAGGTCATACCGGGGGTTTCCCCCTGGCATTAGAAGGTACTGATGAAACATGAATTGAAGGTTGGGCCCTAGATGCAAAACACCTGAGAGGATTTGGAATAGACATAACATGAGAGCTGAGAGGGGTGGAAATTTGACCTGGGTTGTGGGTTGTTAATGGACGATCTATAATCGGTTCAATGGGTCCCATAGAGTCGGCTATTGAACGATATCCCACAGGAAGAGATGTGGAACGTACTAGTGTAGAGCCTAATAGGTTATCAATCTACTTTTCTACCTTCTGTGCACAGAGAATAGCAGCACGGTATTGCCTGCATTCTTCTCCATGATTAGGAGAACTTACAAGAGTGCCGAATGAGGCAATGGCCTGTCCGATAGGTGTCTCCCAGAAAGGTGCATTAGGAACAAAGTCCAGATGGTTGCATCATCAACATGACCTTCCAAGGGAGAATGGAACCATGAATTTCCCCGAGAAGGTTGTTGGACTAGGGGAGGTGAGTGTGAAGAATATGGTACTCCACTTTCCACCACCACATTATCTCCTACTTGGGAGGTGGTAGCAGCTCCTTGGTTGATAGCTTCCATTGGATTTTCTCCTGAAATAGGAATAAAATCAGGTGGCAAGCCCTCTACTCTTCTGGACTATCTTAACTCAGCCAATTTGTATACTTCCTATCTAACCTAGGGTTTGAAAATATAAAAAAAAACACACCAAAAAGACTTCCCTACTCAAACTATAGGTCAAAACAAGTAGAGTTAAAATGACAGGAGGAGTTCAAAAGTCAAGTCTCTCACTAGGATTGTCAAGAAGGTGTCACTCATGATATACCCTGAGGGTACATGCATAGTAATCTCCTCGAATGCTATTTTCAGTGTATGGCTCCAAACAAGATGGCCAAAGGGATTTTCTCAGATAGATAAGGTACCCTACTGGGGTCTCCCGATATACTCAAGGTACGTGGGAGCTCGAATTGGTAGTAGTGTTGTCTAATGCATAACCGTACACAAGGGGCCTTCCGATATACAATCGAGTACGTGAAGTACCTTTCTATATACCTCAAGGGTACGTGAAAGGCCATTCGATATACCGATGGTACATAGAAGAACCGCATGAGTCTCGGGATGTAATGCTGACAAATAACGACAGCTCCTATGTTTTACGACGCCCGAACATGTCTCTAACCTATCACGCAAGTTACTACGTAAATTTTAACCTACCACTACCGTTAATTTTAACTTGTACGGTTAGGTGAATGCATGATGTTTTGACAAAAAAGTAAAACCATGCAATATGCTTATGTAAATGTTCACTTTACCATTCAGTATGCCTACTTACGGGAGGGAAGAGAGTGTTTTTATTTTTGTTTCAAAACCAAAAACCATTCCAATCATTAGTCATGAACATCAAATCAAAGACAAGCAAACACTTTTACAAACCATATTCTTCTTTTCGAAAGCAAATGAGAAGGGTGAGAATCTCTTTTCCTAAAAGAACAACACCAAGCACACCTATATGCCAATGCACTCTAACTTTTCAAATTTCTCAAAAACATAAGCAAATCTAACTTAAAACTACCATTTTTTTAATTTTGATCGAGATAGTCCTATATGCATGAGAGACGAAAGATAATAAAGGTCCTAAAAGCTTATAAAGCCAATCAGAAAACCCAAATCCAACGCTCAAATATGATGTCCTAATCTCAAGAAAAACTTTTCTTTTTTGAAGGAAAGAAAAAGAAGTTTACTTTGCAAGCAAGAAATGAAATCGAGAAGCTAATATAGTGTTCTTCTTTCAGTGTATGCAACGAAAAGAGACTTCAATGAGCATTCTAACTTTCAAAAAACAAGAAATCCTTCTTTAAGCACAACCAACAAGTAGGAAGCGGATGAGCAATCAAAAATACTAAATAAACTTTTGAAATTCCACTCAAATCAATCTTAAACCATCAAAGCAACAAGCCACACACATTAGATTCAATAACACAAGTCTGATAACAGAACTAAAGCAATCAAAATTCCAAAATATTTACAAAGAAAAATGAGGAAAAAGAGTTTTGGACTAATGCCTACCTGGCACCGCGTTTCGTAGGTGTTGATAGAGAATTTCCAAGACAACACCGATCCTTGCAAACCAGATATAGGTGGTGGCACCACTTACTGCTCACTATGTTCAGGTGGTGGCACCGCTCCTAGTACACAGCATGGGCACGGTTCCCTGTAGATGTCCAAAACAAAAAAAGAACGATGGATCAAGTCAGAAAAGACTAGATCAAGGAAAATACTGTCGAATTGAATATGGTAACAGAGCATAAAAGACCGAAATGACTCGGATATGAACAGATCTAGAAATTTCAAACCCAAATAATACAAATCAGAAAGTAGATCTGACTGAAAAGAGTTGAAGAAAACGGAGCCTAGATTCGGACAAGAGTTGGAGACTGAGGAAGATCAGAACAACTGAATACTCTAATTCCCCAGCGGAGTCACCATATTTGTTAGTTGGAATATTTCATCTCCTGCGGACAGCAAGGTGTTCCACTGGTCATAATGGTTCAGATCCAGAACAAATAGAGGACAGAGGTTGAAGACTCTCCCTAGACGCTGTAGATATCTGGAATACAAGGCTTTGATAGTTCACCTGTGTACCTGCAAAAAGTCTCACCACGAAAGGAATCAAAGCAACCAGAATATGATCTACTAATCTATGCTAGTGACTAAGGAATCTAGAAACATATATATGTGAAATCACAACAACAACATCATATGTGGGACATAAATCAACTTGCATTAGAAATATGAAGAAGCTTACAACCAAGCCTTAGTGTTGACATGCATCTCCATGAAACCAACTCTTCATCCCCAAAAGCTCCAACTCTAGCTCTCTATGCTCTCCCCAAACGATCTTGGACCAAGAATCAATCCAACAACATAACAATACCTTCAAATGTTCTCCCCTCAACCATGGCTATGAGATCATATTTATAGGGATTTAATGGATAGAGATGGTTGAGAATATAGTGGGTGAGGTGGCCTCTAATATCCTAGGATGAGGGATCTCGAGCTCAACCAACCCACAACAGTAGGGATAAGGTAGTACACGAGGCTTGTCATCTAGAAGCCTCGAGAAACTTCTATTTTTCCCTTTTTACCCAGGTTACTATGCTTCTCCTTCTATGACAGAGCGGTTATGGTAATAACTGCCTATGGACCAAGGGAAATGGGCAGTGGCACTTCTTGTGGACAACCAATGAAAGGCGGTGTGAGTAGGGGTACCGCTCATGGATAAAGGGGCATGTGCGGTGCTAGGAATTTGTATGACTGATTGATAAAAAACCATTTATTTTCCACTCCAGAAGCTGGGATTCAGGGAAAGTAGGTATATCAAATGTCTTATTGCATGATGGTGATAGGATTTTGGTATAACACATAGCGCAAAATAAAGTACCATTTGATGTTCAAAAATAGAAACAAGTATTTTTGGACATGCGACTAGAGTTTGTGGACCGAGAATGACCGTTGACCTTAGTAGAAGTCAGGGAGATGTCTAGACGCTTCTAACAAATCTTCCAGAAATAAGCCCCAAGAAATGTTAGTAAGCTAAACTCATTTCTTTCAAGATTCTTAGAGTTGCTCCATAATAAAGATGCCATTGTAGAACTAAAAGCATCAATAGAAGAAGCCCCAGTCAAGTCGTAGCTTGAAGGAAGGGTTAACCATGTCAAAAAAAAAATTAAAATGGGGCATGAGTTAAGAATGAATACGTAGCTAGGGGATTATCACATGGATTACACTATTCTATACCTGGGATCAGGCATCAATATTCTGACATAACAAACTTGGGAAATCATGGGAAAGTTGCACTTGGACTGGTGTCCTGTCTAGTTGAGACTTGCAAATCAGGGGAAGGTCCTAGCAATTGGTAGGTTGAGTCAAGTCCGTGTCCACATTAAGGGGCTACGCACATTTGCATACTTTGAATTCATTAACATTGTCGATGACATGAACCCCTATCTTGCGCTTCTGGGTATAGATTGGACCATAGATAATCAGACCATTATAAAATTCAAGAAAAGAATCCTCTCATTCAAGGAGGATGAGATGAGGGCAATGTATCCCATTGATCCATTAGAGGGACAGAGGTTTGTCGAACCAGTCTACAGTGAAGGACAGGGTGATTATCTAGACCATATCTATAATAGCAATGCCGCAAAACATTATTACATACATCCTACAATGGATGGAAACCTGACCTAGAAGAGTGCTAGTTCATGCACATCACATTCAGGAGAGGCCTTGGAGAATTGGCAAAACAGATTGCATGAAGTCTCTATGCCGAGATGCACCAGAGTTACCTGGTTTGTGTGATGAGTGGAGAATCAATTGAGGGAGTTACCCACATATGAGGGCTTACCTAATATTCTGACCTTCCTAAGTGACTTTGAAGGACTTGTAACTGATCCAAATTTATGCAGGAACGCAACATAATACACAAATAACCATAGAAACATATATGCAGTGGAAATAACACTTCATTTCATTAATCAATAACTAAAACTTGTTTACATACAGAATGGAAATAAACTAACTAGAATTCTGGTAGCTTATCTCTAAGAATAGATGTGGCGGCTACATGCCTCTGAACTCTATGTTACAATGAGGCTCAAAGGCCTATATATTATTAAGAAACAATGGAAACCCTGCATATCCAAAAACCTAACCCTAGGAGGTGAAATGCCTTAATGTGGGCCCCATTGGGTAACTTGGTCCATCAATTTCCTGGGGTCGTAACTTTAGCATACTACCTATGTTTGACGTGCATGATATATCGTTAGAAAGATCTGTTTAAGGACTACATCCATAAACGTGCCATAAACAGGCAATGGCATAGGTAGTGCAGAATCAGATGTACTTCCCGACGTCCTGTCGAAGGTTCAACCAATAGAAATACTTTTGCAGTACTGCCACTGTTTTCTCGACCCCAAAATGCCCAGCGACCCGACTGTAGTGTGCTTCCCAAATCATCTTGGCACACTCGCTTGAAGGAACACAAAGGTGTCCCATGTGACACAGTAGTACATCCTGGAGGTGAAATTTTGGAACTTGGTTTCCCTCCAAGAGCATCTGGTATGTGTTGCTGAATTCTGGATTGCTCTTATAGAGAAGCAGCCAATCAAAAGTCTCGTGCCCACAAGAGTTGAGCACGGTCGTTATCGCAATGATCGGTGGTCGGCTGAGGCAGTCTGGAACATTATTGGTGCTTCCCTTCTTATACTTGATGTTCAAATGAAACTGTTGTAGATATGTGGACCACTTCTGATGGCGATCATTCTGTAACTTCCCTTGTGTCTGTATGAACTGCAGGGGTTGGTGGTCTGTGTGAATGATCGTTTCCTTCCCCAAAATGTAATGCTTCCATTGTCGGCAAGCCTATACAATGGAATACATCTCTTTGTCATAAGTGGGATATTTGTAGACAGTGCTGGACAGTGTCTCCCTATGGTATGCCACTGGATGCCCTTGTTCAGTAAGGACTGCCCCAATAGCATAGTCAGAGGCATGTTCTCGATCTCAAATGGTTGTTGCAAGTCTGGTAATGTGAGCACTGGGGCACAGCATAGGCGATGTTTCAATTCTGCAAATGCCTTTTTTTGAGTTTCCAACCAAAAGAAATTTTCTTTCGCTCCTCCCTTGGTGACTTGACTCAAGGGCCAAGTGATATGAGAGAATCCCAACACGAATGTGTGGTAGAAATTAGCAAGGCCCAGAAAGCTGTGAAGCTCTGTTAGAGTAGTTGGGGCTGGCCAATCCTGAATGACTTGGATCTTGGTTGGATCCAAATGTACCCCATAGTCATCAATAATGTATCCCAGATACTGAACCTGGGTCATGCCAAAAGTGCACTTGTCCAAATTGGCACACAACTTGTGCTGCCCCAATGTTTGGAGGACCTGTCGCATGTGGTGGCGGTGCTCTTCCCAAGTCTGGCTGAAGATCAGGATGTCATCCAAGTACACTACTACAAATGAGTTGGTGAATGGCCGCAAGATGTCATCCATCAGTCTCATGAAGGTTGCAAGAGCACTCATCAACCTGAAAGTCATGACCAACCATTCGAAAAGGCCCTCCTTGGCTTTGAAAGGCTATATTCCACACATCAGTAGGTTTGATCGGTACCTGGTGATACCTGGACATTGAGTTGATCTTGCTAAAATATTTTGCCCCTTTAAGCTGGTTCAAGAGGTCATCAATCCATGGGATGGGGTACCTTTTCGGGACAGTGATCTTGTTCAGCGCCCGATAGTCAATACAGAGTCTCCAAGTCCCATCCTTCTTCTATACGAACACGATCGGGCTCCCACAAGGTGATGAACTTGGCCAGATGTGACCCTTCTGCATCAGCTCCTAAATTTGCCTCTTGATTTCATCATTCTATAGAACAGAACGACGATAGATTGGTCCATTGGGCAGCGACGCACCTGAGGTCAGATCGATGGGGTGCTTGACCTGACAGTGGAGAGGCACCTCGATGGGTGAGGTGAATATGTCCCAGTACTCCTCCATGACCTTTTCCATTTGTTGTTGTTGTGCTGAGGAGCCCTGTCTGGAGGTTGTGGCAATTCCCTTCTTCTTTCCCTGAGGGCGGATCATTAAGAAAACAAACTTCTCGATTTTGGAAATGAGCTTACTGCATTGTTTTGTAGTAACCAAAGGGATAGCGGTAGGGGGTGATACCTCTAGTATTCTATACAAATTATTTCCCAACATCATAATAACAGTGCGAGGACGGGACTCATACACAGCATGTCACTTCCATAATTATGGTTGACCTAATAATACATCACAAACATCAAGAGGATCAATATCACATAATACCTCATCGGTGAAGGGATTGATGCTGTAGGGAAGTCGACACTGCTGGCTGACGCAGAAATATCATCCTTGGTGAAGCCACTCGATGGTGTACGGATGCGGGTGTGCTATGGTCAGAAAACCCAACCGCTTCATGACCTTTGTTGAAATCAGGTTCTTTTGGCTCCCATTGTCGACAATGAACTGTAGCGGGGAACCCTTTACACACATCTGGGAGTGGAAAAGACGCTTCTCCTCCTCTCAATCTTCTGGTTCTTCCTTTTGTATCTTTATGGTGGCAACGGTGGTGTTGGGCTCTACATCGATAATATTCTTCCCTCTGTCATTCCCTTTCTCGGGTTCTTATTTAGTGTCAAAGTATGCATCTGATTTAGAAGCCTTTATCTCGGTCACTAGTGACTGCTTAGCCCGACTCTCACTTGTGTTGTGAGTGGGGCTCTTATGGAACTCGCACCACTTTCCCGCTTCCTTCTTTGGCTTTGCAGTGTTTCTCTTTGCTTGTGGCTTTGGCAAGTTTTCTTGAGTTTCCATGCCTTGGCTATGTCCTTGGTTCTGCGGTTTGGGGGCACCTTTCCCTTGCTTCTGATTCGTAGATCCAAAGTCTTTCTTTTTCTGTTTGAATTTTTGCTCAATTTTGGCAGCGTACCGATATGCCATACCAAGCGAGGAGATGTCGAGGAACTCCATTTCCTCCTGAATGTATCTATGTAGACAACTCCGAAACTTCAGCACCAAATTTTTCTCTGAATCTTTGATACCCAACCTGGTGCGCAGGGTATGGAACAGATTCGTCAGCTCATGCACATCTTGATCTCTTCGCTGCCGCAGCGTAGTCCATTGGATGTACTTGTCCTCATAGCTCCCCATCGGATAATATTGTCCCTTTATGGCATCTCAGAAAGAATTCCAAGTGGGTACATCCAAGAACAAAGAGGGTTCCTCCTCATCCTTTCTCTCCCAGTAGGTTTCCCACCAGTCCTTGACATGGGGGGTGGCTTTCAGTAGAGAAAAAGTAATCTTTTCCTAGTCAGAAAAGTCATGAACTGAGAAATATCCTTCTAATAGATTCAATCATTTATCTACAACATCTACATCTATTCTACCATCAAATATGGGAATGTCGATGTTTACTTCTACCTTAAAAGGGGTTGCACCTCCAGAGTGGCTGCTAGATGTAGATGCGCCACCAGTGGGAAGTCGTTGAAGGATCTGGGCAAAGTTATCCATCATCGCGTTCGTTTTTTTTTCAAGGGCCTCCTTGAGCAATATCTTGATAGGATCTTCTGCACCCTCTTCTTTCTTTTCATCCCCCATGGGTGGCCATCGGGATTTGTGAGGCTGATCTTGCAAAGGTTCAACTAGATCGAGCCCTAACTCTTTATACCCCGCCCTCGTTGGGGACATGCAAAGAAGGATCGAGAAAGAGTAGATTGCTCTGATACCACTAATATGGATTTATGCAAGAACACAACAGAATACATAGATAACTATAGAAACAAATATGCGGTGAAAATAACATTTCATTTCATTAATCAATAACTGAAACTTGTTTACATACAGAATGGAAATAAACTAGCTAGAGTGTTGGTAGCTTATCTCTGAGAAGAGATGTGGTGGCTACATGCCTCTGAACTCTGTGTTACAATGAGGCTCAAAGGCCTATATATTATTGAGAAACAATGGAAATCCTACACATCCAAAAACCTAACCCTAGGAGGTGAAACACCTTAATGTGGGCCCCGTTGGGTAACTTGGTGCATCAATTTCCTAGGGTCGTAACTTTAGCATTCTACCTCTGTTTGACGCACATGATATATCGTTAGAAATATATGTTTAAGGAATACATCCATAAATGGAAAATATTGAGCCTGAAATGGACTCATATTTACCCGACCATTCGATGCCAAAAAAATGTCGTTTAGGGCCTCAAAACAGCTTCGGAAGTTTAGGTCCCAAAAACTGCCAAAAATAGTAGATTGTGCTACAATTAAGGAAATTGGAAAACTGAAAGAAACAATGGTGGGGGTCCAAGAGGAATATATGGGTGGCCACCAATATCTTCCTGGATCAGTAATAGAGCCACAGCACTTGTCTACATTAAGCTATGTACTGAAGGATACACTTGCTAGATGGTGGGGTACACATAAGAAATCCATATCAAAATGGCCACATTGCAAAAGATTGCTGGAATTTAGATTTGGTGAAGAATTCATTGTCGTAAGTTAGAGGTACATAGGTCTGTCAAACCCTATCAAGCCCATTAATCAGTGTCACATAGCATTTGCAGAATACCCGCGATAGGAATGGGTCCATCATTTCATTCATACATTGGAAATGACACCTAGGAGCTAGTATAGATCCCTAAAGTTGCGACAAGGAACTTAGGATTGGGACGAGGTGGTTATACAGCTCATGCACACCTTTGCATTTTCTAATGAGCGGCCATTTTCACACAAATTTTCATTTGCTGATGAGCAGCCGAAAGTTGAGACTGCTCTTCAAGCAATGAAGGAAAAGATATTCACGGAAATCCTTGTTGAAGTGGTGAGTTCCCATAAGTGCAGCGTGAATATCCAGCAATGGATGGATTGCTACAATATGGCTGGAGAACCTCATGATGATCTAACTAACATAAACATACCAGAATTGGAGGGAACACACAACGTCAAAGGAAGTGGCATTTCGAGCGACCAGTTCCTCAGGCCGCTAAAACTCAAGAAAGTAAACATTGGGTCGCTAGAGAACCCAAAAATCTCCAATATAGGAGATTATTGGGATGAGGATACAATCGTGAAGATCATAGACTTGCTACATGAATTTCAGGACCTATTCCTCGCTAAATTCTCAAAGATGAATGGCATAGTAGGAGATCTGGGAGAGATGAAAATACCCCTCAAACTAGATTGTAAACCATTTAAGCAACAACCTTATAGGTTGAATCCAAGGTATAAAGAGAAGGAAAAAGTTGAATTGGATTGCATGCTCAATGCATGAATCATTGAACTTCTTGAGGAATTAGAATGGATTAGTCCTATAGTGCTCCAGGATAAGAAGACAACAAGTGAAGTTAGGATCTGTGTCAGCCGAAGGAAGCTGAATGATGCCTGCCTGCACGATCCATTCCCAACACCATTCATAGATGAAGTACTATAAAAATTCATAGTACAATAGATGTATTCATTCATCGACGACTTCTCTAGCTATCACCAAATCAGAATCACGAAGCAGGATCAACATAAAACAACCTTCGTTATAGAATGGGGATGCTACCAGTATACGGTAATGCCCTTTGGACTCAAGAATGCACCTGCTATTTTTTTGAGAATAGTAGTTTCTTCTTTTAAATATTTCATACATAAATTTCTTGAGGTCTACTTTGATGATTGGACTGTATTTGATCTAGTAAAAGACCATATTGAGAGTTTGCACATGATGCTGGGCCGTTGTCGCTAGTATCACATTGTGCTTAATTCAAAGAATGTATTTTTTTCAAACCATTTGGTGTGCTGTTGGGACATGTCGTGTGTCGTGATGCAATTTTGGTCAATCCAGTGAAATTTACGATCATCCTTGACTTTCCACCACCTACATCAGTCACGCAACTTAGATCAGTGTTAGGACACACAGGATACTAGATGAATTTCATCAGGGGGTATGCATAGATAACTGCACATACGGAGAAACTATTGAAGAAAGATGTGAAGTTCCAGTGGAAGGAATCTTGTTAGGAAATAATAGACAAATTAAAGAATAAGATGGCCACTACACCAATAGTGGTATTTCCAGACTGGAGGAAGGAGTTCCATGTTCATCTCGACGCATCATCTGTTGCGCTCAGCATAGTCTTGAGACAACTAGGTGAGGTTGCACTTGACCACTTTATTTATTTTTTTAGTAGAAAAATGTCAATGACAGAGAAAAATTATATGACGACAGAGAGGAAAGGCATTGCCATGGTATATGCGTTGCAAAAGTTTCGAGGTTAGAAAATGGTGAAGAACCAACTAGTTTGGAAGATAACTTTCATGATGCACAACTCTTTATGGTCACCATGATGGATGATTAGAATAAGGAGTTTAATTCTATCATCCACTTCTTGAGAAGAGGTTATGCGCCTGATGGATTCACCACTATAAAGAAGAAACATTTGGTCATTAGAGACACTGATTTTACATTGATTGTGGGACACTTATACAAGATGGGTGCAGATGAAATATTGCGACGTTGTGTCTTTGACTATGAATGACGTTGGGTAATGAGTGAAGCACATGTTGGTGTCATGGGAGGACACTATGCTAGAAAGGAAACTTTACACAAGATACTACAAGTAGGATTATGGTGGCCAACCATAAATATGGATATCAAGAGATTTTGCTGGCGTTGTGATGTTTTCTAGAGGACCGAAAAATCATCGCGTTGCGACACGATGCCGCTTGTGCCACAAATAACCCTTCAAGGATTCAACAAGTGGGCCATTGATTTTTTGGGTCCTATCAGTACACTCGGGAAAAGGAATGGCATGCACTAAATTATCACCATGATAGACTTCTTAACCAGATGAGCTGAAGTTGTGCATGTAAAATATTGTACCGCTGCAACTACAGTGAAGTTTTTATTTGAAAATGTGGTGACTAGATTCGGCTACCTGAAAATTCTTGTAAGAGACGAAGGTACGCACTTTGTTAACAAAATTATTGATGAGCTTACCACAGAATTCCAGATTCAGCATAGAAAGAAAACATCTTATCATCCTCAGGCGAATGGAACGCTTGAAGTGTTCAATAAGATCTTGGAGAATGCATTAACCAAAGTATGCAACGCACATCGATATGATTGGGATCAAAATTTTTTGGATGTGCTATGGGCGTACTGCATGACTTACAAGAGACTGACAGGGCACACTCCATTCCGATTCGTGTATGGACAAGAAGCTATTTTTCCGATGAAGTATATTGTTCCAAGATTAATAATTGCTATGATGACAGAAATGACAAATGTTGTCACGAATCGTTCAGATGGAAGAAGAACGCTTCGTCGTAGGTTTCCATCAAAACATAGAGAAGCAAAAGAAAAAAGCATGGCATGATCGCCATATCAAGACTAAGAAATTCAAAGTCAGAGGACTTGTTTTGTTGTATGATAGTAAACGTTTCAAACATCTATGGAAATTGAAGACACATTGGCTAGGGCCATATGTGGTCACACAGATCACTGATGCAGGAGGAGTAAAATTGCATAAGATGGATGGAACGCCAGTCGCAGGAATGGTAAATGGAAATTGCCTAAAACCTTACTATGATGGTCGTAACGTGTGTTGGGCACTTGGGCAGACCCGGGTTAATGCTTTACACGTCGCACCAACAAAAGACCCACTGTGTTGGCCCTTTCAGCAACAACCTGCGCACAGGTTGCAGTCTCACCCGAAACAGCAATGGGGTGCCGCAGAATCAGTTTTCTGCATGCAGAGAGGGGTATTACTGTACCTTAGCCTTTCTAAATAATTACTAATCAACTTCTGATTAACTTATCATTCATTCATATATATTTCACAGCATAATAATCAAACCAAACTTGCATAACCCACTACAGGGAATTCACAGCGCAGCTTAGTAGTAACAGAGATCTTATAATATCAGATATATTCGGTTTAATGCATGAAAATAACAAAACAGGAACAACACAACAAAACCACAACACCAAATATAACGTGGTTCACCCCCAGTGTAGGGGCTACGTCCACAAACTGCGTTTTATTCCTCTTTCCTCAAAACCACAGTTTATCTGCGCACTCAGCTGCAGATTCCCTCTTCCTTTTAACAGCCGCGCACACAGCAGTAGGCTTCTGCGCACACAGCTGCAGACCTTTCTTACTTTCTTACAAAAACCCTCTGCGCACACAGCTGCAGAGGTCGTCCACGCACACAGCTGGGACTTGTTCCTTCCTTACAAAATCCAACCTTACTTCACCTTATCTTTCTTACATCAAAAAGCCTAACCTATCCATTTTCCATAAGCGCTTATTTATACTGCGCAGCTTACAAAAACCATGGTCCTAAACCATGGGCACCCACAAAAACCCTAACCCTGGATTTAACCCATGGGTTTATTACAAAAAGAGAGGGTTTTGACTTACCCTGACACCCCTAAGACTATTTTGACCCAACGCTCCATTTACAAATTAACCGCGGAGTTACCCCCTATGGGGTATGCGCCCCAACAGGCCCCTAAGACTCACTAGTGGCCCGTCCCGGGACACTCAGCGTCTTCGCTGGTGGCCGAGTCTTCTGCGCGAGGGTCTGGAAACAAGTGGTGAGATTATGCAGTATTTCATCAGTGGCTTGCTCCTTTTCCACCGTCTCTTGTAGTACTGAAGAAGAGTCTGTATCAGCCTTTTCCTGCGCAAAATTGTCATATGTCTTCAAAATTCTGAGCTGGCTTTCCGCAGCATTGGTCAACTCTAAGGCTTCATCTACCAGGGGCTGTAGCGCACTTTCCAACATTGTCACCTTCGTCCTGCAGGACTCAATCTCCTGCTGAAGTTCTTTGCTGCGTTTTACTCTGGCCATCTTTTGCATAGGTGGCAGCATCTTGATCTCTATTCGGACTGCGTCGAGCTCGTCCTGGCGCATTTTGATGGTTTCCTGAATTTTCCCTACATCGGGATGATCCTGTAAATTAGCCCAGGCTTCTATGCTGTCTTCCAGTAGTTTTGCGACACTAGCCATGTTGTCTGATATTTTTGTTGCTGAAGCCTTGATATCCTGCTGGCGTTGTTCTCGTTCTTCTGGAGGAGTCTCGGGAGGAATGCGTAGTTGGAGTTCTGCAATCTGTTGCTGATATTCTATCTTTATCTGTTCCAATTCAGTGTGGGACTGCTGGGCATAATTTTTCAGCTTAGCAATCTTCTGCTTTGGTTCCTCTGTTTCCTGTATGTTGGAACCAGACAGACTCCGACACGCCTCATCCAACGCTTGTAGTAGTGTAGTTGTTGTCTGCTTGGCCTCTTTCTTCTGTTGCTCGATGTCTTGTAGACGCGCAGCAGAAGTTTTGTACTGCTTTATGGATTCGTCCAGTTGGGCCTGTGACTCTTGAGCTCGGGTATGGATCTCCTTTGTAATCGCGAGCTGTCGGAGGTGCAACTCTGACATAGGTATCTTTGTATAATCAATCTCTGCACTTATATTTATCGGCGGTCGAGGATCGATGGCAGGCTGCATCATTGTTGCACTGGAAACCTGCCCCTAGGGGTCCCTAAGTGGCCACTGTGTACCTTCTTGCTGTGGGGGTGCCATAGTGCTGCTTGCCGCAGGGTTGGGTGCTGGGGTTGCAATTAGCTCTTTTAACTCTGATACCCTGGTTGTGAGACTTGCAAGGCTGGCAAGATGTAGCTCCGCGAATTCGGACCATTTCTTAGTAAGCACCAACGTAGATTGTTCAAGGGCGTGCTCTAGTGTACTCAATGGGACAGAGGATTCCTCCTCGATATCTTTATCCTTGGATGTCTTTACCTTTTTGCGAGACTGCAGCTTGGTTACCTCGGCTACTTCGGGCGACTTACGCTTCGCCGGTGGGGTAGGATCTGGTATGGTCTTGACTGACTCCTCATCCGGTTCATCCGGCTCATCCTGTTCACTATCACCATCCTGGTCATTATCATTTATCTGGGAAGCACTTGTGTCTTCACTATCTTCCAACGGGCTTTGCTGCTGCG